>NNCF01128425.1:97003-120088 GCA_002313205.1 Laupala kohalensis
TTTCTTTCTTTCTTTCTTTCTTTCTTTCTTTCTTTCTTTCTTTCTTTCTTTCTTTCTCTCACTTTTCTCGATCGTTGTTTTACTTTTTCTCTCTATCTTTCTTTCTTTCCCTCTCTTTTCATGCTTTCTTTCTTTNTGTATTGTCTAATGTAATTTCACATAATTTGTGATTCACATAATTCATATATGTCAAAAGAAATTAAATAAATATAGAAAACTTTTGTATAAAATATGAATTATTAACACAAAATTTTATTTCTCGTGTTATAAATCACATTAAACCTGTGGAGGGGGAACCTGTGTGAGAGGAACAAGGAACAAGGTGTAAGACAAGTTCCTTGTGTGAGACAGGTTCCCCCTCCACAAAGAAACACGAGCTTATCTGATAAGATAAGATATTGGTAACACTACTTACAGACGCAGTTAAAAGAATTTATTTCAACAAGGTATACTAAATAATGATACTATGCAGAATCATAAAACTCAATGTGTTAAATACAATATATTCATTGCTTTTTTTGTATTACTCTTTTGATGTAGATTATACCCGCAGAGCACGACAGCGACTTAGGTCTGTACGACTCCGACATTACCCTGAAGAAGGCCACAGCACGATGGCCGAAACGTTGGTAGTTGCATCTACTAAGACGCGGTTTGTCCCGGACAAACAAGCTTATATTGACTCCGGCCGCGGAAGTCTACGTTTATATTAATACCATATTGTTCATTGGGAGCTTAGGGCTCTCAAGAAACGAATAAATCAAATCATGGAGAGCATTCAAAGAATGTGCCTCTTGTTGTGGAGCGGATGCTATAAGACAGTATCAACACCAGCGTTAGAAGTGCTATCTTATTTCACGCCACTGGATTTTTATATGAGAAATATGAAATATAGGGCATTAGTAAGGAAAGATGGTAAAATGATGATTAGATAATTGGGAAACACAGAGAAGAGATAAAAAGTACATAAGGGTGATTGTAATGAAAATGAATTTAAGTTTGCAATTGCGATGGAAAGAGGTGACAAGAGGAAGATAGGTATACAGTTGCATAAGATATATGGAGTATAGAATAAACGGTGGTTCTTACCAATAAGGGAAACCTAAGAGATTATAATGGATCACGGAAAAATGAATGCATACTAGCAGAAGATAGAAGTAAAGCCCACGGGAATATGTCGGTGTAATAGAGGACAAAAAACAGTAGAACATGAATTATGGGATTGCTGCCAATCAAGGTATGGAAAGAGCGGAATATGTACGAGTTTATATGAAAGTGAATATACTGGACTCGCGGAATTTGGACAAATTCAACGAGACAATAATACACACTTTTATACTGTATAATAAAACTGTATTAAAATAGCAGAGAGGATGAAAACGCTGAATCAGGAGACAACGACCTCTTCCTTTCGATACAAGCCGGGACAGCGTGGAAATATTTAAGGTGGTGGTAAGGTGGTGATGTTGGCAACATCTGGAAAGATAAAAATACAACAGTGGAACATAGATTTGTACAAATCCCTGGAATAGGGGATCTATTGAGAATAGGAGTTACTTAAAGAAAATTAAATTTTGTTAAATCTCTTAAGTCCTGGGAGATTCCCATGTTTGGAACCTGGTTGAGGCGAAGTACCGAAGAGAGACTGAGGTTGCAACCCACTAATGAACTTGCTGGGGCAAAGCCCCCAAATGGAGTTCTTGCTGTAAATTCTTCAGTCAGAAAATGGAGTCAATTCAATAAAAAATATAAAAGTATGAACAGTAAAATTTCATGTGCAATATTATTAAGAGCGAATAACTGTTCTAATTCTACTATTTAAGTCCATTATGTAATAGAATAAATAAATAAATAAAGATTTATGGGCATTTTATTGGCGATTTTCATGTATTTTTCGATATAAGTCAGCTGAAAACGCACAAAATATATCAAAATCATGAATAAAAAGGCGGTAAATCGTATTTGTACTAATAACTGTTCTTTATACATTTTTGTATTTAATTTGGGAAATTATATTGATTGAAGATTTCTAGATTAAAAGTAAAGATGGAAGTAATAGAATAAAGCACTCAAATATCGAGTGCTAGACACTTCTAGTGATAATAATGATTTAAAATGTTCATGAAATCTTACAGAACAGAAATATTTTTAAAAAAACGTGAAGAGGGAGGAAAAACGTATATTAGTAAATTAAGTTCATATACCTATCTATACTTCAAGCTAGTTTATAACTATGTACACTTGAGTATCATACGTAGGATATAACATTAACTTTTCGTGCTCATTCTTGTGGTTCCCTTTTTCTATAAATTCCTATGCCTGTTAAGTATCAGGAATAATAGTGAGCTAAATAAAAGCGTAATTATAAAAGCGTTACATTAGTTTGACATGCTTTCTTCCGTAAAATGGGTTTTTAGCTTTCCCAAGATTAAAGAAGGGATAATATTTTTTTTGTGTGGGAGGCGATGAAAACAATTTTGTTCGGAATTTGAATGACGCTTATAACATGTTTTTTTTACGTTTCTGTGTATTAGAAACCTCTGAGAAGTTCATTATTAGGTGGTTCAGATTCATCTCATTATGAATTTAATTTTAATCTCATCTATCAGCGTTACCCCGTAAATCCTATTATCAGAGAGCATAATATACAAAGGACTAGAAGTGAGTATGTGCATCCATTCATTAATGTCACAGGGACTAATCACTGAAGCTTCACTTATGGACCTCGTGCAGTTCATGTGCTTCATTTTCCGGATAATGTGTTGTCCTAGCAACTGACGTCTTCCTTACTGATGTGCTCCTGTGTTTCGAATTGAAATGTATCAAATTACTACAAGTGAATATTCGCAAGTGAAAAAATGTGGAGCTCTTCAGTCTTAATTTGACATGTATTTCTTATAACGTATGATTCCTGATTATATAGCACGAATTATTGTGACGGGAAAAAAGTTTTTTGTGCTCTTTACCCAAGGTTTTAGAAGATGAAATATAAAAGTACTTTCAATTCATATTTTTGGAATGTTGAGTGGCCAAAAATAATAAGAAATCATTAAGAATAGTTTCATTTTTATTTATTTTGTTTAAAATTTCATTAATTGAATTTCTCTTCGTATTTCTTAATTTTTCTTTTACATTCTCAATTCCCAGTATCGTAATGTTATACAAGAATCCCTACATCGAACATTAAAGTTGGTATCTATTATTGTCGCATTAACGTGTGTTGATTTGTTTGAAATCTTCATAGAATCACTATCTAATGTAAACATTTCATTTTGTACACTTTTCTATTTCTGGAAGTCTTATTTTAACTCTAATTTAAATTGATTTAATTTTTTATTTCAATTTATGATTATATTTGTAAAATTTACGTATCTTATTTAGTTTATTTATATTTTTATGTTCCAGTTTATATATATATATATATATATATATATATATATATATATATATATATATATATATATATATATATATATATNATACTGCAGTGATATCACTCTTACACTACACCCCTTTTGATAGATTATTTATTTTTAAAATTGCATGAAGAAGTTATGATTCAGCAGACTGACAAGCGTATTTGAGAAAAAATGTGAATTGACTGAGAACCTCTAGTTTACTGAGTTATAAAACAAACAATATGCGTAATTTAAAAACCAAATGTTTTTACATTAGTTTCTTTGTACAATTATTAATATAAATAAATTAATATAATACAGATATTAATATAAATAAGTCATCTAATGTGTTTCTGATCAATATTTCTATTAAAATACTTCACCGATCGGTTAGACTAAGCTCGAGTTACAGTAATTAGTCAACCGAAAATCTCTATCTTACTCGCTGTGATAGGGGTGGGGGAGGGAAGAAACTTAAAAATTAATTAAAAGTTTGTTCACCCTTTGGTAAACAATGCCACCAAATTTACTTATTCAAGGTTACTTTTTATGACTTGGAAGACATAATATTTTGAGTTTTTATAAATATAATGTACGTTTATACATGAAGAATTTTATAGACATCACAACTGTAGCCTCTATCAGACAGGAGAGACGTGAGGACTTGAGAAACTTCAAATTACATTGTCTTAAGCTAAGTAACAGAAAATGTTTCAGTTGTGTTAATTAATGTTTGAAACACCGTTTTACCATTTTGATCTTGGTGTCATAGATGATGTCTTGAATATGAGATTCGTATAAGTGGAGTATTGAATTTTTCTTGGTCATGCAAAATCCCATATCCTGTATTCAACGGTCTTTCTGAACTCTAAAAGAACATATTTTGACCGTGTTAATGAAGCGCTAATGTTTGTGCAAAAGAACTTTCCCCCTTCGCATGGTGATCCCCTCATGTGTTGTAGATGCATATATGTCTGTGTTACGTCAAAACATCTCAACCATTGATGAATCAAAACGTTTTAATTTTTAACAAGGATTGGTTGAAATTACTGACCCTCCCGCTGATTTCCATTCTGTCCTCCCCTCCTCGTGTGTACTGCGATTGGATACCCATAATTAACCGTAACGAAGACTAACGGTGAGTTGCCATTCCAGGAAGTTTGATACAAATCTTGGTTCAAATAATTCATTGCTTTCAGAAATGGAAAATTACATCCTGAGTAATTTTCAATTAATTTTATTTCAATTTTCACAACTACAATTTTTCAATTAGTTAATATTTTCTTCTTCTTTTAAACGTTACACATATTTTATTAGCAGAACGTGTGTTCTATACATTTGTTTGATTGTGGTTTGAAGGTATTGTCCCCAAATTTCCAGAGTTCTAAACAGAAATGCTATTTGTGCCACTAGTCTTTCCAAACTAGAGCTTCTAACGTTCAGACTACAAGGACACCAAAGATTTTCTCTTCTCCTATACCACTCAATTCACATGTAGAGTTACTATTAACGACACATGATTTCTACAGGCACCTCGGAAGTTGAATCTCAGGACGCGGGTTCAATTTTCTAGGACACTAAAAATTTCAATAAAAATTATTTTATAGTTTTCGTCAAAGTAGTACGTACAAATCTGATTCCGCTGTACTTTGTTAACGATAAAATACGTATCGTGACAATTTACCATGCATAACTGAGACCTAAGTTGTTGTTTATGCTTAAAGAGTTAACATTAATTTATTCCCGAATATATGAGGAACTGATTCCAATATATTAATATTTTGGTAAATATATAAAGGTCATACTATATTAGAGAATTACTTCCAAACGGGTGGAGTGATTTTTGTAAAACGTGTCATCTCTATTGATATCAAGAGTCTCTCTCTACTAATTTAAAACTTCAACATTAGCAACGCGACGGTCAGGTATCCGTATAGCAAGTACGCGTTTCTAATTCTTATTATATTTTTTTTTGACGAAATTTTTTTCAATAAATTCATAATTTAACGACCTATTTCCTCCTCCCCAACAAGTGACCAAAATCTCCACATGTAATAAATAACACATGCATTTTTGGAAAACGAACAGATATTACCAAGTGATAACAAATGTAAATGACCCTGCTAACGACAGTGACCCTATTAACAACAATTTTCGTTGGACAAATAGAAATACACAATACCTTTCAAATGGTCTGTAGTTAATAATGTCTCGTGTTAAACACTTTCGTTACATTCGCGCTTTACCTGAATAATTAAATTTTGAATACCCTGCCTAATACATTGTTATAAACTGCACAATTCGTCCTGATTCTTACCCGACATTTAATTATAATTCTAACGTAACATTACCTATGATTTCAGGAATACAAGTTGCCCTTTCTCGAGTGTGTTCCGATAGAAACAGTACTCGAAGATCTATATTTAATTGATATAGAGAAATCCGTGTAAATTGCTTTCCGCGTACAAAAGTGGCGAGTTCAACAGAATTAGCGGCTTGATGTAAACAATAAGACGATACTCCTTAGTTTCCTTTAAAAATTGACTGTGTAAAATTGAAACATGATGCTTTTCACAAATAGATTTTATCGTACCGACGCGCGCTTACACGCAACACGTCGAAATGGTATCCGGAGATTCACATCGACACATACGTTTTGTAACTTGTTAAACTGCGTAATCATCTATTTGTCTATTACAATAAAGCGCGTAAATTTTGTCATATGCTATTCCTGATTTCACGACTTTTATATCTCCAGTTATTTTGATAGAAGATAATACATTGTCACGCCTACGAAATTAGCATGTGACATACCTTGAGCAAGATTACGGTTTTGAAATGATCTATATTTGCGTTGATGTTATCAGACAGAAGAATATAAGTAGAGGTACAAATGTTGTCGCGAATGTTGTAGAAAGATGGAAACGTGTTAAAAGAACACAAATACAAGATGATGTCTGATGAGAATGATATGATGCAAAATTGGAAACATGTTTGCTTTCCATCTGGTCATGGCATCAATCCCATAAACAGGATTATAATTCTTATCAATAAATCATAGAAACATATATTTTTTCTATAATAAATGTTATTTGGTTAATATTAATACATAAACATTCAATTTACTTGCTTTTATTTTGTGTATTCAACTTGATTTACCTTCGAAAAAAACAAAGGTATTGCTGCATTTTCCAATTCAACTTGTATATTTTCTTTGAAGCCTGAGTAAAACTAGCAAAAATATAATTCTTTATATATTTAAACCCTCTCTAAGCTTCTGTTGGGACAGGCATCTGTCCACGCCTACACCATGTTCGCGCTCATCGTGTATGGTCTCACGGTTTAATTGTAACACGGCCTCCTAAAACATAAAAATCGAGCTCTATGTCCGCTGGAAACCAGCGACTTAGGTCCTCATTTTAGGGTTAAAAATATATAGGGGATTTAATGAAGAGAGGGAGTATGACGAAGGTCTGAAAGTTTAAAGGAGAAATAAAAAAATTTTAAAAAATTAAAAAAAGAAAAGAAAGTAAAGAAAAGAGAGTCACAAGAGAATTTGAAGAAGGAAAGAATTAATGATTATTGAAAGAAGAGAAATTTTGGAAGATTAAAACTCATGAACAGGTAGTTTGAGGATATCTGAAGGGAATTTTCGGCGTGAGACCGGATTGACTCTGCGTGCCAAAAGGCGTGAGTATTTTCTGAAAGTGTTGTGAGGGGAGGGGTCGCTGAATGCTTTCCGGGTGTGTTTCCTGGCATGATAGAAAATAAATTTAGTTATGGGTTCCAATTTAGACAGAGAACGGAGATAAGAGTTAGGAGTGAGGCGGTCGTACAGGAACCGGTTCTAGATGATGTGAAGGCGGAGATGGTAAGGTCTGGAAGCAGTTGCTCATGTTTCGCAGGCGTAAAGCGCAAGGCTGCGAATACACGCTTTGTAGATAAGGAGTTTCACCTTGAGCAGAATCCTGCGATTTTTAAAGATCGGAGATAGACGGGCAAGCGTGCTATTCATTTTGGAGTGGATACATTTGGCATGTTCTTTCCAGCTGAGTTTCCTGTCCATCGTGACCCCAAGGTATTGGACACTTGTGGACCAGGTCACAGTGGTGTCTTTGACCTTCAGCGACGGCAGGTTTTGGAAGGCTTTGCCGGTCAGATGTTTGCCAGTAAAGATTATTGCCTGGCACTTGCAGGGGTTCAAGGTGAGCCGATTAGAGGAACTCCAAGTTTCCAGACGAGAGATAGAAGATTGAAGGTTAGAGATAGCGAGAGGGAGATTGAATGTATGTGTCGCATACGCGATATCATCAGCGTAAAGAAATTCGGAAAAATGTCGAGGGTCAGGAAGATCGTAAAGAAAGAGAGAGAACAGAGTGGGTGCCCAGACACTACCCTGCGGAACCCCAGCGCAGATGGGGCGGGTGGAGGAGAGGGAACGTTGGTATTGAACCTGAAAGGTTCGTCCGGAAAGGTAACTGCGCAGGATGTGGTGAAAAACAGGAGGGACTAAGGAATTGGTTTTGTGAAGGAGTAGATCATGATGGATCGTGTCAAAGACGAAAGGAAAGTCAAAGAAGAAGGCAGGAATAACAATTCTTCGAGAAAGGATGGGCGCTAGTTCGTGTGCCAGTCGCAATGTCTGCAAAGCTGCAGACTTGTTGCGCCGGAATCCGAACAGGGTGGGACGAATAGCATGAGAGGATTCGAGGAGAGGAGTAAGTTTGGTGAGGACAAGGCGCTCGAAGAATTTGCCAAGAAGAGAAAGAAGGCTGATGGGACGATAGTTGTTAGGGTCCCGAAGATTCTTCCCTGGCTTGGGAATAAGAACGATAGTGACATGTTTCCATGAGAGAGGAAAGTAACCAAAAGAAAGGCAAAGGTTGAATATATTAGTGAGGAGGACAGCGTTGTGAGGAAGATGGCGGAGATAGACGCCACGGAGCTCGTCGGAGCCACCCACCTTCTTGGTGTTGACGCTCTTCAGTGCGGTCTTCACCTCCCAGACTCCTAAGGTCCACTCATCGTCTGAGGTGATGGGAGAAAACTGGGGCAGAATGGTGATCAAGGGAGAGGAGTGGGGCGTCATGATTGGAGGCGAGAAGCGGGTTTCTAAGATATCGCCGAAGATCTCAACTTTTCTAGCCGGGTCGTAGTTGGGAGTGGGCATACCAGGAATGAGGAGAGGGGTGATGGCAGTGGAAGGGTGTCGGAGGGTCCTCTGGATCTTTTACACGTCGTCGGAAGAGGAAACGTTGGCCCGGGAATGATAGTTTTGCCATTGCTGGGCATGAAATTCACGGAGTCTGTCTCGTAATGTTCATCTCATGTGGAGGAAATGGGCCTTGTCAGCAGGATCCCTGGTGGGGTAGAATTGCCGTTGTGCACGGCGACGTTCCCGCACCAGAGCAAGAATGTCTGGGAGAGTGTCAGGGTGAGAGGCAGTGGTAGGTGTAAATGTAGTGTATTGTCGGAAGCTAGTCAGTATGTGGTTCGTAACGTGCGAGATGGCATGGTCAATGTCGTTGGGTGAGATGGGAATCCACCTTTCGGCTAAGCCGGGAGGTGTACCCTCTCCAGTCCGTCTTGATAGTCGGGGCAGGTTTGAAATCGTGAAGGAAAGGGCCTAGGTAGGAGGAGAAAATTTAAGTGAGGGAGTAAGCCATGTCTCCTGAAGGAGGACATGGATAGAGAAGTCTGAGAGAAATTGCCGGATTTCTGCGGTCTTCAAGATGGAGATGCCGTGGCAGTTCCACGACGCAAAAGAGGTGATAGATTGGAAAGCCATTTAGAAGAGACTAGAAAGAGCCTGTAAGGCAGTAAGTGCCTTGGGGAGAAACGGGCCAGGGGCGGATAGTATGGGAAGTACTTGTTTAACTGCGTCAATTATAGCACGCACATCAAACTGTTGCAGGAGTGAGAACAGTTCAGACAGAGTCTGAATGTCCCCAGGGGGTGATCTCTCCGAACAAGGAGGAAGCCGATGCAGTAGATAACGTACGAGGAGGAGATGGAAGAAGAGGAGAGCCCTGGACAATATCAGCATAAGACACAGACATTGGCCTAGGAGAAGATGCTGAAGTCAGAGTGGGGCGTGCTGTGGCATTGACCCTACGTGTTGCCTGCGGCGACTCACGCTGTTCTCGAGCTCGAGTAAACTGCTCCGCTCGGCGTTGCTTGAGCGCAAGAAAGGCCGGGCAGCCAGACCATGAGGCGCAGTGGTCACCTGCGCAGTTGTTACATGTCAGCTTGGTTGGCCAAGGGGTGAAGTTTGTCAAGCTATGGGGGTCCCGCACAGAGGGGGCATACCATATCCCGCCCGCAATGGTTGCGTGTGTGGCCCCACGCCTGGCATCTGGAGCAATGGGCAATCTATTCGCGCCGGTGACACTCTTCCACCGAGACGCGAACATTGCCCAGATACCGAACATTACTTTTAAAGGTCTGCACAGCTGTGTGTTCGATCTCCACCACGTAGAGACCGAGATGTGCACGACCTTTCTCCCCATTCTTCTTCTGTAGCTCAGTGAGGTGAAATACATTTGGTTGAAGACCTCGAATTACCAAGCGGTGGCGCCTTTCCTCGGTGACCCGATGAAAAAAAATGAAGTGTTGGGGTCCTCACTTTGGAGAATCCGCAATTTGCCGACAATTGTTTTGTGGTCAGCATAGTTGGGCACGTGCACTATAAAGTGCTGTCGTGTGTTGCGGCCCGTTAGTCTAGATTTTGAAACTGACTGCAGAACACGCAGCAGCTCCGGGGTGTCGACGACGTTCTCAATGTAGATGTCGCCTCCTCTGCGACCATTACCTGAAATGGCTTTGGAGGAGGTCGGTGTGGTGGGGAGGGAGAAGGATTTGGGAGGAGAGCAGCACTCTCTGCATTTCCTGGCGTCCCTATATTACTCTTATCTTCAATTTCAGCCGATTGGAATCCCTAGCCGATAGTGGGGGTGTTATTGGCGAGAACCTATTTGCTAATGTCAGGAGCCTCCTTTCCTGCGACGGTTTCGGTCGAAAGGTCTTCGTGGCCGGAGTGTATCCGTCCTCGCACTCCATTGTCGCATTATCATGCGGTCGGGAAGCTGGAATGACCCTGGTCACACATTTATTATTGTAGTAGAACCGGCATCACCGGACTTACCTGGAAGGTCCAGGAAACCGGGTCTCGTCACCGCTTCTGCAGAGGTGGTATTCGGGTCGGTGTTATCTGATGCCCCAGTAGGAGGCACCGCGGAGACGCGCAGCATTTTGGACGAAGCAGCAGCAGCCTCCATCAACGAAGAAGCCGGCACTGATGTCATCCTGGAGGCGAAGCGATGCTTCGTTCTCGTTCGTCGCGACGAGAAGAGCCACTTGTCGGCGACGGAGTCAGCGGGCGACACTAAAAGTCCACACGACGATGTCGATGGAGTAGATTCTTCCTCCGGCCGGCCCCGGAGAAAGCCCTCAAGAATGTTCGGATCAATAGTTTAAATTTAGAAAATTAAAGAAAACAAAATTTAAAGAAATGCGAAAAATGAAATTTCGATCGTTAAGCTCAAAGCAACTACTTCACCATAAGATAAAGTAGTCAACAACAACAACAAAACCACGAAGACTGCAACCCGCACGACACGGGTTGCCTCGGCCACGGGTTGCAGGAGCGCACCGGCACACGTCCGCCCACCACACCACACCCTCATAGCTAATTAATGTTCCGCCCTTTGAATGGAGACTTTTGATAGGGTATTAATTTTTGTTTAAAGAGATACGAAGCAATGAAATATACTAATTATCCCGTGAGATAACTATTGATTGTTTTGAATGTTGTTCCATGGTGAGAATATAATTGCTTTACCTTTAATTTTGTGACGCGTGGATTCATTGTGTTGTAATCAATTTCAGTTATTTGATTTTTGTCAGTATTTCATTATTGTAATAATGAAATTTTATGCATCTCGATATTGAATACATTTGACATATGATGTTTCTCCTTCATCCATTGTAGTACATGTCTCTGTTGGAATTACCTTCAATAATTATAACTTTTCACCGGAATGTTTGTATGTTTGTTAATACATTTTGTATTAATTAATAATATAATTTATATAAATATTGTATTACAAATTGAAGGGACGTTACGTTTTTCATTATTATAAATATTTTTTCAAAAATTCTTATTGTAGTATTTCTAGTACTTAAAACAATTTTCACAAATGCAACGTCAACAGCCAGGTTGATGTTGCAAATTCTCCTCCACGAGTAGGTACTCGGAAGTTGTGAGTTAAAAATTTTCACAAATGTTGAGAAAACGAGGAAATAATAATTTCCTGTATTTAAGAGTTGTTTTCAGTGTCATATCGATGGATTTTTATTTTAACATCTAAAACCCTTACTTTTAAACGAGCGTATTTGGGGTGTGAGATATTCACTGAGGTCCCAACTACATCGATTTCGATGAATTTACTAATTTATAGAGTTAAAAGATACAAACAAGGTTTGATCATGGACTCACCGGTGAGAACATTCGATTGTGAACTTTTCAGGACGAAACAATGCCATACATAAACCATACAAAACTAGCATACACCGACAGTGGTGGTATAGTAGTACCGTCATTGCTTCTATCACATCGCTGAGCGGTAGAGCAAGGCTTCAAACCTCGGTCATTTGGTCTGCTATTCCACCTAACCTTGACTTGGGTGAGTGAATTACAAAGAAGAGATGTTGGATTGCCAGAGAATTTATGAAACCCAACCAACATTCGTCTGGAGTAGGTGAGAGAAACCCCACCTGAGAACCTTAACACAATCGAATAAAGGTTGAACCCATTCTCTATCGCTCAGCGCAAACGTGGAAGCAAAGACCGTAGCACGAAACCACTTCTGTCGGTATCATCGTAAATTTCTTCAGAGCAGAAATCAGTTTCCCAAAACCGAACTTTATCGATAGCATTAAAAATTTCACGAAATAATAAGCATATGTGGTAGAGCTTATTTCCTTTCAATTGATTATGGTCTTTGTGTACGTTTCTCAGCCAAGTCTAAAAAATATGAACTAATAAACTCGTATCTCGTTAGTGATATGAAATTTTTAATCAGCGCATTATATTTTACGTACTACATTTTCAATAAATACAGAGTACGCTATTTTATATGAATACGAGACAAAGCTGTTTTGCATGAAAGATATCTAAATATTTCTCTCATTATCCACCAACTGAAAGGTCTGTCATTCAATGGCGTAACTATCCAAGCCGAGGTCCCCGGGCAACATCTAGTTCGGGACCCCTTAGGACCGCTGTTACAAGGCAGAGTTAACACCCGTCTAACAGGATAGCTTGCCCGGACGAAAGTTAGACCGTCCGAGCCTAGTGGCCTCAGTTTTAGTATTTTGATATATTAATTTAGAAATATAATACAACATATCTAAGTAACTCTTTAGTAATTTAATTTAACAAATTTAAAATAGGCCATATTTTTTAAATACATTAATTCTAAAAAATCTAACGAAACAATTATATTTTCATACGACGTACTTTCATTTCAGCAAATGCTTTTACTAACTGATCTAATTTACTTCTTAAATAATTGGTAACCTCATATTCGATTGATAAAACACTTAAACCGCACAGTCTCACTTCAAGGAATTTCTCAAATAATTTTTGATGAGCTTAAGTTTCGAAAATGACCGTTCTGCAGTAGCAACTGTAACTGGTATAGTTTAAAATAGCATGACAACTGTTCACATGTCCGGAAAACTGGACGACAGGGTAAAATGATCAATCAGTAATAAATAAGCTAATTCCCTTACTGAGTGCAATATAGTTATTTGACTCTTTAGACCACTACGCAACGACAAAAGTTGATTCGGAAACTGATCTGTTAGATCCTCTTAATATTTCTCATATAAGCTATAGGATTCTCTCTGGAGCTCGCTATCTGTGAATTTCAAAAATTCTTGTGGTTGAATAACTCTGAAGGTGTCCACCATACCATTCAAACTACGAAATCGCTCTTGAAGTTGACTATTAACAATATCTAAACATTAAAAAAAAAACTTGAGCTCGAAATGTACTTTCACCATTGACAAGTCTTTCATTCTGGCTCAATTCATCGTGATAACGTTTAGTTTTCTTAACGCGTTTCTAAACTTAGTTTTAATACCCCACGTATTGGCTAATTCAACGTCGGTATTTTTAGCTTTATCATACTCATATCGCAATGTTTTTAATTCTTTGTGGGCTTCCTGGATCATAGTTTGAGCTCTATAAAGATCAACATCGATGTTCTGCAAAGGTTTTGAACGATGACTCAAAACTTGGAAAATAAATTTGAACATTTCCATATACATTTTTTTTAATTATTGGCTTCAGCTCGTTCGGATATAGAAGTACTTTTCAAAGATAATGTCAAAGTTTTCGAAATGTTACGATACTGGAACCGAATAGCTAGTAAGGATTCGTTTCTATTGGACCATCTAGTAGGATAAAGGCGTTTGAGTGTTAGATTTCCTTTGTCCGTTGATGAAATAATTGTTGATAACAGGGTCCACCGTTTTGTACTGTGACCAAAAAATATGTAAATTTTTTCCAATGTAATGCAAAATTTGGAAACATCATTTATGCCACTCATAGCGCCCTTTAGCACAAGATTTAAATTATATGCAGCATAATGTACATAAGTCACTGTCCAGGATACTTTTTTGTACTCCAGAATATCCACCTCTCATTACTGCTATTCCATCATACCCTTGTCCCCGGCACTTTTATGTCGATTTCTGAAAAACAAAATACCAGTTAAATCAATAACCATTTAGCATAATTAGTGTTCTATGGTGTGGTATTTAATGAAAATAATATAGATAATATAGAAATAATTTAAAAAAACAAATGATAATTATAGAAAATATCACGAAAAAGTCAAAGAAGTTGAGCGAAAGAAAAGTCATAACTAAATCAATTATTTTGTTTAATTTATTTTCGAATGATATTATGTATTAAATAAGTTACCTTTACTTTTCATGGTGTAAATGATAGCACTCTGTAAACCTGGAGCTGTGGCGTCTTCAGCTTGAATAATACGCCTAGGAATGATTCCTTAATTTTAGATACTATTGGATGACCGCTTTCGTTTTGTTGAATTTTGATATATCGGAATACTTGGCTCAATTGATCAACCATTGTTGTCTTGAGTTGTATCCATAATCATGGAGAAAAATGGTGCATTTTTTATATCTTCTAATATTTTCTTTGATATAGTTTGGGATAATAATTCAATCAGTTCATTTTGTATTTTTGGACACAAATATCGAACTGTATTAATTGGCTTCTCAATCAATTCTTTAAAAATTGGATCATAAATTGCAAGGAAGTAATTCTACAATTGAAAGGAAATTTCCATTTTTACCTCCATTTTGATTAATTTTTTCTCTATACCCTCTAAAATTTAGATTAGATGTAGCTAGAGTGATGATAATACTCAGCAATCTCTCCAGTACATTGCACCACAATGATTTTTGTCATAGAATTCCGGTTTCCAGATCTTTATCAATGACATCATTAGATTTCCATAATCCATACATGCATTATGATGAACATCGGATTTATCATGTTCTTTGATTTTCTCAGTCTATCTTCGCCGAGACCGTATTCCTTCAACCCAAGTAGATTTAAAGTAGTGATTGTTTCTATCAGCAAGCCGCACGGTTCACAATAAGTACAATCTAAAATTTTTGAGTAACACACCCAAGTTTGGGGAATTTTAACCCCCGCTTTATTCGTAATTTTCTGAAAAATTGACCTCCTTTGTCTGTGTGTCAACAGGAAAAGGTCCTACTGGATGAATTCTTTTCGGAGAATATTCGAAAAATGACCTTTGTCAGATGGATATTTATTATGTTGTTCTTCATAAAAATCAGAAACAGCTGAGACATTTGAACTAACGGAATCTTTGGGATGAGTTTCGACTTGACAAGAAATAAAAGACACACACTGTTCACAAATAACACACAGAAAAGAATTTGAATATTCAGCTCTGGATACCGCGTGTCGCCTGGTGGAGTCTGAAGCTGGTCTGAAGCAATGTTTTTTACAAGAATGAGTAGAAGAAGATCACTCCAAAAAAAGCATATACACCTATTGTTGAAAAAAGAGAATTAATATCATTGGCGCTTATAAAAAGCAGGCTTTCATTGTCGAGAAGAATTAATGCCCTAGCCAATTGTTCAAGTAACAAATGCTTCACAGTATAAAGAATGCGAATGAAAAAAATAGATGATTCAATATGAAATTATAAGCATAAAACAATGATATGTGATACAATACTTATTTCTTCCTAAAAGGTCGGCTTCTCATACGACAGCAGACTTAAAATATAAAATCAGACTAGTGAAACGGAATGTTTCGAGGCTCAGTATAGCGGCCATAACAAAAACAATTGAAGCCGTACTCCGAACTTGACCATCCACAGACAGTGGCGTTGTCACGCCGTAATTTTGAACTACTGTTGACCTTGTAATTTTCGCTTCCGATAAGTGGAGCGCTCTGGCAGCGTANAATATAAAAAATAACAGGTTTTTCTCAAACTGGTACTTGAAAACAGAATACATGCAAACTCAGAACCGTTGAATTTTTTAGACAACTAGAAATATATTTTTTAAATATCTTTATTTGCAGCAGTTCTGTTGCTCTGTGTGCAGCTTATTTATTAAAATTTATTTATAATTTTAAACCATCATATTTTGACCAACAGCCTACAAGAAGCGACTGATTCATGTCACTATACAACATTTGGTTAAGGTAGTAACCAATACTACGTTTGACAGTACTCAGTGTTGTTTTGCGCAGGACTAAGTATTGTCATAAACAATTTTTTTGGTTGACACGACCCTGTCGTGTTATGGATAAGACAGTCTATAAATATTTTCTTCGAGTATATTGTTACCATTTTTAAGAAAAATATGAATAATTTTGTCAAACCTAAAAAACAATCAATATTTTAATATCGAATAAACAAAAACACATTTTGACAAGGCGAATTTCTAAAAAGAAATTTTCAAATTTTTTTTCTTGGAGCTTTAGGGTTTGCCAACGTCAAAATCCTTCAATGCGCTTGTGCATTGTCGCAAATAAAAAATTATACAGAAATTTCATGTATAAGAAAGCCCGCGAGATCATTTACGGGAAACTTTTTACATTCCACGTTGGATATTCAACATTTCATATAATCTATTACAACATTTTATGTTTATTTTAGGGAGTGATACAAATGCGAATTACAACTTCCGTCATTATTACATAGATTAAAGAATTTCCTATGTAACAACCATACGCCGACATTACCCTATTCTCAGAAATCATGTAGTTAACAATGAAGAACTTGTATTATGAGTTTTAACTTGAGAAGGAATGAATTAGTATTATGAACTTCTAAGAACTTGCATTCTGAATTTTTCACTTACTACGGATACCAAAACATTCGATACATACCAGTTTGTTCTTGAAGTTAAATCTTCAACTTGATGCAAACTGAAAAAAGAGGTAATAGGTTTCGACTTTTTATCTTCGATAAGCTGATCTTTTTTTAATTTTCGCTTTTGGGCTCCACTCAAATACTTTCTGCAGTTTGATGCCATCGTATTAGATAACCGGTAGAAAACGCCAATTCTATCTCCATCATATGCGGTTACTATCTGATTAAGCCGCTGATCAATCAATATTGTTATAATGTTCTAAGCACTGAATTCATTGTTTTTCACCTTTCTTACTTATCCCGTACGTTTGTCAGCAGGTGTCGCAGCATGAATTGACACCCCAAACGATGCAATTTTATAGTCTAGCTGCCAACTGAAAAGTTACCAAATTTGGGAGAACTGCCAACATACTCATCTGATTCCCCCTATGTCATATACTACGCGACTTAGTGATATTTTCATCTTATGCGTTTTATTCCCGACCACCGAACTTGAAATCACTCTAGGAGAACCTGTCCTTAAACTCTTTTTTATCATTTGTAACACAAGATTAACATTCCTATTTATAAAATACATTGCGTAAATTATCCCAGAAATCTTAATTTTTAAATTTACTTTCAACGAAATTCATTTTACGGTAGTCTCTTTGTTGTTTCCATAGCGTTGGCACACCCGTAAGGTATGTGTAAGTGCTACCAAATGATGATTTTAATATTAAACGACAATCCAAGTCATAACGAGTGTGGGGTCTTTTGTTCTAAAATATTGGTGGTGGCTGCCCTGAAACATCACTCAAGTCTGCCATCTTTATTTTTTATTGCCCAAACCCTCAATAACATGAGTATACCAACCGATTTAAAAATTGTAGATTTGGATTGCGGAAAATTACGAATAAGTTTCTTAAATGTCAAACAAATAAATAATGTAGAATATTTTTGAATTTCTAAGGCATGAGAACATTTGAAATTATCCATAAGAAAATGAGAAAATCGTATATTTTGATACAAGGGCGATCGCGCCCGGGTATCATACAATTTTTTTGTGCGGCGGGGCGGGACTGGGATAAGAATTTTTCCGCCTTGGGTAGAAAAATCTCATTCCATCCCGGTCCTAGGTACAAAAAATTAGACATAAACATTATAATAAGATTTATTATAATTATCATTATATTACTAAAAATGTTTGTTTAGTGATAAAAGTTCTTTTGATCGAATAATAATTTTTTCTTCAAAAACGGTGAAATAATTAAGGCCTCTTATCATATACTGATGATGGGGCCCCCTGTGGTTCGGGGCCCCCGGACAATGTCCGAGTGTTAAGGGTGCTGGTTACGCCATTGCTGTCATTACTTCTGGAATATCTCTTCTAAACTCTCATCATTTTATTTTCCAAAACTAATAATAACACAGACTTTTTACATGAAATAATGAGTGTGTTTTAGTCTATTGATCATAATCAACACTTAATTTAGAATTGAGAAAAAAATATCAGTTATTTCCCATGTACTGGCATAAAATTGTGTTTATTGAAATTCTTGTTGAAAGTATTTTATTAACAAATTCGAACATACCACCTTTTATTGGATTAAGAAATGAACAGATTTTCATCAGAGAGTACAGTTTTTCTCGAAATCCACCCCTTCTGTATCACTCAAGTTCATCCCTGGGAACTCGAAACATATTCAAATTAACTCTTTGAGACAAGAAGTCTCAATATCATTAAGTTTCAACATCTTCACCTACTCGTCTCAGACAGCAACATGTACCCTCTTCAGTAACTCAAAACATCCCTTCAGCCAGTCCATACCCTTCTGTTGTCGCCAGACAATATAACTCATTTCTCTATTGTATATGGAATTAAACGTTAAACCCCTGGACGCTAACCTCCCTATCCTCATATTGAATCACATTTGTCAGCTGGAAGTGGCGAGCGAGAGCCGCCAGCGATCTGGGGAAGTCCCGACTCCGCGTTGGCGTCGATGCTCCGCTCGCACTGCTCCCTCGCGGGAGGAAATGAAACCGGCGGCGACAGACCTGCCCCCTGCCGGCGACGCTTGACACCACCACGCTCTTCGATAATCTATGGCGGACACCTTGGTACACACAGACTCGCTCTATATATACAAGCTATATATAACCGGAAATTGCTTCCACGAAGTCCCTGTCCTGGGTTATTGCAGTGGTACGGGATTGTTATTTGGGGGAGGGGAGCGGAGGATTGAGGGAAAAGAGGGATGAAAAATAACATCGCATGGACGAGTTAATTCCAGTTGCAGTCGTCAGTGATAACGGTAGTTGAATAGAATAATCCACAACAGAGCGGTCTGTGAAATGTTTCAGATATATTGTTATTAAATTCTGAAAAAATCCCGGAGAGGGGTTGTGGGTTGCGCATGATTGTGTCGGAAATCATCTTTCTTTTGTTGAAGGGCGTACTGTTTTAAATGGAAATGTAGAAAATCCGTCGAAGGGTTGAAAATGGTAGTTATGCTCAAAATTGGGAGGAGGTTGAGGTTTTGCAGGAATGGTAAAATGAAATTGTGAATTTAATAAAACGTCATACATACACTATTTGTTACTAAGGTATTACATAATTGAGATATTCATTGGTCAACCTAAAAGCTTCTGTTTCTGAATTATTTATTCCGTAGAAAACGTAAATAAACGCCAAATGGATTCCGATATTGTTCGATTGGCAATTTAGTTAGTAAATCACGAACGATTCTTACCTAACGTGGTCTAAAGGTCAACCACACTTCTTTGTTCAGAAACATTATTTGTGTAGTATCATTCCGATTCAAATAGTCAGGCACTAAAATACAATAAAAACGATTTTTCAGTGAAATGTATACTATAACTTTAGTTCAATAAAAACTGGTGGTGCAAAAAAAGATTTCGTTAAAAAGGTACCGTTATCACAATCACATCTGGGAACGGTTTTGTAGCTAATACTCCTCATGTGACGCACAATTTCTGCACGGTTCAGGATGTTTGAAGGTAGTCATTTACAGCTAATGAAATAATTATTTATAAATAATTATGTATAATACATAGTTATTTTTTGGGATCCCAACCAATAAGGTTAAACCTTCTTTTTTTACTTAAGAGATACACTATTGGTTATACAAACACCACCAGCCGAAACTTCGCTTAGCGAAAATGTGGTATAAATTTACCATCAAAATGGGATCGACAATTCAGTTTTTGTACTATATGACCTTTCCTTAACATAACAATTGAGGACTGAACCCCACCGTACTCGCAGACATTATTTGAAGTTAGGATAAAGTGTCTTTATAATTATTAATGCAGAATACCTGTGTGACAGCGTTAGCCGTATGAAAAGTGCGTGCTTTCTCTTTCAGTGACTTTGCGATGAAAATGCCACCCTTGTCATTCGCAAATTATTTTTTCTATCACTACATTCAAAGATAGGATCGAAGATTTTCTTCTCTGCTGATTCATCCGAGCAATACCTAGGGGTCTTTGGGGGAGGGGGGATGATCTTGAACTAATAATCGAATAAAATGTACAAGTTAATTCCATGTTGTTTTTTATTCAGTTTTTCTCTTCGTATTAAGGTAGTAGTAAAGAAATAATAGTATCAGATAGTTGGTAGATTGCTCTCTCTCTCTCTCTGTCTTTCATTCATTTCCCATTTCATGTTTTCATATTATTCCATAAATTTAAAATATTTCTTATTCAATATTTTTGTTTCATTTTACATTATAAATTTATTATAATTTTCTTCATCCAAATTTCAAAAAGATTCATCTAATATTTTCACAATTTAAATTGTTTTCACTTTACAGTATTTTATTCTATTTTATCATTCAAATGTAATTCACTTCATTTTATGCTATTATTTATGTTCATGTAATGGTTTTATAGAACTCGTTATCTCATTGTGTAGCACTGAAGATGACCGCTTTTCGCGATCGAAAAAGCTTTCTGAAGAAAGAAATAATTTAGAAAGAGACACAATGTCGTGGAATGTAATTGAATTACCCCTGAACTACTGAACATTGGTTGAATGAAGTCATCCTTGGTTAAATTAAGGTGTTTGGTCAAATGTATAGAGATGACTCAAAAATGTACAAATATCTGAAAATTTGTCAGAATATTTCTCTATCACGATAAGTGTAATAACCCACTTATGATGATTCTATGTTAAATTACTATGTGTTATATTTATTTTAGCACTTTTCTCAACCGTACGCAACCTACTGGACAGGGTTAGCATTCATTTCAGAAATAACGATTTTTATAGGCTTTTCACCTAATCAATTCAGTAGTATGAATATGTTGAGATAACTTCTGATATTTCTTTCACTTTCAGTATCGTGAATGTAATGATCTCCAAATGGAAGAATTTGGTACCAGCCAGATGGTTATAATTTTTTAGAATAAAATATTCATGTAAATAAATTATTTGATAGTCCGAATGCTCTAACGGTAACCCCCCAGAGAGCGAAGCTTATCGTACGTATATTTCTGCCAATGAAAGATTCGGCACTTATACTCTTTTGTGTTCTTAATTCCCTCACGTAAAATCATGCAAATCCTTTATGAATCGCATAATAAAAGTTAAACAAGAACGGAACATTATTTTTTTCAGGTTTTAAATCATTATATAATTTAAAATGTAACATGTCATGAGAGATAATCAATATTACATAATTATTTTATTTAGAAATGCATATAATTTAAAATACACTGACTTATTGCATGCATGTGACATGTACTGTACAATCTTATTGGAATAAATGAAAAATGATTTTTCTTTTTGAAAATTAATTTAAAAATCATGTTTTCAAATAACATTTTCGTGAAATATTTTCTAGTATCTACAAAGTCCTTTCAAAGTAACGAATATATTTTTGTTTAATTTTAAAACATGTGTTGTTTTCAAATTATTTGTGTCAATAAATGATTCAGTCTGCATTTGCAATGTCTACGTATAGAATCGTGAGTGAATTCCGTAGAGATATATCTTTAGAAGGACAAGAAATATAGCAAATAAAAATGATTTGAGCAACTGTCTCATTTTACCATAACACTCTCTCCCAAAACTCTCGTGTGTCTCCTCCATCACCAGACTGGTGATTGGATTCCACGCTCTTATCTCTACAAAACAGCTTTATACATTTTCTCTCACTGCATGTATCAGATACTAGAGGTATGTTTGGGCGTGCAGGCGTATGAGACACCTCACGTGACATGGAAGGAAGGGCGTGGGTCTATTCATCCTGATTTGTTTAGCGTGTCAATTCATTGACGCGACAAAGAGACGAAAGTATTCGAAGAAAGAAGATACCGAACAATATTCGTTGCAATTCCCAACATGTATCGAAGAACATGATTCACGTCTAAAGGACGAAGCAATCATTGTCGATAACTTAACCCTTTACTTCCCAACGTTTGTATAAGTTTTCGTCACATCTTACATCCTTGATACAGCAGTCCATTACAATGCGTATCACGTTTACTAAAAGCCATTTACGAGTTCGCGGAATATAATTTAAAGCTTTTTCTTGTAATTGTAAAATTTTATAACAAATTTCCACCCTCAGATTTTGAATATTTTGAAAATTTTATAGTTTAAACAAAAATATACAAAAACTTGTGCTACCTTATAAAAGAAAATGTAAAAAAACGACCACTATTCACAGACACTTTTCAATATAAAACATTTTAGTGCACAAATTAAATACATAGCACAAAGTTTTGACGCTAATTTGGTATTATCTTCAGGTACTTCTAGGTATTACATTAATGTTATGACTACACGTCTTTTATACTACATAACTTCAATACTGTGGTATCTATGTGAAAGTACTTTTTAACACAAGGGACATGGAATGAAACATAGATGACAATAGGCATGTCGAAACTCAGTGCTATGTATCTAATTTGTGCTACGTAATGATTTTAAGTATTGAACTCGTGTTTATACGTTGACTTGACGCAGACGTTAAACATATATTTTAAAAGAAAAATTTCTTCCCACGGGTTCTTAGATAACATACTTTCGAAGATTCGCGATGATATTTAGTGAAAGAAAGAATCATTCGTATTTATAGACGTATGTAAATGGTTTTCCCCCTCATAACACATAACATATTACTAGATACAAATTATGGTATATTAGATAGATTTTGAATGGTGCCACGATGTATTATTAAGATAAATGTTAGTAATTTACATTCATAACGTTATATTTAGAATATATA
>NNCF01128425.1:120101-190533 GCA_002313205.1 Laupala kohalensis
TTAGAACATAACATTTTTTAGTATATCATATCTATTGGTTTCTGTGACTTAAGTACTGTGACATAAAAATACAGTGGATGAAGAATGAAATGTATTATTTAAATAGACTTTGATATCAACATGCGTTGTATATCCTTAAAAAAAATCCAGTTACAAAAACCAGATACCACGTATATACGAAACTGCGCTACAACACTTCGTTACAACGCCAACAACTAAGTCATCAATATTCATCAAAACTATTTAGATCATACCTTTTTGTTTTTTAGAGTAAAATACAAAAATTGAAATTTGACAATACTGGATTTCTCAAGTTACATTTTATTAGTTTATCTTAGGATTAACATTCTAATAAAAAATTCCAGCGGTCACTTTACAATCACTTGCATTAATGCCATTGCTAGTAGTGGTATTGATAATCTTCGGGAGGTTCCGTCTCAAGAAAAGACATCCATCCAATATCAATTCACTTGCATGGATTGGATGTACTTCACTGCAAGCAGTTTCTCCTCTGCCACATCCCTACACCCCTAATCACCGACCCCTAAGGCAGCGGTGTGGACGTCTGTCTCTCACCGGCCCGCGCCCTTCACCCTCACATATCCGTCTGGTTGCAGCTCGAGTACCGACGGGCAGCCTCTTTGTAGACCCCACATTAGCACCTCTGCTCTCAAATAATTGACCTCTTACACCCGAGCCCAATTATCTGCCGAGAGGTTGGCTGCAACGTTTGCAGCAGAAACAAACGCTGCAGCGTTGTCGGACCTAAAGCCCTTCCTCGGTGCACACCATCTGTTACTATATAATTCCCTCCCTAAAAATATAAAAGGTTTTATTAAATGGAGTCTCTTTAAATCTGCAGTTAAAAGCTACCTACTGCACCAGTGCTTCTACAATATAAAAGAATAGACTGATTTTAATTAAAGTTAAATACGTCTTGTACTTTATCACGCCATTGCTGTAGTTCTTTCAAAATAACGTTTAACAATTTCAAACCTATTTCTTGCATGCTTGTGTTGTGTCTTATGATTCATACAAGCTTAGTTTTATATGTACTCACCCTTCGCACGGTTGTCTGCATTAATTCCATCCTGGCTCGGGTTTTTCTCAGGTTTTCCTTCGGATAGAGGCGGATTTTTTATACAGGTTCTCTAGGCTCTTCTCTGAGAACGGCGTCTATTGAAACAATAAATCTTGAATTAAGTGTTATTTCAATACTTACGATTTATAAACACTATATTCAGAATAATACATAGTTCGATAATAATACGTATTCGTGAAGAAGAAAATTTATGTTAAATTAAAAATTTGTTGATATTGTATTAATATTATATCACATAGCTCACGTTTTATCTTATCTAGGAGTTTGCTGAAATTTTCAATCGGCCTGTGCGTTAGGGCCCTTGATCAGAATTGATGGGATGGTCCCTAGCTCGCTTCTGGAGAGTAAATTAGTTCATTGTCCTCCTCCAGGTCATACGCAGTTTGTATTGATTTTTTGGCAATACATTTATTTATATTTAATAGTAATACATATTTCGTGTGAATCGGTAAGCACAGAATCGAAATATTAATTTATGTTTTATGAACAACAAAAACGGTGTGAAATTGATAAACCGTTCTCATATGCGTTTAATTTTAGTTTTTCAATATTATATTCTCCCCTCCTCCCAACCAAAGTTATTAACAGGAAACTCTAATAAACGTCCTTATTGAAATTAGGTTTGGTTTAATATTAAGGATATTGTATAAAATATTTAAAAACGATAATTGAATCTGAGATCGTTCATTTTTATACTCTTCTACTATACTCTTCTTCCTGCGGGCATTTATCGAGCTCCTGCATTAGGATCTCGAATGATCAGGAATGAACGGAATGATCAGGAATGAAAAGAAGGTTATCTTCATTGCCCTATTATATTATTTTTTAAACGATGAGAATAAAAGGAAATAACTTTTGAGAATAATTAAATAGTTTTGCTAATCCACTTCAAGCATTTCCCCATTGTGATTCTTCTCTCATCTAACCATAAATATGGTTGAAACATTTACGTTTAGAAAATCAAGTTTTTGACATCATTTGTCACTACAATGAAACCATTTTTTTTGTAATAAAATAATCCACTATATGCTACATTTTGGAGATCATAACTTTTCTTCATTCTCTTTTAGGAGGCAAGATAATAGCTCAAAACGTGACCATTTCCGATGATGTGTTAAGTATTACATTCCCAAGTGATTGGTACTCTGTAAGTCATTGTCATTCCGTCCATTACAATCGCAGAAATGATTTCTGTCATCGAGTTAAGAGAAAAAAATACTTTCTGTCACTATCACTATGAACATATCTTCTCATTCCCTCCTTATTCGTCCAAACTCTTTCCAAACACTGGCACAAGCATCTGAATGCTTCTGTCGAAAACTTGGATTAGTTAATTACGTGTGTAACGAAATGGTTTGTTTATTGATATGATATTATGCAAGTGAAACCTTGTAAAGTCACCTTGTGATTGTCGGACGCTGGCTTCATGATGTTGCACTGATATACAGTGGCAGAACGAAATTTTAATGAAAATAATAATAATATAATTAATTTTAAATTTAGGGCGCCTCGGCTAGCTCCTCTCAGGGTTCCACAATGCTGACGGGGTTCGATTTTTATCCGAAGGAAAGGACCATGCAGTGGTTCCACTTAAGGAAAACGCAAGACAAAAAAATCCATTAATTAAAAGACTATTTTTAATTACTAAGAACATCCCTTAAGTAATTTTCCCCCAAAAGACACAAATAGAAATCAATCATTTATAGACACGCTAATGCCAGAGTGGCGGCGTTCCCTCCAAAAGACACAAATGAAAATCCAACACTGATGCCTAAGTGGCAACATTCCCACCAAAAGACACACATTAAAATCACTGGCTTTACCATTAACATTCACTAACTATCAATTTTATCAACATTTATCATAACCAAAAAATAAGCATTCACTGTTTTTTTAACTCTATTCAAACTTTAGCTACAATTACACATTCATTTCTTGTAAACAAAGTCAAACACTGATTTTACTCCTAACTCTTTCTCCTTAACAGTTTAATTGAATTCCTTCTTAGTTCCAATAGTTCACTGATTTTACTTGGCATACCTTTCTGAGCGACAGAGTTCAGTCATGACACTAGTTCAATTCAAAGTTCACGCTCAGATTGGTAGCTAACATCCAGCTCTGAGCGACGCGCAAGCGCAATGCGACGTTGGCTTTCACATTCACCAGCGATCGCACACTACCTGACCAAGATGACGAACCATTGGAAAGCCGTGGAGGAGGATCCCCCCACAGACGTCAGCACGGCTGCCTTCTCGGATTATCTGCGACCAGCGTCGATCAGCTTCAGCGTTTACCGCGTCCGTCCAGTTACCACCCGAAAAACGCTGCGACAAACTAATCAAAAAGACTCGAGTGATCTGCGCCGCATGAGCACGATTCGGAAACGTATGCTGACGCAATCTAAAAATCGAGTCTGAGCTTCAATGAAACATAAGTCTCAGCTGACAAAAACTTGTACGAGCTGACAAGCATCTATCTGAATGCTGACGAAAAATCTAAGTCAGAGAAAAAACATCTATCAGCGCGATCTGAAAAGCATCTGATCTGACGAAAACATGTATGTCTGAGCTGCGTGAGCATCTATCTGCGACCAAAAACTTCTATGTGAGCTGAACACATCTGAGCGCTGCCGAAAAAATCTATGTGAGCCGCGTGAGTATCTGAGCGGTTGCGACGAAAAACTTGTATGTGATCGGACGAAAAATCTATATGAGTGCGCGATCTGAAAAATCATATGAGCGCAGACGAAAAACATGTGAGAGCGAAATTTTGCTTGCAATGCCTTAAATGGGCTTCATCCCTTCTCTTCTCCCAAAAATCTTCAAAATTTTGAATCCACGTGATCGAAAACTCCCAATGCCGAAATGATTCCACCTTCTTACGCCCCGACTCTCATTGGAAAATTTTTAAAGGGCTTCAACTGCTTTCTCAACGACGTTTTACTTTTAACGATTTTACACACAAGTTCGTACTTGTTTCTACTCTCCGCATATCTGGGTTTTATCTGGTCGGGTCTCTTCCCCCATCCCCTCGCTAGCTTGCAATTTCTAAAAACGTCATAAATTTCTCTTGATGCCAAAGGACGCCGCCGAAGCCTTCGCCGCGCCCGCCTACGACCGCAGCACTCCATCGACCATCCAACGGTCATCCTCTTAAATTTCTAGACTCTTCCTTTCCTTTAAACGTCCTGATTTCGTAACACGGATGATTAAATGTCCAATTAATTCGTGAATTATTCAAATCTCACAATACAGACAAGGAGTTACAGAAGGAATACGTCTCACACTCCGCAAAACTAGAAAAATACATTAAATTAAAATTTTCTCAACGTAAACATTCTTGCAACTCCATGCGTGGATGATGTTAACTTTCGTTAACTACATTTACTATTGAAAACCATTTTAATGACTAATTGCTTCATTATTTCTGTCACAGTTTTACACGAGGATTTGTTTAGTCAATGGCGTGTTCTGCAGTTGTATTTCATTAGTAAAATTTCATTTGTTGCCCATATGTCAGCGAATATGTGAAATTAATTTCGTAATTATTCTCTACTATTTCATTTTTATATCTCTGTCCCCTAGCGTTGTATATGTTTATTTCTTTGTATCTTATAACCACAATTGTAAATGAGAATATGACAATCTGGATTCTATCTAGCTAATATCCCCCCATATATCACGAGCGAGTAAACGCAAGTAGAACAAGGATTCAGCAGCACTTGTAATTCTGGTCAGTAGTTTGTTAAATTGAAGATAATATCTATAACATCATATCAACAACCCATAACGATACCATATCATTGACCATATACAATACTGCATATTGTGAAGCACCAAGTGGCCGTCAATGTAGAGAATTCCGAATCCGATCCGGATCAAATGTTGAATCTGATCAAATGTACAAAGGCAGTGGCTGATTTTGCATTTCTGTTCCCCAAGGCAACATCATTTCATGTACACTCTACAATAAGAAGAAAGACAGTTATTTTATCTACAGGATGTAAAACACTTATTATTTTCAAGAGACTATAGGAGTGAAATTATTTAAGAAATACGCACTGGCATCGATTGTTTACACCTGAAATATTGTTAACAAAACGTAATAATTAAAATCACTCAAATTACGAGATTGATAATGACAATAGTATTAGTGACAATGCGCTCTCCAAATGCTTCCGTCCTTAGACCCCAACCTAAATAACCTGTATATAAATCTGACCCTACCCGAATACCGCCAATATTCCAAAATCGTAAGACGAAATGCTTAACGAGGTCCTTACAGTGGCAGAATGAAAATGTTTCTAATGCTCTCGGTTGGTTGAATAGCAAAACAAGTGATGTATAACCACGAGTACCCCGGAATGACGCTGTTGAAGACGGGGTGAAATTACAAATTAGTTGAGGTAGAATAATTAAGTCCTATGAATTAAATAAATAAAGATTAAAATAAATTTAAAAAAATGACTTTCTGTCAACCATAACCATGAAAGTGTTCTTTTTTGTGAAGACACCGTCAACATGTACACAGGGCGTACATCATCTATGGGAGATTGAAATGAAAGTGATCGATCCAAGGCATGAAAGTGATTACTTCCACGCAATTACGAGGATTGGCGGTGCAGGCCACGTGAATACAAGGAAATGGAGACGTCTTCCCCTTTGGTAAGGGATCTCCTTCCCTGGCTACTTCATTCTCTGGATCTAAGGAGGCGGTGCATGAGATTACATAGTAGGTTTACGTCAATCTATTGTTATACTTACAAAAATATTTACTCCCTTAATGCATAAAGAAATGCAAACAATTGTGGTGAAAATTGTATTAAGAAACTGTACAGTTATTTTACAATTAGTCATTTTACTTTGTTTTACCATTTTACCACGTGACAGATCTATGTATTCAATGTCAAAACGGAGAAATGAAATGAACACAACAGCGGCAAGATTGGGAAAGATACAAATGTTACTAAAATTTAAGTAAATTCTTACTTGGACAATGGTCTGCTTAAGTATACAGTAAAATTAAAAATTGACGAATTCGCGAAAACCTGTACTATTAAGCGAGCAACAAATGAACCTGTATTTCTGGACATTTTCTTGAGAATGACTTCGTCAGTATTGATAAAATTCTCAAAATAGGTGCACTTTGGGATGAAAACGCATTTTTTCTACGTTGGTTAGAATTTTTTTTCGGATTCCTGACTTTCACTTGTTTATATTACGTACAACAGATACAATTTGTTTTACAATTAATCAACAAATTCCTGTGTTCATTTTGTTTTAAATACGAGTAGGTGGAAGTTTTTAACCATATGCATCTAAAGTCATACCAAGCACCAAATAATTTTTAATACCTTTTGGAAGAGAATAAAATGAATAGATTATTGAATGACGTTGCTCTTTTGGCAAATGACGTGACCCTTTTGGCAGTAGTTGAATCGCAAGAAGTGTGAATATTTTTTAAACATTAATTTCTCATCACAAAAGGAATATTAATTTCTTACATAAAATTAATAATCTTTTATATACAAGGATAAATTTTGTTTAATAACAATTTTTATCTTCTGAATTCTCTGAAGAATCCTTCGAAAATACAAAGCTACAAAATCTATGGGGTATCGTACTAAAAATGTGAACAACTTAAGACTCTGATTGTAAACCGTAAATTAGAAGTATCATTTTACAAAACATGTAAATACATAAAAGAATATATAAATAGCTATAAAATATACTATATAAGAAAATGAATAAATAATTACTGATAAACTCTGTATTCTAGTCAAAGAAGTCTTTTTTTGAAGTCCTTTGTAACGTTTAGTTTTGTAAAATTTGATTTTCAGATTATTGATTTGAAATAAAAACAGGATAATACGGCAGTATGTGTATTCAAAAAACCCGGAAGGTGGTCACATGTCATTTATGACGATTAAATTAAGTTGTTAGTTGGAAATTTTTTTTTAATTTTTATTGTATTTTAACCATTGAATTTTAACAGCAAAGATGTTGCCAGAGAAATGAGACATTGCACGTAATGTCACGTGACCTCATGCACGCAAAATTCATATTGGGATTCCACCCATCCCTGTCCCCACCGACCTCTGAACAGACGAATGCGAAGATTTAAGTTACAAGCCGTATGAGTAGCAAGAAGTTTCCGTAGCAACGCATTAGTCGCGCTAGCAACATAATGAGCGTTGATATTCCTGAGTGTTGTCAGTATGGGGGAAATATGACAAAGAGTGAAATATACATTCGAGCTTAGAGAGAGATTTGCAGTTGAACTGATTTTGGTTGAGTTATGATACTTTCATCCTAATTCATCCCAAATACGTTTGTGTTGTGTGTGTTTAACAATAATAAAAATTATAAGTAACTCATTAACAAGATTTTAACATAAATTTTGAATAAAAGAGAGGATGTGTGTTCTTAATTTCATTTTCTTTCAAACTCAGTATGCGATCTTTAAAATCTCATACATGATTCACCAATGATACACAATCGAGTTTCGACTATCCACGCTTCAGTTGGGATAAACGTATGTCCTTATTCATTGTGGTCTACTTTTAAGTGAATGTGGCACCGATTTGAAACAAAGTCGCAATGTGACATGTCTCGTAAAGAACAAACTGTATACATTTTATGATTTCAACAATATATGCATTTGAATATTAAGAAACACTGTGAGTTTGTAATATTATCATATGCTTTTTGTTCGTACTAAAATAATCATAATTGAGAGAGTTACAATAAACGCATTTCACTATGGTATTCATTTCAAAATTTATTTTCTTTAAATGAGAGGACGTGTTTTCCTTTTATATAACTTTATTTGAAATCTATTCACTATCCCCTCTTCATCAAATTCCCTTCATCTATGACCACGAAAACTTGCACTCCCATACTTGTGATCTCTTCCACTAAAACCTCTGAGTTTGGCAGCACGATCGCCGTGCTACGTTCATCTCTTGTGTTTTATTGCACTGCCGATTTACGTGGTCGAACAGAGGGTTTGCCATTTTTAGAGCTCCTTGCCCCATTCGGACGGAAAGGGTTGGGGAAAAGGGCCGAGAGAGTTTACGATGGAAGTCCACACGCCGAGGGTCTGCACAGCGGAGGATGCTGACTTGGGGAGGTTGAAACGGTGAGGGAAATCATGACGAATCATTTTCAGATGCAATAATACAGTTTAATTTCTCATCAATGTGGAGAAGATGTTTTGGTATTAGTGCAGAGTTTTTTAATTTTTTTATTGAGTATTGGCATTTTGACCACCTTGCCTATTACATTGTCATTGCAAGGTTTCTCTATCCTTTATTTTCTCTCTTCACATCTTTGGCATCTTCATTCAGTTACTCCCTTCAGTAAGTGTACATCCAAGTCACTAGTTTGTCTGTTTCGTCAAGGTTTAATTAAATTGTCGGAAGGGCGTTGGAATTAATACGAATTCGGTCATTCATTAATGATTTGCCTGATGATAAGGCTTTAATCGATAACCATACTCATTCCACAGAAAGGTACTTGATGTAAAGGTGTAAGTGTATTTTCAAAATCTTCTCGTCTTCTAGCCCAATAATTTCTTTAATGATTTGAATTTTAAAAAGAAAAATAAACTTGGTTAGGCAGTAATATTATTTACATGCAAATATGTTTAATATATGTATATTAATAAAAACAACAGTTTTGCGTGTTTGAATCTGTTTTCTATTTTACAAGGCATGACGAGAATTTTTTATTACAAATTCCCCTTTATATTTTTAATGAGGGACTGTGATCCGTAGGCGTTAGGAATTGCACGGATACAGTGTGCTTATTGGTTTCCATAAATGCTGGTATGACAATTTTTGTTTACCTTGGAGATTTCCCTTCCCTCTGACTTCAGAAGAACATAGAGATGTCGAATTACCTCATTAAAAAATACACACTGATAAAAAACGCAACACAACGTAAATTTGTTTTAAAACACTGCAAAAGAACATTCCAAAATATAAGTGGTATATAATAATTTAATTTTTTGTTTTTTAATTTGAATTGGTTTTTTTAGTATCTAAAACGTTTAATCCAACTAATTGTATTTCCTTTATTTTAAGATGTTTTATAGAATTTTCAATAGGAAAGGACGGAGCTACGCGGACACGCTGGGTTAAGTGAATTCGCCCCTCAAATTCCAAAATATTCATCCGCTGGTCGCTGAGTAACCAGCAATGTACATGAGTCGAAATCACGTGAGAAGGCGGTGTGTCTCAAAACAAATATTAAGTGAGGTAAATGTTTTGCAAATAATTTGTAACATTATAAGATTGTTAGATATTCTTAGCTTAGTTAACTATGTGATGCATGCTTAAATAGAGTCATTAATTAAATATGTGATAGTGTTTGAAGTAATAGTTTTTATTTGTGATGGGATATTCTCTAAAGCCATCATGTGTTGCAGAGTAGATAGTGCAAGTTGGACCCACTCTTTGTAAGAAGACTGCTATAAAGAATGGAACTATTATGAGTAAGCTAAAATGAAAACTTCATTTTCTGAGGAAATATTCCAAATAATGTGAATCCCATTGAAAATTCCATTTGATACATGATATCAATGTTGTCACATGTTCAGCGTTTTAAAGCAATTAAATGTACATTTGGGTTAATTGTACTGAATAGACAATTTACATAAAACAATAAATGTTTTCTTTTCTGTATTTATGTGAGAGATCCTTACGGTAAAGTTAGCAGCCAGTTTCTTTACTCTTATCTCATTTGTCGTGATGCTGTATACGCTTTATCCGTCTCATTTTATCTGTATCTACTAAACACAGTAGTATTATGTGGGGAAGGGGTGTAAGGAATGGAGATCTTCTATTAAAATGTCAACCTCACCTGCATGCGATACACTCTGTTTCAAACTGACGAGGCTCTGGCGACCGAGTGACTCCCGGGATAAGGAGTCCCCCTCTATCATATCTCTGGCGGCTTCTCTGGAAGGCGGATGAGCAGATGGTGGTTAGGGCACTCTATTACCCTTGAGGTGGGAAACTACCTCTAAAGGTGGATGAACCAATAACGGTCAAGGGCATAGAATACACCAACGGCGAACCAGGCGCATGAGCAACTAGTGTAACTCCACCGACTGGGAAGGCGGATGAAGGCTGCAACAGTTCGGGCAAAAGCTCCAGTTGTCGTAGTTGCTATGCCACTGGGCAAAAGCTCTGTATCTGCCAAAGATTGTGTGTTGGTTGGTGTGCAACAACATTCACACATTAACAGATGTCACGCACAGGTGTCTTCCGAAAAATTGTATCATCTCTTCATGCACGACTGCAAGCCCTTAGGCAATCGGGGAGTTGTGACTGGAGCAGGATTGTGTCATCTGGGAGCTCCTAGCTGCGAACTGGCACGTAGGCTGCTTATGTTTGACGTTCGCTTTGCTCGAGGATGGTCTATAGAGCAATTCGTATGCTGCATTTGTGACTAAGCAGGCCTGTTTAGGTTCCACTCTGCTTACCCTGAATGGGGAGGGGGTTTAAAAAATGCCCTAAACATAGTCAGACTAATACCACCCGACTGTATAGTCGCGTCCAGATGGTACACCACTTGCGGTCGAACCAAAACCAAAATAAGAATGAATTTTGCTACTTGGAACATACGAACTTTGATGGACAGTGACACAAGTAATCGACCACAAAGACGAACAGCGATCGAAGCTCGTGAACTGAAAAGGTTCAACATTGACATTGCTGCCCTCAGAGAAACGAGGTTTGCAAACGAAGGACAACTAAAGGAACACGGTGGAGGCTACACTTTCTTTTGGAAAGGGATTCGAATTAGTCTCGTATCCAAGAACTTGTGTTTGCTCGTATCCATGAAGTTGTGTTTGCTATCAAGAATGAATTTGCTGATCATCTCGATGAACTCACATATGGTATAAATTAAAGGATTATAAATTAAACTTATCAGCTTCCGCTGGAAAGAACATTTTGAAGAACTACTGAACAGGGACACACAAGTTAATGACAACATATTTACTCAGATTACTCAGAGCCCTATACAAAACCACCTTGATGATTCACCTGCTCTATTAGAATTGGAAATCGCTATCAGTCAACTCAAGAATAATAAGGCACCATGCAAGGATGGAATTCCTGCTGAGCTCTTCAAAGAAGGGAACACATTTCTTTTTCATCACATGCACAAGCTCATTGACAAGTTATGGCAAACTGGAACCATACCTGGTAATCTAAGGGATGCTTTGATAGTAATCATATTTTAAAAGGGTGATAGGGCGCAATGTGGCAACTACCGAGGGATATCGCTGCTTTCAGCTGAGGGCAAAATTCTCGCCAGGATTCTGTCCAACCACCTGAAATCACTTACTGAAACAACGTTGCCAGAAACTCAGTGCGGCTTTAGACCAAATCGATGTGATTTTCTGTGCCGGGCAAATGCAGGAGAAATTCATAGAACAAGGTCAGCCTCTACATGTGGCATTCATTGCTCTCGTTAAGTCCTTCGATTCAGTCAATCGAGAAAAACTCTTTGGAGGGTCCTATGTATAATTTGTTGCCCTCCAAAATTCATACAGATTCTTCGATTGCTGCATCATGATATGAACGGTACAGTCCTTAACAGCAGTGGACCTGGAGAACCATTTAAGATCACAACGGGTGTCAAACAGGGCTGTATAATTGCCCCCACTCTCTTTTCAATATACGATGGTGTCATACTTTACCTGGTCAAAGACAAAATTCCAAAGGGTGTAGAAATCGTATATAGAACAGATAGAGGACTATCCAATCTTCGCAGACTGCGAGCAAACAGTAAAGTATCTACTACTTCTATTATTGAACCGTAATATGCAGATGATAACGTTATATTGGCAAACTCAGAAGACGATCTTCAACATATCCTAGATGTATTTAACGAGGCATATAGAAGCATTTGTCTGAATATAAGCACCAGTAAAACGCAAATTTTATACCAACCTACGTCAAACTGTAATGGTGGGGGTCCTGATATCAAGATTAATGGAACTAGTTTACAAAATTGAACATTTTCCATATCTAGGCAGTCACCTAACAACGAATGCGAACATTGCCGTTGAAATCCAATATCGCCTCAAATGTGCCTGCGCAGCTTATGGTCGTATGCGAATTAGGGTGTTTGATAACCATAACCTCAGTATTCAAACTAAGCTGTATGTATACCAAGCTGTTTTTGTTCTAACTCTACTTTATTGTTGCGAAACTTGGGTTACATACAGAAGGCACTTAATATGTCTGGAAAAATATCATCAACGTTGCATTAGGAGAATCCTAGGAATAAAGTGGCAAGACAGACGCACTAACGCAAATGTTTTGGAGGAAGCTACTACTACCAGCATTGAGGCTCTCATAATAAAACATCAGCTACGATGGACGGGTCATGTTGTTCGCATGCTTGAATAACGTCTCCGAAAACAAATCATGTATTGTCAGTTGAAGGTCGGACAGAGAAAACAAGGTGGGCAACAAAAACGCCATAAAAATGTTCAGAAAGCAGATCTAAAGAAGTGTCAAGTTGACCCTGCAAATTGGGAGTTGTGTCTTCTACCCGTCCAGAACAGTGTCGCCTCGTCCACCAAGAGCACCTATCCTTCGAACTACAGCGGAGAAAGCTTCAAGTCGACAAACGCAACGCTAGGGAAGAGCGTATGAATACCAGAAGCATCAACCCTCAAGGACCAGTGGCTACCCAAGGCACCATGTGCCAACATTGTGGAAGAGTCTGTGGTTCCAGAATTGGATTATACAGAACATCAAAGAACTCATGTGTTTTGAACTTAATCTTTGGAAGACAATCATACTTGTATACTGAGTGATAGTCAAATAAAAAAAAAAAATTATGGAAAATTTAGTTATATTATGACAATGAAATACGTCAAGACGGAATTGAAAGATTAGTTTCAATTTGTTATCCCCTAACATTTCTGAACTGATCATGTAAGTCTGAAAGTATTCACTTTGCCAGGAATTTCCCCATTATTTAAGTTATATTGAAAATAAGATAACATAAAAAATAAATACCGATAAAACGTAAAAATTCATCAAAATTTTGTCTTTCGAGTTTAGTTATAAAAACCTTTTGGGTGAAAACTGTGTGTTCAACTAGTGAATAAAGTAAAAATGAAATAACAGGACATATAAGTGAATAAACCAAAAGTAATGCCGAGTCCCACAAATTGACGTACTTCCACCGTGGAAGCCACAATTCTCAGGAGTGTAGACAGAGGCATAATAATAATAATAATGATAATAATAATAATAATAAATTTTAGTGTCAAAAAAGCAGTACAAACTGCGTATGACCACGTGGAGGACAATAAACTAATTTACTCTCCAGAAGCAAGCATTGGACCATCCCATCAATTCCGATCAAGGACCCTAAGGCAGAGGCGGATTCTACAATTTCAGCAAAAACTCCTAGATAAGATAAAAAGTTAGCTGCGAGTTATAATACTAATAGAATGTCAATATATTTGTAATTTAACGCAAAAAAATTACATGCACAAATTATTATTGAACTATAGATTATTCTGAGTATAGTGTTTAAAAATCATAAGTATTGAAATAAAATTAAATTCATGATTTATTATTAATATAAACATGCCCCTAGACAAAGCCTAGAGTCGTCACCTAGATTTTGATGGTGGTGCTTGCCCATAACGTAGATTTACGACGATCGCCGTCGAGTAAATACTCGAAAAAACGACACAGAGAACCCGTTAAACGTCTTTTGGTATACTCTGTTCTCTTCGCTACTTCTTTGTCAAATAACCTCACTCTGTCCGTTTCACTGAAGAAGATATACGAGATGAGAAGATCTTGAAAGTTGCTTTGAATTATGAGACACTAGTGCGATCTCTCTTGAAGTTTGTTTTGGGACCCTTTGTTAATTTAAGTTGAAAATATACGACCATTCGAACAGAAAAGTTAAAGAATTCAATGGTAAAAAAATAGTAAGTGTAAAAAAATATACATACATAAAACACAAATCTAGAAAACACGATATGGCTTTTTCTCCCTCCATGATATAATGATTATTTATTGATGTGTTACATTTTTATGTCATTTGTAATATATTTAATACACAATTTCTTTATGCTTACGTTTCTAAATGTAGGAAGCTAAAAAATAATTGTGACTTGTTACGTTGTTTACTTTGTCGATTAATTATGAAAAATACGAAGTCATGTTTCAGTCAGTACATTTTTAAATCTTTTTAATTTTTAGCTCGTTAGGTTGGCATTAACACATTGTAAGGGTAATATGGTTTTTCTCCATATTGAATATTAAATGCTGAGATATCAACATGTTGTTTACTGAAGTTAATTTTAGCTCAGAATAAACAGACGATATAATTCACTGATTTATCTTAGTGGTTTCTGGAGCCGTCTGGTTCCGCAACTCCACAAGAAACACTGCTAGAGAGCAGCAACACAAGAAGAAGTTGAAGCCACGAGAGAGCAAATACGATGTTTGTGAGGAAGTTAACATGTTTTGTGCATTTGTGTTCGTCTCGCGGTTCGGCAGCGAGGAAATCTGTTGCCATGTTAAAGACGATGAATCGCTTGGATCCTCTTCTTGCGTACGTAGTGCGATCCAATGGCGTAGCTATCTACTACAACACTCCACGGAAGGAAATCCCAACTACGCACGACATCAAGGTGGTATGAGCGACTTGGAGACTGGATTTAATATCATTAATTATTTTAAAATGCTCTAATAAACTATTACCTATCAACTCATCAAATAAAATTGGGATCTTTTAGCACTAATATTTAAACAAAAACCATCTTGTTGTTGCACAGGCTCTTATGGAAAAGATCTCTGAAAGGACAGTAACTTCTAATGAATTCGATATGAAGAACTCTGAAACCTGTAACAAATAAATAAAATAACAGTACAAAATTTACCTCGCCTTTTCGGACAATTAAGAAAATTATTTGACGAAAACTGTTGCCAATCTAGAGATTTATAGTCTATCTACAAACCATTCTTCAAATAAATTGTTTCAATTTGAACGGTAAAATTAATGATTTGCGGGTTCTACTACGCCACAATCATGAATTACTATTATAGTGGCTATCTTTAATATAATCAATAGTTGCGAGTAACATTATTGAACATTTCATAAAAGGACATAGTGCCTGGTACGCTCGTAGTACCTAAAAAACGGAAGAAACAGACATCATGGAGTAATTATGTTATGTTGAATGAAAATGGGAGAGGGGACCGAGATTCCAACTCGAGACCTTGAGCTTAGCGCCATCCCGTTCGCCTTCCGGCCCCGTCTACCATTCTCATTCAACTTGTGAAACCCAAAGACCTCTGAGGTGGTCTCGTAGAGACTACCCTCCTCATATGAGGCGACTCCCTTAGGAAGTACTTTGTTTTGGGTAGTATTTTCCAATTCTGATTCACAAACACATAGAAATCTCTTAAATTGCGAGGAACCTAACCGCTAGGTAACAGATTAATTATGTTATGTTGAATGAACAAAGTACTTCCTAAGGGAGTCGCCTCATATGAGGAGGGTAGTCTCTACGAGACCACCTTAGAGGCCTTTGGATCTCACAAGTTGAATGAAAATGAAAGTGCCGGGAGGCGAACGGAATGGCGCAGTGCTCAAGGTCCCGAGTTCGAATTTCGGTCCCCTCTCCCATTTTCATTCAGCATAACATAATTAATCTGTTACCTGGTGGTGAGGTTCATCGCAGTTTAAGAGATTTCTAGACATCGTGGAGTAGTATGAAGTGAACCCACGTTTAGAAAAAGAAGTTTTGGAGATGGAATCATTTAACATTCTAGAAGTAGCATTCTCGTTTTGCGTTTCTGCAGTATTGGAATCCGAATATACCATTTGATTCAATTAGAACGAACACCCCATGTATCTCCTAAATTGATTAAGACATCAAAATGAGGCTTTCAATAAGGTAAGTCATACTATAGGGCTAACCATTTGACGTACTCAAACGTTGATTTTTAAGAGCAGAAATATTGACTTTTATAAATGGAACTTTTTTCAGCTTTTCTTTAAAGTTAGAATCTATTGAATTTTGACGAATAACAATTGTGCAACACGATCGCTAATAATTGAATACTTTGCACGCCAACAAAGAGAATGATATTTTTTCGCTGCGCAGAGAGATTTAAGTCAGGCGCGAGGCAATGCACCTCCGGTGGGTCGGGGGTTAGCATTGTCGTTCACCACCAAGTCGCTCTGAGCTTAATTGCTGTCGGGGTCAGAAAAGAATTGATCCTTTTCACTTCAGTGTTCCAATTTATGTAACTGAGACTACTGGTAAGCGAATCCACCTCCTACTACTCCTAGTATCAGTAAGTTTTTGCTATTACTAACTACTACTACTAACACCTCCACGTTGTTGGTACACACCCAGGTAACCGGCGCACGTACTAACACAATCGCTCTACCACCAATCATCCCATGTAGATATGCTTCAATAGCTCGCTATATTTCCCATTTACATATACTACAAATAATAAAATAATAAAGAAAAAGAATGTATATGAATGTAAAGAACTGTAATGAAGAATTTAGTATTTTACATGTGACCAGTTGTCATCATGTAACTAATTGTACCCATTTTATATTATTATATTATTGAGGTCTCGGTTATTACATAATATATTTATTACAATGCCAATATTTCAGTTATTTTAACATGAGGGCTATAAAAGACATCTATTATCATATACAGATTACCAAAATAATAAGGAAAAATTTATAACGAACAACATTAATAAAATCAATATACTATATAATTATGTAAAACCTATTACAATATACAATAATATACCTTGTTTAATCCTTTAAACAAAGCATGTTATTATTTCAAAAACTAAGAAAACTTTAGCAAGGTATGCTTTTTTTGTATATTGTAATAGTTAGTTAGAGATAGTTATATAGTATATTAATTTTGTTAATGTTGTTTATTATGGATATTTTCTCATTATTATGTTCATCTAGAGATGGTAATAGATATTTTTATGTCTTTTACAACCCTGATGATGGTTAAATAAAATGAACGAAACGCAGGCATAGTTAATAAATATTTATTATGACCAAACCCTCAATATGTGCATGTGAGGTCAAGAACCCTGAAGATAGTATTCATTTTACTTCGGAAACCTAATAAATATGTTCACGAAAACCTTAATAGGTGAGTAGATACTCTTATTTTTGCAGTAGGTTGAGTTAAAAGGTGGTTCTCAATACGTTTTTGTCTTTGTATCCAAACCCGCCACGTCAAAATCTTTAGTTACGAATACACAGGTTGTGCTTGAATTCTTCCCGTGCTTAGAGGTACATCTGTACTTACTACGTTTCGATATTATGAAAGTAGCGTGTGCACGTTAAAATCACGCTGTTACGTCTACGTATTATAGTATCGTCATCCTTGTGAAGAAAACTCTTCATTCCGAAAAAAAACCTGAATCTGAAAAGTTTTTGAACTGAGACTCAAAAATTTAGTAAGTGCATGTACAAGATGAAAAGCCTTACTTTCTTGAAAACACGCTGTGAGTGAATCCACAATTAACATGATAATGTTGGGAAGGAACAGTTGCTGACCCCACACCTGACACTAAGATGTAACCGAGTGATACATGGCGCCGTTGCAACTGTTTCTCAACTGTCATATATTGACAATAATCCATTGAATTTTTTTCAATGTGGATATCCGCAAACACATAATCTTCTATTGGAAGATTTATTCTTCTTCTCTTGGACAATTACAAAAATACACATAAGCAACTATACAGACATATGAATAAAGTAAATTAGCAGGGCGAGTGAAATAAAAATAGGTCAGGTACCTGAAATAACGCGGCTCTATAGCACTAAGGATGGGGAATTGATCGAGTGGTCATTGAGTATGATGTTGACATTAACAACTTGTAATCATAGCGTATTCCTATAATTAGTAGTATGTGTTCCTACAATGGATTTCATTTCCTATACTATTTCATTCGATTCAAATAAAAGTTCAGATTTGACTACTAGAATGCATGTTAGTATCTTGGAACCTTTACTTCACATGATTTCCAAAGTAGTATTCAATTGACAAGAGATAAGTACCCCTGAGAAACGTCTGAGCTGTCCATGGAATCAAATAATTACGCTACACATACGTCTTTTTCTAACCCAATTGTCCATTATGCTCGGGCTTTGGGACGAGAGTGTACTATTAACCTCAAATTTTGAATGCTTTTAATAGTTCAATTTATTTTGGGAATAATAAATCAATAACACTACATATTCTGACTAAGGAGTGTGCAATTCTTTTCAATGTTTTTCCTTGGTTAGTAATTCTTCGAACACAAAGTATATTTTCGAATTGAAACCTAGGATATTAATCGAGAAAGTGCAGAGAGGAAATTATTAGTAATTTGTAAATTAAGTATTTAGTTAAGAAGGTAATTCAAAAAAGTTTTAATGTATCCATTATAATAAGAAATTATATTTTTACCTTCATTACACAGAAATAAACAAAAAATTATAACAAGTCAATTTGCTCCCTTACTGTGTAATGAAGAAAATTTGTTACATTTGCTTAAAGAATGCATTTCAAAATTAAGAAGAAAAGGATCTCCCTTATTTACATAAAATATTTTTCAATTGCAACTGAAGTGTCCTTGTCTTACCCTGCTCTACCTCGCTTTATTTCACTTTTTACCACACAATTGGTTTCTTTGTCTATTTTTTTGGGCTCATTTTAATATAAATTTGAGTAGGGAGGAATCTCCCATTATTTTAATTTAGGTTAACTAATCAGCTAAACATTTATAATAACCTATATTATGCACTACTATGTTTAATTTGTAACGATTACAATTACAAAGTTTAGGTATACATATCGGTAAAGAGTAGGGTAGTGTGCAAGGAGGGTCCGTGGGCGGCAGCTATTCTAAACACACAGAAGTGAGAGTACCGGTTCTTAATAAATACAACTCCATTATAGGGTAATATAACTTTGTTCTGTGGTATATGTATTGCCAATATTTTACGTACATAAAGGAATGCATGGATAGAATGGAGAAAATCGTTAAAGAAATGAGGACGAGGTGATTTGTATGGTATGTATCGACTACGAAAGTGTGATAGGGTGACGAGTAAACGAAGACGGGCACTGGAGAAACAAATATAGGACAATGTTTTGCTGCTAACAAATATAAATGGACAAAGAACTTATATAGTCACTTGGTAAATCTGTAATAGACTTAAAAATAACGAAAAAATGCGAGATTATTAGATAGAAGGGTTGAAAGTTTGTAATTGAAGTAAGTAGAGAACGTGCGGGGATACAGTTAGTGTGACGGAGAAAGGGAAAGACCGAAAAATCGAAGATGGAAAGACGAATGAGCGAAGAATAATAATTGTTATTTGATTAAATAAATATGGAAGGAAAAAGGAAATAAAGATGAGGTGACGAATATATTAGCGAGAAAGAATATGGAGGAATCTATACTTGAAATTCAACTCAATTTACTTAAGGAATGCAGAGTGCGAGGTGGAACAAACGAGGAGAAGCTGACGGATATGATGCACGGGGTTGTTAAGGAAAATAGTAATAAGTTGCGAAGAGAATAAAGAAAGAGGAGACAGAAGAGGATGGATGAGGCAGAAGTGATCAGGAGATACATAGATAAGCAGATAGAGTTTAAGATAGATGTAAAGGAAGTGAAGAATAAGGGTTGGGAAATTTTAAAATGAAAAGCATGTTGGAAACTCCGGTTCAAATATGCAGTAAATATGGTGAGAAGGATGGAGATAAGGGGTAGAAATATGGGCAAGAGAAGACATCTGTGAACATGGAAGAGATGGGAGATAGAATACTGAGAATCTTACTTGGAGATGACGTAGATGAGGACAGTGAGGAAGTGAGCTATGGAAGAGATGATGAAGGAAGAGAAAACTGGATGATCCTGACAGAATTGAATAAATTGGTAAGGTAACTAAAAGAAAATAGGTATCAAGCAAAGATGGGATAACCTAAGCATTGTTAATATTACTATAGAATATTATGGGGGTTGCTGGTAGAAGTAATATAATGTTTGTTCAAAAGGGATATCTTCCAGATGTATGGAAATTCTGAGAGTAATATCAAGAATGACAGATATAACAAGAGACCCAAGCAAACCAGAGTCGTGTGGACCAATACCACTGGTGCCCTCCCAGGGGAAGATATTTGATAAATAAATCACAAAAGGGCTAATGGATTATTTCGAACGGTAAGAAAGTTTGGTAATATACATTATGTATTAAGAAAGAGACGGGCACAGAAGATGCTGTTCTTCGTCGGTTAGATGATCTGAAAACACAAAAGAGAATATAATATTTATGGAAATGAGAGGAGCTATTGATAATGCATTTTTGGACGTAATATTAGAAACAATGAGGAATTTACAACATACATTACACCTCAAAACGATCAGTAGTTTGCACACCATAACTCCTAGACATGTCATTTCTCAAAATACCGGTAGAATGCAACTACACTTCAGGATATGCTGACATGTAACAAAATGGTAGGTCAACTCATAGGAGAATAGAAAAAAGTATCTTCCTAAGAGCATGGTTCTCCTTTGGCGCACGCACCTTATACGATATTTAATGTTTTACAAAATTTAACGAAATCACTGAAAAGTGATTTTTTTAGACTATGTGTGAATTTCCTCTCCAGTTCGAACCTGATTTTTCAAGTTTTTCTTGTTGTTCAAATATGTAAAAGATGAGTCAGAGTGTTACGTCATTTCAAGAGATTTGGTAAGGGAATGAGATAAAACGATAGTGTTTTTCAACATTTTAATACGCTTTCATATATATCATACAAATTCAATGTATATTATGTATAGTAAAATGATTTGTTCACGTTTTTAACGACTATCACTAATTTTTGGTAAGGGAGGTAACTTGAACCAAATTTTTTATTTTTCCTTATAAACTGAAATAATCATGGAACAATTTTATCGAGAAAAAAAAATTAAAATAGTTTGGAAAATATGTTCATTATTCATCATTTTACATTCATTTTGTTTAATGTTAGAACCTACCAGGCAAATTTTGTTTCTATTCCAACATTTTCTAAATGTGGATTTTTTGAAAGAGAGATAATCAAAATTAAAAAATATATATTCGCATTCTTTGAAGTCTACAATGAATAAAAACTCAAAACAGTCGTAAAATTCGCTCATTGGTAAGAGCAAGATAAGCAAGTTCTTTTAATGACGAAAAAAATTGCTTCAAAATTGTCAAAGAGGGGTAACAAATTATATTTTAGGCACAAATTATGCTTTTGTATGGTCAATTAGAAAATTTTAAAATGAAACATTCTAATTTTACTTTCTCATTTACATAGTATATAGAAAGTATTGTAATCGTGAAAAAATTTAATAACGAGATTTTTGCAGAAATATTTATTTTGGAGACCCCTGCTTCCAAAAAAGGGTTTTTGGCATAACGTCTGTCCGTCTGTGTGCAACAATTTTGAGTAAACGGATGATTCAATTTAATTCACATTTTGTATTTACGATATATATTTCTTGTTTCCGAAGCATGTACTCTGATTTTGTTTTCGCTCTACGACTGGGTATTTCACATGTAGGTCAAAGTACTATTTTGAATGCTTCTTAAAAACGGCTTCAACGATTTTGCTTAAATTTTCTGTACGTAAAGTACAATTAGTATGCATAACATTCGCATAATCTGTAATGCATACTAATTGTACTTTACGTGCAAAAAATATCAGCAAAATCGTTGGAGCCGTTTTTGAGAAACATTTAAAATAGTACTTTGACCTTCATGTGAAGTACCCTTTGTTTTCAAGTAAAAAGAAATAGATCTCGAACATCGACTACAAGTAAAATCTACCGTAAATACGAACAGCGAATTAAAATCATTCATTTATTTACTCAGAATCGCTACGGATAGACGGACGGACGTTATGCCAAGAAACACTTTTTCAGAATCAGGGATCGCCACATACGTTTGTACATACTACACATATGAGAAATTAACATTACTGACATCGGTGGTCTAATGGTAGCGTCGTATCACCCACAATACCTCTAAACTCTAGAACGTGGGTTAAAACTCTGCTCGATCGGATACGTATCTCTCACACACTCGAGAAATTAATGATTTGAAACCAAGTACTCCAACACTTGATTATCCCAATTTCTCACCCCCGTCACGGTCAGGCGGAAGAGCAGGATTCTTGACAAAAAATAAAAAATTCGAGATATTCTTTTATTTTGGAATTTTTATTCTTGTTACAGTTGATAACAAAAAAGGCTATACTTGTTGTATTGCAAGGAATAACAGAACAGTGTTACACTATGAATGTTTTTCAAGCAATATGTGGATATCAATAAAAGTAATAATGTAAATAATATTGTATCGTGGGAATGTATTTATTTATTTATTTATTTATTTATTTATTTATTTATTTTTACAGAGTCTAGTTTTGTTGTCCCGTTTCTGTCTTGGTAAACTTTGCGATACTTTTCACTCATCATATTTGGTTACGCTCTTTTGCATACTTTTACTTCTTCTTAATTTTGTTAATTTGTAATACTTTCTTTCAAAACTTCTTCTTTGTCTTTATGTGTGTGTAAGTAAGAAATCGGCAGAGTGTTTCTTACAAAGAATCTGAAGGCGTGGTGTGTGTCGTGCGTAGCTGATGACATAAAATGGAACCCAGAAATATAATAACCGTCGAAATAACTGGCCGAGGCATCACATTTTGATCTATTGATTAAGATTAAAGTATAGTGTAATAATGTATCTAAGATTGGTTGTAGTTGTTAGTTTTAGAGTTCCGATTGTACCCTGTAAGGAGGAAGTGTGGAATGGTATATGGGTTTTTTTCTGGCATTGCCATAGGTTGCCGCAGAGTTACATTGAGGCATTGAGGCAGCGAGTGTGATGCGACATCTCTCTCGCTGGCAACATGTACATTTTTTTCTATGAATAGCGGTTCATAGATATATTGTGATAATACTTACTACGTGCTCATGTGCATTTTGAGTATTATATGTTACTAAAATACTAAAGTTAACTCTACAACGGTGTTCTTTACAACTTAAAAAAGTAGAGCACACACTGATACATTCTGAATTATTTGTAAACATTTAATATCACTTAAACAACTTCAGTAAATTCCTTCTTTCATGTACCACAATAAATGATATGAAGTTCAGATGTTGAATTCAGTCATTCAAATTTTATTACGAATTGTTCATAATTTTTCATTCAATAATTGTTAGTGAAAATCTGAAGAAACCGTATTATATTAGAATTAATACGTATAATCATAAAATTTTCATGCCATAAAATATTCAATAAACAATTTACAGTGATACTTTATTTTAAAATAAAACCTCAATTAACCTTAGAAATATCAACATTTACTGCACAATATATTTATTTATTAATTTTGTATGTGAATACTTAAGATAATAATGAAATTCTTATTATGAACTGTGCAACAACAATTCACAGCCGACTTCGTTATTCGTTACAGCAAAGAAAGACATAACCGTATTTGTCAATTATTGTAACAAGAAAAAAAACCTGTAATTTAAATTATCTTTTAATTTTTTTAGAATGAAAAAAGAAACCATAATTTGTTTATGGGTAAAATTAGAAAAAATATATTCTTATTCGTCAATCAGTATTGCTCGAATAAAAGAGTAGCATTTTATTCCATTACTTACGGCAATGAAAGAATATTTTGCTACTCATTCAAAATTAGACGAATAAAAGATTAACTTTTTATTTGTTATTCAAAGTTTGTCGAATAAAATAATTTTTTATTCTTAATTTTTTCTACGAAATAAAACCAATGATTTTTTCAATGTATCATCTTTTATTCATAAGAATAAGAATATTGCTAACCCTGTCGGCAATGAGTTGTACACAAATGCATTATGTGTGCCATGTGTTTGGAGAGTATTGATCGTAGTCGTTGGGTAAGGCTGTTACGCATTTTGTGTGGTTAACATGAATATATTCTTCTTTTTTAAGGATTGTTGCGTATGTATAAACTTTTTATTGATAATGAAAAACAATTTTTGACAAAATACTCATTTTCAATATTTGTAGATATTAATTATTCTGGACAACATCTGCACATTAATATGAGAATGTTTTGTGTGATGGAATAAAATACATGTATAAACACTAAATATTGATTTTTTCTGATTTTTTTGTATCGTGTACTATTTACGACATTACTCAAATGTGTTTTGTAGAGAAAATGTGAAAAAGGGTTGCTAATTAAAAACATTTGCTATTGTTTTGACTTGATTTATATATTAATAAAAACTTCGTCAATTCATCCAACACATTATATATGTAATCGTTAGACATAAATGTATGTTGTTTAATTTCGAAATAATTTTTGTGGTAGACACTCACGAAAATTCCAAAAATCTGTCTCTGAGAATTGATTAATTAAGAAATAATGCTTGTGAAATAATTGACACGATTCAATTTTTGTTTATGAATTGTCGTTTTTCAATCAAGGGTGTTATCTGAATTTTAAAAAAAACTATAATTTGAATAAAACTAAAGAAATATAGCAAATATATTGGTCAGATTTGGAAATATTTGGGTGAAAAATAATTAGAAATTGAAAGAAATCATACACAGCTTTCAAATCACATTGTTCTCAACAATCATCATACATGACACTAGATAAAGCATTGAATATTAAAAAAATATGACATCATATTATATAGAAACAAGGTGGTTGGATGAAATAATTTTCATAAAGTCAATGTATTCCTTTACATAAATACAATGATGTTCTAAATTATGTGTGTCCTTGTTTATGGCGAGATTAAATGCAGAGGTAATATATTTTTATTTCTTCTACGTTCCAATCTTTAGATCTCCTAGGGGAGAATCTGGTGTACCACCTAAAATGTGTTATTTATTTTTATCCCTTTTATCCAACTAATTATAATTGTCAAGTTCTATCAGTTTATATGTTACTTCTTCTGAAATCCCTCCTTCTTCAAGCAAGGTTAAATTCAATTTTCTGCGTGTTTCGCTTTTCAAATTCCTAATTACTATTATTCGTAGTGTTTTGCGTGTTCAGGTTTGTGGAACTCCAATTTCCAGTCCGGGATTTTTCCAAATCAGCGCGATCCAACTTTCGACGCCGGCAAGCCGTGTCGCTGTGTTAACGGAGTGGTCGCTGCAAATTCCGCGCAGAGGCTCGGATTCTCGTAAATCAAGCATTGCTGCTGCCGTGTTTGCTTCGGGACTTAGACTCAAAGCCGTCGCAACGCTCTGGCATTGCAAATACGGTGGCTGCGTTCGCCGACGCGGACGTTTGCACACAACGAACGGTAGCTCTGGTAACGTAAATATAACTCAGGGTGAGTCTTCGTGTGTCCTGACTCTTGACATTTCATACACGCTTTTGTTACACTGTGTATCGGTGGTTCGGAAACATTCGGTGCGCACTCTATCATTTGATACAATGTTTTTGCAGTCCCTTTCATAGAGTATGGTATTCACTCTTATTTAATTCAAACATATATTGTTCTGTTGTATAGTTAACTTAAATTATTATACGTAATTATTATAACCCATTTTGGAATTAAAATGGATGTCAAGACATATTATAAAACAAAGTTGACTGCCAATTTTGTCGGTGTACGATTTTTCAGTAGTTCCTGAATGACTTTTATATCGTTTATCAGGAATGGTTAGAATATTTCTCGGAGAAAATTGAAGTGTATATTTTGTGTAAATTAGTGAACCAGTGGCTAAGCATGACGAAGTCAAGATTTTTCCAAGTCAATATTTAGAATGGCATGTTCGTGAATGTTGTGAAAAACGATTAGAGATACGTCAGGAATATTGTTCGATCAAATCGTTGTCAGAAAAAGTCCCTATAATATGCGAATATGTGTCTATGGAGGTGAACTCATATCATGGAAGAAGAGTATTAAATATATACGTGTTAAAATAATTCAACTCAAGACATTGATGCAGGTATGAAAAAAAAACTCTCTAAATTACATAGGTTCTTGGAATCATCGGTTCCTGAGTCTGTGAAATAGTGGCAAAATCTTCGTCATCCGAAGTATACGTTACCACTTTTACTCATTAGGCATCATTAGGTATCTCTGCACCGACATTTTTAATTATTACTCCGATAATATGTCCACAATTGAATAGACTCTCAGAGAATGTATTTCTTCATAGAAATAATTTTCATCACACATTTAATTGTTATATAATTGAAGTAAGTCTGTTGCTCAGTCTACATTTTTTTCAGTTTCCTGAACGAAAATATGAAATATTTGGTACTCAATAGGACATTTTTCGAGCGCTCTAAAATTTTCATTTTTATAATTGCTAGGAAAAGGAATATTAGAATAGAATCGAAAACGTGCTTCTCGAGTGTGGTTTGAAAGGGTAGTTAGCTACCCCTTCATAAATCTGTAATGTAACCACGAGAATGCTTGTGATGTCTGTATTGGATGTTCTGACACAACGTGAGTGGGATATATTAAAATAATAAAAAGTATTATTATATTTTTATTTAATAGTTGATAATTTTCAAATGTTTAGTCACATGGTTTTAACGAAATAAAAATGCTCGTCTTTTGCTTGGGAGCGTTTGCAAAGATAAGTAGCGTATAACATGAACGATGATCCTCGAAAACTGATTAATTTTTCGTCACTACAATAACTCGAAGCAGATGACAGTTATGATTCGACAACGGTGCGAATCGGTTATTCTTACTCAAAGTCATTTCATGGCTTTAAAGATATACGAAGGAAGATATGATGCACCTCCTCGTTTTGCACGTTAACTTATGATGAATCCACTTCTTGTTTCATGATTCTCAAATTGATTAAATACCGTACTAACGTAAATAGTAACGTGTCATTTTTTGTCGTTTTCAATTTCTTGGGTATCATACAAAAATATTGAAAGAGAAAATTCATTTTTCTTTAATTAATTATTTATTCTTACTCTTTTATTTGTTTTTGGACATAATGAAATGGAAGAAACCGTGAAGATGGGGTGAAAATGCATGACGTTGAGGAACATGACTCAAACACAAATATTTCCTTAAATTCTAACTATTCCATAATTTACTTTCTCCTGTGAAGAAATACATATTTTGAAAATAAACTCATAAATATGTACTCAATCACACTTTCTCTAACTATCTCTTCACTATATCATATAGTCAACCCTAACATTTTTCATAATGAAGAAATAAAGAAAAGATGTATTGTTAAATGTGGAATTTGTGTTGTTGTTTTTTGACTGTTTACAAAGGCACGGTAAAACTCATAAATATAATATACTACGGAAGATGGGTATCTATTGCTCAGTACAATATGTTGCTAAAGTTATTTCTTTGTGTTCACATTCTATAACCCTCCCCAGATTTATTCATGATACCTACCTTCAAGTTAATCTGAAATATGTTCAATTCTTTCATGAATTTTTTTGTTCTAGATAAAATGTCACACATTTTGAATCTATACCCGCGTGAAATGGTTTCTCCTGGATTTTTGGAATGAAACCCTTAGAAGAATTATATTTGTTCATGACAAAGTTATTGGAATATTATTCTGTGTTCAGTGGTTTCACATTATCGTGAATGTGAATAATTCTGAATATGTTTTTGAGACATTTAGAATTTAACATCAGGATGTCATTGAAATTCGTTTAAATACTTCCTATGGTTGGAAGTATATTATAGCCAATCTTCGAACAAGTGCTGCAATTTTTCTTATTTTCTCCTTAGAAAAGGTACAATAAATTTAGGTCCATGTTTCATGGAGATGTGACCGATATTTCAATAAAAGAGAAACCACGAAAGAACGTATAGTAGTCATCATTAACATGCGAGGTACATCAACACAATGTCGTAGACCCCAAATTGTGACGATGCGATAAAAACATTTTTGCCTTGGGTTCATTGTCATTTCGACTCCTTGAGTAATTTTTATGCAATCTTTAACGATGTAAAATTTAGTTATACATTTTTTTTTCAGTTATACTGTTATTACTTCAATTAAGTTCCAAACTTGGAAACATTTTACCAACCAACTCCATGGTTAGTTTCCTGCTTCATTCTGTATAATAGGTGATTCCAAAATAAATTACTTGAATATATTTCAAACATTCTACATAACATATGTTAAACGTTTGAAACGTCTTTGCTTTACAGTAGGGAAATAGGTTTATTCTTGGAGTTCTTAATATTCCTAAGTTTACGACTTGCTGAGAAACAAGATTTAATAACGTCAGAAACTGTTGCCTTCCACCTTTATGTTCTCCTCACATGCAACATCAATTGACGGAAAATACCGGACAAATAACTTAATATTATATTCCCCACAATTACGAAATTATATTCAATAACAACAACTCCAATTGCTTCAAAATTAGGGTTGGAAACTCCGCAAATGACGACGTAAAACGACCGATGTGTGTTCAGTTGGAATGTAAAATTAGCAGAAACTCACCAAACAAAGCTCTAATTTCGGAGTAAACATTTGAATAACGACTAAAGCGAGAGCGAATGAATTTACTAGTGCCCCCAGTGGACAATATATGAAACTCATATGAATAAATTCCCAATGGGGAGAAAATGTCAAAGGTTATATTTGAGTACGTGAGCCATATATTTAATTAAATTTAAGTGAAAATTTAATTTTTTAATTACTTCTTTGGTAGGCAGATTTGTGTGAAAGTTCTTAAAATACAATGTCATGTTCTTTCTTTTTTTACGTTTCTGCTAGCCCAATTCAACCAAATCCAAAGTTTATAGGCAACGATACTATCAGTCCAAACCATATATCTCTAGTTACTATATTTAAAGGTTACATATTTCTACATCTTTAGTATATATTTCGATGGTTCAAACGTAGGTTTTGTATTTTCTCTTTCTATGGAACGTAGAAAAGTTGAATGAATTTAAACTAAATATCATCCTATATCATTTTGTGAACGAATGGTCGTATAGGATATTCTGTAATTTAAAGACAAGTTAATTATTTGAATTATTTGACTGGAAAAATTATTTGAAGATAGGCTAATACCAACTCTGATGAATAAGAACTAAATAATATTTTATTATGATCGCTATGATATAGAATTCTTATTAAAAATGTAGCTGCCACTAAATAATGGAAATTTTGAAATGTAGGAACTAAGGACAGAGAAATCAACTGACATACTGAAACATTACTACGTCATGACTTAATGTCACAATAATTATAAACACGAGAAGAAGACAAAAAATGTTATTCAAAGTTCTTCGAAGAAAATATTTTTGGACATCAAGATGAAGCTTTCCCTGACAACATTTTTTAACAGAAAAAAATTATTTATGTTATTCTCAAGGGGTGACGCGGGAAGGGGGTGATACGTAAAACCACTTAAACAAGACCGCTATTGGAATCAAATCCTTAGTACGTGGAGCCATGCGATAACAAGTGAGACTGCCTATATGACGTTTAGGGACAAGTTCTACTCCCATGTACTCATAAGACCTAGCACCTTTTTGATTACAGTTGGGTCACTTGGCTAATTGGTGATGGTTTTGACCATCAAATGTTTAACCAATTCTTTCTCCAGGGCAACGCAGGGTACATTCATCTAACATTTCATATGAAAATATTGGATCACATATTCAAAATTTGCATCTTAGAAAATTAATAGCATGAAATATAAATATTTGTGTCTTAGGAAACATATCTTAAAAATATTAAAATATTTTTGAATATTGCCAAACGAAAATCATTTAAAATTGGTTCCAAAATATAGAGATTGGTTTGAAGATGATTCCGAAAAATACCTGTATGTAGTTGGTAAAACGTCTAAACGCCTGTTGATTTAGGAAGAACAGCTATCACACTAAAAAGAATAAATGTGCAGAAAAGTCATTTACAATACACATTTACAGAAATAATACAACTGAGAAGGGAAAATTCGGAATGAGAGGATCTAGATCGACCATTTAAGGTGAATTGTGCGTCCCCAACAAAGTATTTCAGAAAAATATTGCGAATTTCAGTTCAAATCTCTCAGAATGTGTTCATAATGTGAACTACTCTTAAAAATTCCTAGTATGAAAAACATATTTTTGCTACTCTTCTTCACCACTTAATTTGCATTTCCATAGAATTTGTTCACAGAATCTATTCATTAAAAGTAATCTGAAACTATTGTTTAAGAGATATGTTAGATAAAAGTAATATTTTACAAACGTAATCGATACATTACATGCCGAAATAATTGCATTTGCTTACTGAGTCGGAGAACAATATTATTGCTTGGAGGAATGTTTATGTCGTACAGAACTAATTTTGATTATTAATAGCCTCCTGTACTATTAAACTGTCCTATTGACCTGTAGTTCTGGGTCTTTGTGTTGTTTTTCACGAAAGCATTTCATACATTTTTATGACCTTAACCCTTCTGACGGAATTATTTTAAAGGCATTTTTCCTTCTTTTCATTTCTTCTTTTCCAGATGTCTATTTAAATTCTTACGGGAGCACCCTTTTCGCTTCCACTACCACTTCCTTCCTCTGGATCACCCATAATTTCCTTAAACCAACTGCTGGAGTGTTGTGCCATTCACGTGATAAACTACCCAATTCGTCGGTACTTCTCCCGGTCCAAAAAAAGAAAAAAGTCACATTGCCAGCGCTATAGCGTGTAAACAACTCCATTTTTCGTTTTATGCCTCGAAATTCCTCGTCGTGGTTTCGAGCGTTTCCTAGGTAAATGTCCGAGGGATTCCCCGGCTCTGCAATGTCCGGTGTGAGGGCGAGTCACGTGATTCCTGGAGACAAAAGAGATACGCTGTGCGCGAGACCCTTACGCGTCTTCGGGAGAGAAGAGATAACGCAAGGGAAGTTCCACGAGGAAATATTTTTATTAGCGAGGATCCAACCTCGAATTGCCCACTTCCCTAAGTTAATGGATGCAAAGTAAACCTTAATTTTTTTACGACTTCCAGCAACACGTACATATTTCGCCGGTTTCCCCTCGGCGTTTCTTGGAATTTAATTCCGACTTCTGCTGGGGGTGTAATGAAGCCGGCGGTCGGTGCTGAGGGAGGCAGTGGAGGGTTGGTCACGGAGGAAGTCTGGAGTGGAGTGCTGTACTCAGATACGTGGTACGTGAGAACATGTAGCAGGCCAAAGGATGCGGATGCTCGAATGTAGAATTTGGTCGGAGATCGCAAAGTGCTATTTGTGTGGACGGACTACTAATGGGGTAATGAAACAGAGGAAGCGAAATGAGATGTCTTTGGTCAGAGATTGTGTCTCAGGTTTCTGGATGTGTTTACCGAGAGTAACACGTAGAATACGGTTATTATATTCGTGTTTTCTTTTCATCAGGAAAAGCTCCTATTCTGTTCAAAATATATTCAATGAATGTAACGTTGTAAAAATTAAGTTAATAAACAATTTACTGTCATAAGCGCAATTAAAATATTTGTTAACTGTATGCTACTTTACTCACTGGAAGTAACCAAGGGATCATCCGATCCAAGTATGAAAAGAAAATTCTGAGGAAAATTTCAGTGTGTATAAAACGTAAGAACATCATTTCCAAATGTATGACATTTAGATCTAAAAGATAAAATTTCGAATCATTATTAATTAATAGTTGAAGGTCCTGATGAAGATTTCGGATTAAAATCGAAACGTTGGCTGAAAAAATATGTTTATTTAACATCCTGACTGAATCCTGATAAAGAAAACTAAACTATATAGAAGATAACGGTCGAGTCATCATTACTGTATATATATATATATNTAAATTTTTTATATATTTTAATAAATTATTATCAAATGTACTACGACAATGGTGACGTTAAGTAAACCACAACGTGAAGGACAAAATATATAATTAAATACTTGATGAATTCTTTTATTATTATTATTACCAGTAACTTAAAAATAATTATATTTATGGGAATTTTGAAAAATATTACCATACTTTAGATAAATTAATGTAAATTTATGTACATGATAGAGTAAATGAAGGTGTCGGAAGCTTTACACCGTGGATTTGGAGATATTTAATATAGTGGATCTCTATTTTGGTTTGAAAAGGAATTATACTGAAGGAGTCTTCGTAAATTATTCTTGGTTTATTTGTAGTTCTGGTTGACTAATATTATTTTTTCACTTTGTTTACTTGAAGTCTTACTTGTCTAATAATTTATTATATAGTATTGTCGCAAGTCAATAATAATTTACTTACATAATAATACACTTACTCCTGACCAATGGCGGTTCAGTACCTTTAATTCCCGGCAATTTCTCTCGTTCTCAATCATCAAATCTCTCCTTTCTAATTCTATCGCCTAAATCATGTTGTTAGATGGAAGAGCAGACCTGATAGCCTGAACCTCGTCACATCATAAAATAAGACGAAATGGAATAAATATATACTCGGACCAGTGTCAAGCAAACGTATGAGCTACGAAACGCAGAAACGAAACAAGACAAGTGCACAGATGGTCAAGAAAGCGTGCAGCGATCGACGCGACATCTACAGGCCAATCGTTTATACGTGAAGCGCAGAGCAGGAGACAGTGGCAACATGTAGGTGTATGAAAGTGGTCACACAAATACACATCGGGAGCATAAAATTTCGGACTTTTGGAGCGGGAACACATCGTTTACACGAAAAGCAATGATGGAAACTCAAACTAAATCTATCCCAATTTTATTATTCATGCTTTGTCTCTCATATGTAGCTTCTGAGCTCAGTTGTTTGTATATTTTTCTAAAAGGGATGAAGGAGAAAGTGACATTGAAGTCAAACAAGAAGGAGAAATTATCTTTAATTTCTTTTCAAAATATTGTTGCTGTGATTTTATCTCTTTTATAATTATTTAGCTTCAATTCTTCGTGTAATACTAATCTCAAGTTTAGAACTTGGTGTACAAAATATTCTATCCAATCTACCTCATAATAAATGAATAAACAAACCTTTTTATACGAATTTCTTCAATTGCAATTTCTTCATCAGATATAGATGGCACATACTACTAGGTAAAATGAAACTTGCTACTGTGACAAACAGGTACCACCATACACAGTCTTCCCTCTTAGGTAACTGTCAATAGATCTGAAATCATCATTTCGCAAAAACTAGTCGTTCGTCTCTGGTGTACGTAGTTATAGCGACAGTCTTTACATGCTAACCCTATTCTGTGCCAGCGTGTGTTTGCATGATGTACACAACTTGGAGACAATGAGCACAAAGGTGGGAACACGCCTACCAACTGGTAACTTATATCAATTTGTATGACATTTTAACTTTTTTTTCTCATATAAATAAATGAAATGGAAATCCGTAAATTTCAAGAAAAATTAATTTTTATCGATCACCAAAGTCGTTTCGATAACCTACAGATTCTCTTGAGGACAGTGTTATATAAAATATTACGGGCTCTGATGACCTTAACGTTGGCGAGCCCTAAAACCCCAATTTAAATAAATCACATATTAGTAGTTAAAAAACTTTGAAATGATTTAAGTAACTATTTGCCAATTTTGAGTTGAAAACTGTTAATTTTAAGTTAATTTCATTATTAATGTTGTTTCTACCTTATTATGTTGTTATATATGTCGTTTTACTTCAGTTAGCTGCGTATACAGTTGTGGCTAACGTACATTATATTTAGTATTTTGTAAGTTATATTTTGAAACGAAATAAATTCATTTTATTATTATTTTTATTAGACTGGTAATGTAAATGTTTTGCAACAATTGTAGGTAAAACAATGACGCATAATAATTGGAGGTACTTGAGGAATTTTATAATATAGACAGCCGAATACTTCGTGGAAGGTGGTCGAAAAGTTAAACGATATCCCTCCTTCCTAATAGTGAGTACTGTTATTTACTGTTTTGCAAGTACAAAACCGTGCTGATCACTTCAGCAATCTTCGTAATAAGGAATTACGATACATCGTCGTAGTTGTCATCCTTCCGTAGCAATCTCCTGTTCATCTCACCGGTCTGTCGACGGACAAATGGATGCTCAGGTCGAAATATGCGGAATGAGGTTCGTGAGTGGAATGTGGAAACGGAGGCGTTTCGTATTGATGAAGAAGTAAAGCCACGTGGCCCTTCAGACAAGGCATTTGAATTCTGTTTTTGCATCTCTTCTTTTAAGACCGATTTCTCTCTCTTCCTAATAAGTTGCCAGATTCAGTGGGCAATTGAAATGTGAAATACTTATAACTATAAATAATCCACAATAATATAAACACTCACAAATCTACAAAATCTAATTCTTATGTTAATAAATCTCATAACAAAACCACTTTATTTAACATTTCTTCAATTGCCAGCTGGGTAAAATATACGCTCATATTCGGGAGAGTATTTCCTGAAATGAGTGTTGAGTAACATTCAAACATTTTTGAAGTAATAACAGTTCATTAGTCTCAAAATAGGTTTTCGTTTTTTAATGTGATTGTGCTACCTTGTATGAGATAGCAGCAAACTTCACCCAACAAGAATATCTGCAATGTTGTAAAAATCTGTTCTGAGTACCAATTCATATTAGAAATGGTACGTATGATGGTTGTAATAGTACTTCTATACTATTGGAGAAACTCCATCTCGTCTGAAAATAAGTAGTAAATAATTGTATCCGACCAGATTAAGTAAAGAACAGATTTTTATTAAAACATGTCACAAGTAGACATGAATCCTCAAAAACACACGAAACACATTAAAATGTTAAAACATGTACCCAACGTTTCCGTAGTTTTGTATATACCATCTTAAGGCGAATCATACCTGAACTAGTGCTCGTCATACTAAAGTAGCCATACTGTCATTGTAAAGGTCGTACAGAACTAATACGGAAGTGTTGGGTATATGTTTTAACATTTTAATGTGTTTCGTGTGGTTTTACGGATTCATGTCTACTTGTGACACGTTTTAATAAAAATCTGCTCTTTGCTTAATCTGGTCGGATACAATTTTTTATTGCAGAAATATTGATTTCGTTTTTCAAGTACCAGAAAAACATTTTAGTGGTAATTAATTAACAAAACGGATAAAAATAATTATTTATTTTGTGAGCTTTAAAGAAAGATGCTCGTAGGGACATAAGCGCCAACCGTGACTCATGCAACCTGTTGTCTGTACATCGAAATATTTACTTAAGCTAATAATAAAGCAAATCTTGCTATATTATAACCTGAGGCATTTAATATTTTATGTATAACAAGTGTGAATGACGTTGGAAAAAGTCATGGAATATGTTAGGGGTAGGTGATAAAAAATCTCAAAATATCAATTAATGCAGTAGGTAAAAAACGTAAATGAGAAGAGAGAGATATTAAAAGAAGTATATATTTAAAAAACATATCAGGCTGATACCTTCAAATCCTTAATTAACGACATAATGAATATTATTAAAATCACAATTTTTATAGTCGCTTACATTTAACTAGGTATCAATAAAGTGCTTTTTATATATTACAAGGCAATTTTTTATTGATAAAATTGATAATTGTCTTTCAATTTTTTCCGTAAATGAGACTGGGATTATAAACTTAAATAAAAGTATAGGAAACTACTAAAAACTCACACAAAATTGCATGTGAAACGTAAATACTTAAATACTCGTGGTTCAAATATTTTTTTCTTTCTCTAGTAGGTGTAGAACGCTGATAACACGTATGATGTAGGAAACAATTCTTGCACGAACGTTTTATTCGTCCAAAACACACGAAAGTCAAAAATAAATTAGTTTAAGCCTCGTTTTCTGATCCAAAGTATGTTCCATTTCCTCATCCTTATAATAGAATATTGTGATACTTGGTAATTGTGGAGCGTTATCATTCAGAATATTGTGAGTTAAAATAGTATTTCCCACATAATTATTATTCAATATTACTCTCTCATTTTTGTATGAGGTCAAAGGAAGACTTGCTGAGTGTCATGTAGCTATCTGTTATCATTTTACTTTTCCTATTTCATATTCTCACTGTCACTTCACTTTGGAAATTTCCTGCACCGTTTCTTTTTCCTTTTTCAATATTTTTTGTGTTAAAGAAATATTAACATATTTTGCAGGTTTACGGAGGAAATGAATTGTCACTATTTTGATGCACATTCAGAGTAAATTTATGTCAATAAGTTTTCATTTAGGTATTCCTGTGATAATTTCCATAAGGAGATTGTAATGATGGGCAAAGAATTGAACCTGCTTCTTCTGTAGAATATACAGATCTTTGCGCTATCAGTTCAGAAACTTCAGAAGTATCTATTTAACTAGTATGGGAGGTACTTGTGGCGTACAGTTTGCAAAGCAGTTTGATAAATATTTTGGAAATTTCATATTCAGGATGAGTCAAGATGTAAATATTCTTCATTTCATTTTCAAAAAAGTGAAAAAAAAACACCTTCCGTAGAAACGTGGAGGGCAGCAAGTAAAAAACCATTAATATCTTGGACGAACTCAAGTTGTGTATGTAGTAGTCAAGTAAGGTTAAGTTTAAATAGTTCTGGAACACCTGTTTATCTATTGTGGTCCTAGAAGGGAACTAAATAAAATAATTAATCACGAGATCCTATATTTCAATTTAATTTTATAAATTAACAAAAACGTATCCAAAGTAACTTCAAGATGAAAACTAATGGAATGCAGTATTGAAATTTTGTTATTATTACAATATGCTAATCCTTATTATGATTTACAGTGTCACAACACGTAAATGACTTTGGTTTCTTTAATTTAAAATTATTTTGTTGATTTTATGGACTTGTTCGCTGACCTCTCAGAATGGCTCAGCCCTTGTCATCCGTATATTTTCTGTTGTTTTATAATAACAGAAAATACATTTATTGCATGATAGTGCCATTTAAAAGCATTCCAGGCGGCATATGTTGCTCGACGAATCGGATGTCCACAGGCGTGACGCGCATATTGGGCGTAAGGAAGCGCTGCAGGTTGAGAGAGTCTGGTCGAGGTAAGCGATCGAAAGGGAAACCCATGGGTTTTCGATCTGGGTACATCTGCTGACGGATGCCACACAGGCTGTGCCCATCCGTGCACATGTTAGAGATGCCACTGCTCGGCACCTAAACGACACAAAATACGCATCGTTATGTTAATAATAATGATGATAATAATAAACAAGATCAAACCAAATATGCATTCGACGTGGCATTTTCCAATGCGATACATTCAGTCCAATTTGGTTTTGCCTCGCAGCCAACCCTTTGTCGAAGATGTTGAATGAATCGGGTTTGGGATTTAAACTTCTCGATGGAAACAAAAGGATTCAGACCATTAATCACTTGTTTTATATGGGTGACTTAAAATTATTTGCTGAAGATAAAGATGAACTAAGTAGACTTCTGGAGATCACTGCACAATTTAGTAAAGATATACAAATGAATTTTGGATCCGACAAATGTGTTATATTGAAGGTTTAAAGAAGTAAAACAAGAATTGTCAGTCCTATTAAAAGTACAAGCAAACTCCTATGAAATAGAAGCATTAAATTCTCATAACAGTTATAAATATCTGGGTTTCAACTGAAGTCTACTAATAAACAACAAGCACAGTAAACAATAACTGGATCCTTATTAAGGAAACGCCTCACAAAATTCTGGAGACAGATTTAATATCAAAAAACAAAATTAAAGCAATTAATTCTTTGTGCATACCAGTTCTGACATTCATTTGGAATAGTTTATCGGTCACAAACAGATCTTGAAATTTAAACAGGATGGTACGTACAATTCTCACAAAATACAGAATGCAGCACCCTAAAGTCGCAGTTGAACGCTTTTACATTCCTAGGAAAACAGGTGGTCGTGGTTTGTTGGACCCGAAAGTGTTGTGTAATCATCAAGTAACAGGACTCAAGAAGTACTTTTCTGCAAAAACTGAAATGTATCCACTACACAAAGCAGTAGTATCGAGTGACAAATGTTAAACCCCAATGAACCTCAGTAACAGTGAAAACTATCCTCCTACCACCACATTTAAGGACTGGTTGAAGCCGTGGAAGACCAAGCAGATTTCCCCATGCTCTTGAAAATGCCGATCACGATGCCTCGGTGCAATGGCTCAGAGATGGGGTTCTATTTGGAGAGACTGAGGGATTCATGTAAGCTATCCTGGATCATGTCATCGCAACCAACCACTATAAAAAGTATATTGTAAAGCAAGATGATAACGAGAAATGTAGAATCTGTCACCAGTCATCAGAAACAATAGATCGCATTACCAATGAATGTACAAATTTAGCTAACACACAGTATCTGCACCGGCATAATTTGACAGCTAAAATTATACACCAATCTATTGCGACAAGATTCGAACTTTTAACAGAAGAAGCTGAAATGATCACTCCCTGTTACGAATACCAAGAAAGACCTACAATAGAAAACAAAGATTTTAAACTATATTATGACTTACCAATACACACAGATAAAACAGTCCCAGCTAATAGGCCAGATATTATACTACATAATATCAGAGAGTGTAAAGCATTCATCATTGATGTCACCCATCCAGCAGATAATGACATTGACAAAGCAGAAATGGGTAAGATTTCAAAATACATCCCATTTTCAATAGAATGTAAAGATATTTAGAAACTTTTAACTGTACAAATTCTACCAATCGTTGTTACAGCAAATGGTCTCATAGATAAGAACTTGCAAGAAAATTTGGAAAAACTAAATCTGCATGCCAAAAACTTATTTCCAAGATCCAAAAATCTGTTATCTTAGAAACTTGCCGTGTTGTTTGGTTTAGTTTGGTTTCATTGTATTCAATATACATAATATATTATTTATCAAAATCTTGCGGGCAAAGACTCAAACTACTGCAGTGTTTCCTCTTTGTATTTGAAAAAGTGAAGCCATCGGAGCCTGTAGACGTCATTGCTCTCACCATGTCATCAGCGAAGTCAGTCACCATGACCAAGAGGTCGACAGGGAATCCTTCAGCGCTCCCTTTCGGTACGAGGAGATGTTGAGGCCAGCCGCATCCGCAATAGTAGAACTGTTCTCGAGCGACGGGATCCATTGGTTCTGCGTTCGCATCTCTGAAAGTGCGCTCGTACGGAATGGTCACTGAGCTCTCTTCGCTCAGGCGCTGGAAAGTGTTGAGTCCTGTGGAGACTACAAACAACACTCCATCAGTCTCACTCTGTTTCATGAGCATACTTAGCGGAATACTGTAAATGAAAATGAAGTGAGAATGAAGTGTAATGAAGGGAGCAAAATTATATGAAAACGCAAGAAGGGAGAAATGGGAAATGAAACAAAGTAAAGTGATGTGAGGTGCACTACAGCGAGTAGAGTGTTTGTGTCATGGTATGTATAATCAAATATATATATATTAAAAATACTTTAATATTTTGTCGAAATTGAAGGGATGAACCCTTGTTTGCTTCCGGAGAGGATATTAGCTTATTGTTCTCCCGTGGACATAACCAGGTTTAACTGCATTTTTGACAATGTATTTTTTATTGAATTCAACATGGTAATAACATCAAGTTATTAATACAGTTAAATTAAATGATTATTAACTTACTACTGTGCCCCGAACTGACCTGCCTTACTCGTGCGCTCCTCCGTACTAGCTCAAACTACAATCAGCAAGTCGATCGCTCACACTCCTAGCTCCTACCACTTCTACGAGTATTTCAATGTTATAAATGATGTGATGTGAAGCATCTACTATTATCCTTATACTCGTAATAAATAAAAAGTTGAGCGCCATAAACCTGAATAATTATTTTTACACTTACAGGCTTAAAATAAATTAATGAAAGGGATCAACAGTCTTTTGGAACAACAAACAACAATTTATTACAAAAACACAAATACCATATCGGCAACACAAACCTTACATTGACCAATAATTACCACAATGCAAATTAGATAACTTATTCATTACAAACATCCTCTACTCTAGTTACAGCATCTTCTTGTACTATAATCCTTCATAATACCTTTACGTCTTGATGTTGAAACGTTGACCTCGTACCAGGATGTTCAGAAACCGTTCATACTAGTGAAGCCTCGATTCAACTGACCCTCAGTAATTATGAAGAACGATGAAATAAAGTTTTTTTCATATCATATTACTCGAAAGCATATGACTTTCTAACAATTCATGGTCTCTACTCGAAAGAAAGTTCAATATACAACGAGTTGTTCTCGCAACTACTTTCCCAATAGAATCACATACTATCGTATTGAGAAGTTAATATCTCGCGTTCTCCTAATAGACTGAGAACAAGAACTTCTCAACCCGCGTTCCTCTAGAAAAATCCTATATACCCTTGTTTCTCTCATGAGGTAAGCTTTTTAAAGTGTGGGGGGGGGGCGGTAGGGTTCACTTTACGTAGCCACACGCTCTGACCACCAGAGCGGAATAAATTTCCATTGGCTGGCGACGTCACTCGCGCGTATTTGAAGCCAAATATGAGATGTCTCACTACAAACTAATAATCAAGAAACAAGCTCAAAAAAACTGGAAATAATGTTCCATACAAAGTGGAATCTATACACTTCACTACATATTATGAAATAATGTGTAATTGAGCATTCACTTATGTATCAAATTTACTTATCAGTTATAGTTTTTACAGTACGTCTATCTTCAATGAAAGATACCATAATGATAAAACATACATTATTGACGTTCCACAACCTCGGTGATGTATCCCTAAAATTGTTGTATGTGTCCATATAGAATGTAAAGGATGACATGTATCATAAAATTGTTCGTCTCCAAGTATTAATTTGTATCATGTGCAGAGGAATACTTACATCTAAAGGTGAATTTGTCCATTTCGATGAATAAATTACGTTGATCTCTGAATTTAAATGTAGCCCCTCGTTCATCAAATCTGGGTGCTAAGAAAATACGGACGGTTCCAATCCGTGGAGCGCCAATATTTTGCACCTGAAAACATTTGTCAAAATCTGTCAAGGCTAACAATTGAAATGTAAACACAGGGAAAATAAATGGTTTTCCCTTCTATAGGTGACCATTCGAACCATTGAATTAACTATTATATTTGAAAAAAATCGGATAGAAACCAATCGGAGTAGTTTGTCAAAACGATAGTAATCATCAAGAAGAGAGTCAACATACGTACATTTACATTAACTTGAAAATATTAGGGTTTTTTAGTTGTTTATGAATCACCCGGAACCAGAAGATGAACTTAATTTTGAGTTATATTGTTCCACAAGGAAGCATGTTTGCTACTGCCACAAAATATAACATTATGTATAAAAACAGGATCCAGTAACATATTTGAGAATATTTGACGTGATACGATTGACATTACTGATCGAACAGTCGTTTTACAGCTTTTGTTGAGATATTCTTTCAAATACCGTGTTAGGTAAAACAAATTTCATTTGCTATGTTTTAGTTATTTTTTAGCAGTGAGAAGCCTTTTCTTGTATCAGGATGTCAAAAAATTTTAAGCCTTCACAAATTTCTCCATATAAGTCCATAAGAACAAATATTTAAAACTTTTACGGCGTAAGGTTGTAAAAATTCATCGGCACCAGATAGACAATGGTTCGAACTATTCTTTGAAGCATTTTGGGGGGCAAACATTTACTTTTATTCTGACGGATATAATAGCTTAACAGTGTCTCTTTCTACTTGGAAGTATAGATTTCGAGGGTATCCCATCACTGCAACCGTTTCCGTTTATCCCACCCTTTTATATGTATAAGCCACGTGACAACAGCGATGAATGACAACCAACCAGCTCACTCGACGGCGTCAAGTAGTCCTCATTCGATAGCTCAACAGCAACTCTTTATAATAATACTATTTACCCTAGAAAACTAGTCAATAAAATTGCTGAGGAGGATACTAATTAACTCCTGATGATGCTTGCAATGATACATTTTACACAAGAAAGTTTTATCTTTTATAATAAAAGTGTTTATTTTTACTTGTATAATATATCGGAAAGGCATATGCTGAAGATGAGTGATTCTGGCATACACTGGACCTCCTGGAGTGAAATCCATTCCTCTGGATAAGTTAATATCATCTTGTTGCCAGAAAGTGATGAATTCGTTTCTCCGTGGATGTCCATCTGTGAATACTTCCGCTGTCACCACTTGAATGCCATCGAAACCCAACTGTCGAAAGGATCAACAACGAGTTATTAGCACAATCATCTCTGGGTAATATGGAAATTCGATGATCTCAGGATTCAGTGATACTCATTCTTTATTCATACAACTCGGAGAATGATACATTGATTTATTTTGTTTGCATATGAATCTACGAAATATTTGTATAGAACTGACAAGAATTCTGGTTCTAGCGTATTCAAAGTGCCTAGAGCGATTACATTTCACTGAACGTTAAACTTTTACAAACATCAACAGTATCACAAGAAATAAAAATTACTTGGCAAGATAGCTCTAAGATTAATTAAGGACACGTCTCCACTTCCAGTTCTAGAAGTCACCAAACACTGGTCAACCTCTCTATTTCTTTATGGAGGTTTTGTCAAGCAATGGTGCTGCCAAATGTATTTGACTTTTTCTAAATACTCATATTCCATTGTTTGCTCTGAAGGTATTAAAATTATTTTGTAATTTATCTCAATTTCTTTGCAATATAAGTGTTTATTTTTATTAAACATTTCATATTATTTAATATTTTAGGTATGACAAATTTGAAAGTGCATTTGTTTCTGGGGAAAATAAGCACGTCTGAATTACAGAACTAATGGAAATTGGAATTTGGATGATAAATAGTTTAAAACACAGAGACCTTCTCACAATATGCTACGTAAATTTAACATTTTGTTTATAATTTAACATTTAATTGTAATTTTCAATCCACCTCTGCCACAGGGAAATTGATGGACTGTCCCTTGCTTGCTTCCGGAGAAGAAGTTAGTGTATTGTCCTCCACGTAGTCAACGCAATTAGGAACTGCTTTTTTTTAGAATAAAAATTAATTATTTTATTTACTTAATTTCAGGAAACGTCAGGACAATTATTACTAAAATATTTATAATACCTTAACAACGTATTATCTGTATATTAATCGCTTGTCATAAGCTACAAGGATTAGCGCTGTGGCTTAAAATTTCATAGATAGTGATAACAATGTATACAGAGATGTATGACCATAAGTAACCTAGAGACATTGCTTTATCGTCCTCCACTATCTTGCGACTTAAATTTATGATTATAGGCTATTATTGCATTGTTATGTAAATTCACTGTATTTCTAAATTTGCAAAGTATGTCTCTATGAAATATTTACACAAAGCCAAGAAGAAAGAAAGTAACGGTCTCGTACATATGGCCGACAGTCAGTGCATAGTATTACTGACTTTCAGTGGGTTATGAATATTGAATATTCTTATTCAGTGCACGTCACACTGGCGTTGCATGTTTACATAGAGCTTTGTCCTGGAGTAAATATTTATAAGTCATTATTATTTTGTATTTTGCACTATGTATAAACATGTTTCAGTTACTAATTTGAAAGAATACTTATACAAAAACCACATAATTCATTCAAGGAAAACTGCGTCTACTCTGTTAATGATAATACATCTATACAAGAGCTTCACAACAAAACGACTCCCACTTAGTCAGATGAAATGCTGTGCTAGAGAGACTACGTGAAAAGAAAATTTTTGTTTCATTGAGGATTGTTAGAGTATGAAGGAAGTTATCTTTATTAGAATCTCAAATAGATGACTTTGTGGTCTCCTCGATAGTTGTATAGTAATATGATCCCGTCCATTGGCGTATCTTCGTTATCTTATTCCAAATGCAACAGCCTTCTCTCGCGAGAGGTTAAATGCCTTGCAACCGAAACTAGAATATTGGTGATACTGCACGGTGATATTGGCGATAAGAACTGCGATATTGCTGATAAGAGCTGCGATATTGGCGTTAAGTTCATTTGTCTTGTTTTATGAATTGTTTATCAAAAGATGGATGACAAACTTCTTTTAATTCTAAAATAGATTTAGGATATATCTTCAAATTGTTTACAGACCGAAGCCTGAAATTTGATACTTCTTTGAAACATCAAGGAATGGTGTTTATTTTCGAAACGTTCTACAAAAACTACGCTTAACTTATTTGTTATTCTCATAATATACCGTTTAACTTTATTGAAAATTTTAGAACCGTTTCCCAAACAGAACAATTGATTGATTAATATTATAACAACATAATATCACTTTGACATTTCTTAGCATCGTGATGTGAGATGAAATGGCAATGTATTTCTTACCTGCTGCACAGTATACGGGGGCAATAACTTTTTGTGTTGCTGTAGCAAGTCGTTGATGAAGGCATGCCATCTGTAGAAGACAGGATCTCTCATTGCAGTTGATACTGATCCCATCACTGCAAATGTTTCCTGAGAACATCATTATAATTATTTCACGATCATTTCGTCCCCGCTGAGTATGTCGCAGCGTCTTTTAAATGCTGCACATATAACTTACTTGATCTAATAAAACGTGTTTAAGTTTAATATTTTAGCATTGTAAAGTACTGACGTTAATTTAGGTTGATAACATTTTATTTATATTATCAAAGCTTTTATATCTCAGGGATAAATATATTTCCCAGAATTGGTAGCTACTTGAGCAAAAAGGTAAATCAAAGCAATTGAATATGTTTTTGTTTTATTCACAAAATATTTTTATTTCACATAATTTTTCCTCATACTTTTGATAAAATGAATTGAGCTCGTAATATTGTAAATTTCGTGTTTTAAATCAAGTTGAGGTGAAGTGTTGTTCGTATAATTTGGTGGATAGTTGGAATGAATTTTTGTATTTGTCTCAGAATATAAGGATTAAGAGGGTACGCTGCTTTTTATCAAACATATTTAATGTTAAGTTCAATATTGTGCTGTATTTTTTGCGCAAACCGTTGTTGGAATTTGAACACTAGGGTAACTCAATAATCTGTAACCGTTTATGCTACTAGAACATAACTATTTTTCTCTTGTAATTACATCACTCACCAAATGTCTGTGATCAGGATCGTGAACCAAGGCAAGTGCTACATGACCCAGATTGTGCAAATCTCCGTACAGCTGGTAATTCAAGGACAAGTCATTCCTTTCAATTATATTCCCCAAAATGTCGATTCCATTGTATTCGTCCAGAACGATTACTCTCCCATCAGCCTGTACACAGATGAAACAAGAAGCTTAGTCCAAATTAAAATTGCTTGGAAATATACCACGTTTATGGATATGCGTGTCAATCGTTAACTCACGGTGACAACTTTCCCAGCGTGAATGGCTTCGTAGATACGATCTCTCCAACGTTCCATGTCTTGAATGTCAAACTCTATTTCCATGTCTTCGCGATTGATATCCTAAAAATTTGTTGTAATTAGGGACAAAAATAGAAAACGTTTATAACCAGAAAATATAGAAGGCATAATTTTATGTATTTTAGATACCCAAGGATATCGAAGACCAAGGCCGAATCAAAATCGAGTGTTCCCGACTAATGTCACAAAATAAAAATTACTGTTTCTTAGGTTCCAGTTCTGAATTAAACAATTTGTGTAGTTTATGTTTCGTTTCTATGAGTATCTTGTAATTCTTAAATAATTTTACATTCCACTAGTGGGATGAAATTTACGTTTAGAATATAATCAAACATGTATTATTTAGTTACATCAAAAGAATTAATTACTTCGCAACTTCTAAGTACCTACTCGTGGTGGAGTGTTTGCAACGTCAACAGCCTTTAGGTGAAAATTGCGACGGATCGGGACTCGAACCCGGAACTTCCTGCTTTGGTCGCAGGTGAGCTATCCAGTGCACCACTCGCCGCATTGTTCACAATTTTCACCTAAAGGCTGTTGACGTTCCAAACACTCCTCCACGAGTAGGTAATCAAAAGTTGTGAGTTAAAATATGCATCCGACGCGTAGGTACGCGAAAACCGAGCTTAAGAGATACCAGGATTTGAGCCGCCTGTGGTCACTTATCCCCTGAAGGGAGATGTGATCCCGGTTTACCGGATCAGACCAAGTTCAAGTTGTGTACAGCTTTGGTAGTTTAGGCGGGTGGTGCAGTGGATAGCGCACATGCGGCCAGAGCAGGAGGTCCCGGTCCGTCGCAATTTTCACCAGGCTGTTGACGTTAATGAATTACCTAATTCAAAATTCGACAGTTTCAATTCTTCTCATGATAGTACTTTCATAAGCATAAGCCTTAATAGCCCTTACCGATTACGTAGCAACATAATAAACACTCACATTAAAAAACAGTTATTTCGATCAATTTACATTAGTTTCTAAGTTTTATGCATTTGGAAACTCAAACTATCATCTTATACGCTCGATAAATGTTTCACTTTTTTTTCAACGAAACTTCTAAACTTCAAATCAGTTTTCTGAAATAATCAAATCTATATATTGTTATATTTACTTTGACGACATTACAAACGGTGAATTTCACATTCTTTGAAATCCGATTCCACTTCGTTTCTTATCCATGATTGATATAAATATTTTGATCTCATCAGTGTTAAACGGTTTTTCTCGCAAGAAGAAGTAGAGAAGTAACCATGAACGTATGAAAATGATATCTTCATTCATTATAACATGAATATGTTAAAACTTACCGACAAGGTAGCGCCTGCTGGTCTCGGTGGCCATACACGACTTGCAATGAGACTGTCCAATTTGGGGAAATACCCTCCTTCGATAGGCTCCCGAAAATTCATCAGGCGTTTGACACGGCCCAGTCTGTTACTGAATCTCTCGAAGTTATACCTGAAACAGTTATTGAAACTTCTTGAAAAAAAAAATGAAGAGAGTAAATGTCCGCTCCGTGGAACTGTTTCTGAGAGATTTTAGTTCTACGGACCCAAATCAGAATTATATTTTAGGGCAGGATGCAGACTTCTTGGCTAAAGTAAATTATTCTCAACTCCAAAGTTATAAGCCTTTTAATTTATTTAATTGTATATTTCAACTTGTTAATTAGATAACACATGGTATGTTTAAGGCGGATAAAAGGTTTGTCATGAAAAGCAACAAAATCATTCACTACAATGTCTTAAAACCTTAGAAGGAGTCTTGTGGTGTTTGTCCACATTACTATATGACGAGGCTATGCATGTGGTTCAGTATATATCTTTATGCGTTGATAGGTATGTCGTACTTGTTATTTGTAGTATTATATTTAATGTTTAAAAAATAAGTTTGATATGCCATTATGCTTTTTCAGTGTTACCGAGCTCTGATCAAGACGTTTGTCGTTGAGACGTTACCACAGTAAAAATAAAGAAATCTGACAAATTGCCTGAGATTCATTTACATAGTAATAAATCTTGTTGTGAAGAAGTAAACACAATTCGATTCCTCAAAATTTCGAATACTAGAAGAAAGTTGGTAGAAAATTTATATGCAAATATGCCCTCCTTCACTAAAAAACAATGGAATGCTTATCTACCTCGTGTCCTCGGCATTTGAGTCCTACACTTTCCGATACAGAGAAAATTTATATTAAGAACATTATTGAATTACACCAATAATTACTTCATTGGGACATTCCTTAGTGAAATACCATAAGAAATTTTAAACTCGTAAGTACTCTAATATATATAATATATAATTTTTCCATCACATCACAGTGTTAAAATTTGCTTTTAATCAAAGTGATAGTTCTCATGTAATAATTGTTTAAAGAACGAGATGCATCGAGAAATGTTACCTGCAATAAAAATTCAGCAATAAAATGCTTTGCTCCCATGAACGCAGCGTAGAATAAGCTTAATTTTGGTATAGCTATCTTACACATGAGCTTTCTGGTCTACATTGTATTAAAGCCAAATTTCGAGTATCTTTTATTTTTATGATGACTACACATTTGAAAGCATTAGTTAGAAGATAAAAAGTCGGCCCGTGCGCTAGAGTTTATGCAACCGAGAGGATGAATGAGAGATTTTAATGGCAATTCTACAATTTCTTGCAGGTCATAAGAGATTTTTAATTTTTATAGTTTAAGTATTTCTTACTATAGAAGTATTAAACTAGGGTTTGTACCTGCCAATAATAGTGCGGCACTATGGGGCTGTCAATGCTTCAATCCCATAAAAACCGCGGGTGACAAGCTTCCCAGATTTCTCTGTCTACATGTTGTCAGTGTACAGATCCGTGTAAGGTACGAGGTCGGACCCAAAGTCATACGAAAAGTGTTCAATACAAAACATCACTCCAAACACAAAAATTGGAATCTAGAATACTTCGCTGACATCACTTCCTGTAGCAGCGACTTGATGTGCTGAATTAAACTCGTGTTAATAGTAGTGTGGAAGATGTGACAATGACAGAGAGTGCCCAAGTTGCAAATACGACCCTACCCCACTGTTTTTCCAGTACTTTCCATTCTTACTTCAGTATAGAAATTAGAAATTAAATCTTAGAGAAAAATGTACCTTGCGACGATCTGGTGGTGCATGTAGTAGAAAAGTTCTCCTCGCCTGTCTTTTGCCACGATGTTGATTGGTCCAAATCCTGGATAAGCCACGTGCCAATTCCAATGATGTAAATTTACTCCAATATCTTCACGGAAGTACGCGATTCGGTGCTCCGGCTCAAGATCCGTCGCTGTGTAATCCAAAGGAATTTCAATAGGCACCTGAGGACGAATGTTTAATAACCCAAAAATTTTAGTCGAGGATTCTTACATTCGAATATTGTTGCTAAAGAAGATTTAGATTTGGCACTTAAGAGTACAACGTTGCGATTGATCACAATGAACTCACTAGAAAATACTATTTAATGTTTACAAAAATGATTGATTTTGCCCTCGTCTCAGGGAAAATTGTCTTTTTTTTTCTTTCACGAAACGCTGAATTGCTTTCACTCAGGTGTTCTTATTCCTACTCATGCACTTCCGGGCTCCAGTGTCCGATGAATTTTCGAGAGTACATCAATGATCACACAAACAACGCTTTTACTATTGCATGACATGAATTTCCATACTACTAAAAGAATAAGTTACACCTATATACCTATTTCATTCTCATGAATATCGATCTCTCACATATTATTGAATATAAAGTTATAAATATTTTTGTTTTCATGGGAGAAATCTTTGCTTGACATAATTACTCGTGTAAAAAAGAGAAAATGAAAATATTTGTTTATTTAAAGATACATAACATGTAATATACATAGACATGTTATATATTACCATATATCCCACTAGAGATTAATTATTACCGGTGTGAATCTATGAGGAAACTAAATTAAACAAGGAAATCACAGTTTTTTTGCAAAGGCAGTTACAAAAACATTCTTGACAAAGAAGAGAAAAAACAGACAAAAGTACAAAACTATTACCAATATACTAATGTACATAATAATTGTGAGAAATTTACAAATAACAGAAACTCATAAATAATATAAAATTAAATCCATACAATGAGGGTTAAATTTAAGGAAATCTATCCAAGGTTGAAACAGAACTAAAATACATAACTTACAATAATGAAAATACTAAAGTTGTCAAAATTCAAAATATTACGCAAATACATGCCGTAGTAATGATAAAATGTCGAAAGAACAAAATTATTAATTTTATTGATAAATATCGTTGAACTTATTTTATCTTACAGTTTTTGTTTTCCAGAGAGCTCTCCAAATAAAAAATGTGAACTCTCTATAACAGTACTTCTCAACCTTTTGTAGTTTATAGGAATCTACAATCGTAGTTTAGAATAACAGAAAAAATAATTCTATTTTTAAATAAATTTGTCTATTTGAATGTACTCTCAGAAATGTTAACAAGGTAAACTACGAGTAAATGTCCTAAGGAGAAACATAATAATATTTTTACTTTCCGACAAGTGAAAGTAATTTGAAGAGCATGAAAGCGTCTTCGAAAGCTCAAGGCCAGCGCACTTGCTTGCCACAGAGATATTCCGGGTACGATTCCAGGCGGGACCAGAATAAATTGACGTTTTTCATATCTATGTCACAGTTTATAATAATAATAATAATAATTTAATAAATTTATTGTCAAAAAACTGTACAAACTGCTTATGACCACGTGGAGGACAATAAATTACTTTACTCTCAGGAAGCAAGCAAGGGACCATCCCATCAATTCCGATCAAGGACCCTAAGGTAGAGGCGGATTCAAATATATCAGCAAAATATCCAAGATAAGATAAAAAGTTAGCTGCGAGTTATAATACTAATATAATGTCAATATGTTTGTAATTTAACGCAAAAAATGTACACGTACAAATTATTATCGAACTATAGATTATTCTTAATATAGTGTTTAAAAACCATAAGAATTGAAATAACACTAAATTCACGATTTATAATTACAATAAACATGCCCCTAGACATGCCTAGAGAACCTGTATAATAAATCCGCCTCTACCAGAAGGAAAAGCGGAGAAAAACCCGGACCAAGATGGGGTTACAGAATTAATGTACACAACCGTGCAAAAGTTGAGTACACATAAAACTAAATTAATATGAATCATAAGACAACACAATCATGCAAGAAAATAGTTTTTGAAATTGTTATAAGTTATTTAAAAAGGACTACAGCAATGGTGTGATAAAGTACAAGACGGATTTAACTTTTACTAAAAACATTAAATTCTTTTACATTGTTGAAGCACTGGTGCTGGATGTAGTTTTTAACCGCGGATTTGAAGAGATTCAATTTCATAATATCTTTTATATTATTGGGCAGGGAATTATATAGAACGATTCCCGAATGATATGGTCCTTTTTGGCAAAGTGGTTGACACACTAGGGCGATGAATATTATTACTATTGCGAGTATTGTGTTCGTGAACAAAACTGTTTTGTATGAAAAAAGGGTGGTGCTTCAGTAATTCGGTCTTAACAAACACGACAGTTTCTTAAACATAAATGCAGGGAAGTGTTAAGACACATAATTTCTTAAATGAAGGTTTACAAGAGTTTCGAGGGTGAGACTTACAAATTATCCAAACTATCATCTTCTGAATTCTGAAAGTTTGAATACTCTGACGGGATTTGCCCCAGAAGGTAATGCCGTAACGTAAATGGGAGTAAACGTTTGCAAAATATACGCAACGGGAAATACGTGGACTAACAACGTTAACTAAGATTCGGAATGCGTAACACAATTTGCTTAATTGGGAATTAAGATTGTCAATGTGACAATTCCATTTGAGGTTGTCTTGAATATGGAGACCTAAGAATTTTGTATTTGTAACAGTTTTTAATTGTGTTCCGTTTAAAGAAAGAGAAACCTGGGGTAAAGATTTTGTGATACTATTGTGAAATGACATAGACACTGTTTTGTCAGTGTTTACAATGAGACGATTTGCATGGAACCAAGTCGAAAGGTTAGACAAAACTTTTGAGCATTAGCGTGTTTACATAGTAAATTATTGTCATCAGCAAAAAGAACCATTTTGCAATCTGATGTGGATGATGACATGTCGTTCACATACAATAAAAAGAGTATAGGGCCGAGAATTGATCCTTGGGGTACTCCGCAAGTAAGTGGCTTTGTTTCTGAAAGACAACGCTCAAGTATTTTATTTTTAGTATAGGATATTTCTACTTGTTGATATCTATCTTTTAAATAAGAAGTTAGCCATTGATGTGGAAGTCCACGAATGCCTAAAGAATGCAATTTGGTAAGGAGAATTTCGTGATCGATGACATCGAATGCTTTGGATAAGTCAAGAAAAACACCCTGAGGATTTTCTCCACGGTCAAGACATGTGGTCACATCGTTTAAGAAAGAAAATATGGCGCTAGTAGTGGAAAAGGATTTCCGAATTTGATCGTCAGAGATAATATTATTTTTTGATAAAAATTCTAGAATACGCTTATAAAACAATTTTCTAGAATTGTTGAGAGAGTAGGTAATAGAGATATTGGTCGGTAATTTCCAATATTAAGTTTGTTTCCTTTCTTGAGTTAATGTTCCACTTTAGCTCTTTTTAATATTTTAGGAAACACTCCTTCCGATAAAGAACTATTAAAAATATTTATGTGTATTTAATATAGCGTGGGACGCGAAGATTTAACAATAAACTCAGGTATATCATCTATGCCTCGTGAAAATTTGTTTTTTAAGGAGCTGATGATTCCCATGACTTCACTGGCGTTAGTTTCGGAAGTGAACATAGAATTGGGTATGTGGGTGGTAATAATTGGAGGACATTGATTTGGATATATTGAGTTCGTTATTTTACCTACTTCTGAGAAGTAAGAATTAAACAAATTTGAGATATCCTGAGGATATGATAAGATTTCACCATCGGAAATATTTTCTTCGCGATTTTCAGAAGTTGACGTGTAATTTTTAACAACATTCCACATGGTTTTCATCCGGTTGTTCGATTTTAGTACTTGCCTGTCATTTTCCAAAACTTTAACTGCTTAGACTACCTTTCGAAGAATAATCTTATATTTACGAAAATAATCATGGTATTCGGGTGGTTGGTTATAGCTGTTTAACTCGAGTTGACATAGCACTAGTACACGTTTCCATTCTTCCGCTTCTCGAAATTCACTGGATGAACGCAACGACTTCAAACCTGCGTTGGGGTATTGAGAGGGAATGTTACTTCCACATGCATCCAGGCGCGCTCCTGAATGTCATTTTGGTTGCGCTCTGCAAGCATGTGTGCATTAGTTTTCAGCCTACCCTCGTATAATTGATCTTTGGTTACTTACGCGATCTTCAGCTTCAACCAAATTGGCCTCCTCTCGAGCCTTGGAGAAGACCGACCCATCAATGAATTGTTCCGGTAAGATGGCAGGGAGATTTGGCAACGCTGCGCCTTGAGTATCATTACGATGCAACAGCGCGACGCTCATGGCGAATGAAAACATGAAGGCGTTGATGCGATCTCTCGAGAATGCGCTCGTGGAGTAGAACTCCTCCAGGGATTCCGCGTCTAAATAAAAATAAAATACACTCACCCAAAGAATTGACATTTTGCTTTCTCATAGAGTGTCTTCATTGATTTTCCTTTCTACAGTATCACCACAATATTCAAGCTATGAGGTCTGCTCTTCCGCGTAACCATGATAACGCTGAAAGAATTGGGAATGAAAGTTGTTAGATAGCTGGAAAACGTAAATAACAAAACCGACAATGGTCTGGAGTAGGAGAGGAAACTCCCTTCTAAAAATCTCCTCTAGTCCGGGTTGATCGAACTGGTAAACCCAGACGGCAGTGTGAGGAAAGAAGACTATTCCCCTACACCATCGCTGTTGAATACCTACCTACATCGCTGTTGAATAACTTCTCAGACCTGCTTTATGGTCCACAGGAAATGGTTATTTCATGGCTTAGGATCTACGAGAAGATCTCGTGACTAACTACGCGCTACGGCCGATTTCACCACCAGGATTTATTCCGAATTTGTTTTTCATCAGATTGATTTTGGTTTGGTAATTCGATCTGGATTTTGGGGTGAATGAAAACCCATTATGTCCTCTCAGGGATTAGTATTTTGGTCGTTCATTATCAGTTCAGTTTTCGTTCAATGTTTTTCCTTAACCATAAATCGTGAACGCATACACAAATTACTAACTTAACGTTGAATATGTAGATGTTTCCGTATTGGTAACCTTCAAGGAAATATCATATGTTGTGCTATATCACAATTATATTATCTACATTTTCTTCCTTTAAACACGATTAGAGACAAAGTATGTTTTAAATGATTAAATATTTATGATTTCATAAAGTAATAAATATTTTTTACTGGACAATGACTTCAAGAAAGCTTATTGATGAACTGACATATCTTTTAAAATATCGAACGTTTGATTTGTTTGTCTTATTTGATTAACTCGTATCATTCGTTACGAAACTGTACCACACGATCCACGTCTCATCCATTCAAAAAATATTATGTAAATTAGTAAGTAATTAATATAACAAATAAAATATTGAAAATTATGACACCAACGTTAAAAGGAGTCAGCGTGCCTCACAACGCTGATCAACAGACTGGACGGCCGGTGTTCAAATTCCGACGAGGTCATGGGGAATTTAAACTTCGACATCTCCTTGATCCACTCAGTCTGCTGTAAAATGAGTACCTGATCTATCTCGGTGGTCCAAACTGTCGGTTTGTGATACTGATAATATTATGCTAAGGTCTTTAAAGAACACTACCATCTGTGAGCATGCGGGGTATAAGTAGGACCCGTCGATGGATGTTAGATATACTTACTCATGAGCTCGTCTATAAGTTGACGTACCATTCTTCGATGCTTCGGTAAGAAATGAGAAAACTGTTCCCTGCGATCCAGTTGCATCGGGAGAGCTATGTTAGGAATAGAATTCGAAGAAATTGGAATCGGTGTGGAGATACTGGCACGATCTTGTAGCAGATTCGCCTTCTTGCGGTATCGTTCGGCCTGAGAGCAAAAATACATAGGAGCAATATGTTTGTGTCTCTTGGACAATACATTAACCACTCCATCTGTACGAGATTAAATTATTCCGTCACATGACCTTACTTAAGAAAACAATGAACCTCGGGAAACAACGCACCCTTCTCGCCTCCCTTGATGGTGCTTAGGCTCACCTTTACCTGAGAAATTATACATAAACTTTATTTGAAATTGCATCATAAATAAACTACTGAACGAAGTGATACGAAATTTTGACGGTGGTGTTCCTTCTGGTTGTGAATAGAATCTGATTTCGGTTTTGCTTTGATCCAACATCAGAATTTTGAGAAAAAAAGAGCTGTTTTTTTCTCATACGTATAGATAATGAAATTACTTAGTAAAAATTTCTTACGTTATATAACCTCAAATAAAACAACACGTTTCACTAAATATGTCTTGTACATTATCGACTAGTGGGAACATTTCGTAGCTTTAATTGCTAACGAGAGTCTTTAGACGAGATCCGAAGAGGAACATATGCTTCTCTTGCTAAAATTTTCAAAAATTTATTGTACCACACAGTAAATTGCTTTCCCACAAAACGTTTCTGTTTCTGTGACGTTATTGCATTCGCAATTTTAAATAAATTGATGCATAACTCCTCGAGTAAAGGTGAACCAGAACGCCACCAAGGAACGCAACAAGGTTGGAAAAATCAAAAAATTATTTTCTTTAATTTCAGGTTGGCAAATTTAACACAATGAAATTATTTTTTTCGTGTCTCCTGATATTATTGTCATCAAAATTCACTAATTTGTATGATACGACCTTGGATAAACAAATTCAAACTCCGAGTTAAAACTGGGAAGTATCGGCTAGAAATCAATAAGGATGTAATTGAAGTCTGAACCGATGGATCCCCTGCCACTTCGTACAAGGCATCATTTGAGCACTTTTCTTATGTACAATATCTTTTCCATATCACAAATAGAATTGTATTACAGTAATTCCCTATTGACTAGTGCACTGATAATTATTTATTTATTATTTTTTTAATCACACAAATGTTATGAAATGTGTTCTTTTTGTTGAAATCAGCATCTTCCCCATGTTGTATAACAATGCTCAAAACCATTCTTATGTCTTAAATGGAACGAAACATCGAATTTAATAAAAAAATACGTTTATGGTTAAACACATTTGTTAATTGCTGATACAAATCTGATCAATAGTGAATAACAATACATAATAACATAATTGTATCTAACATGGTGCGGAACATGGAATATAATAAATAATAATTACGTTTATGATTAATAATACAAATTAATGTAAATATTTACCACATACTCAGTTGGGAGGATGAACCCAACATCTTCATTTTCACCTTTTGGAAAGAAAAGTGGTTCTGCAAATCTATCGAAGAAAAATTCCAAATTTTTTACTTTACTGGACGGTGCTTGCTGCAAAAGAAAATGAAGATAAAACTTGTGAAGGAGGTTGCAAGAAATGGAGAAAATGTTGTCAAATCTTATGATATGTTTATGTTTTAGACAATGTGGAAGAAGTCACGAATAACTGTTGATCCTTGTGACTTCATAAATAGAAAAGAGCGAAATATCCTTATATTTCGTATATATTTACTCGATATCTACAATATATCAGAAATATTCTTTATACATGAATGGTGTATCAGTACAATTTACACAGTTGTAATCCCTGAAACATTATTCCATATTATTCGGGCAAAATGTCTAGTATTAAAAGTAAATATTATATTATTTAAATAGTTACTTTATTCTAACTTCGCGCCCAAACTAGGGTAGACTTACCTAAAAAATATCTCCCAATTAAATAAAGTACCAAGAACATATGTAGCACAAAATGTCCGGTTCTACAGGATTTACAAGAACATACAGTATATCAAAATTGTATCTGATGTCTTATGCAACTTCTGAATTCCGGAGTGATACCGTAATAAATCTTTTTAAACAAGAAAAAACGTGGTAAATATATATTTTAGTTCGCAAGATACGCAAACTATAGTAAGTATGGTTTATACGTATTATAATTAAAAAAACAATAGATTAGGATTAGTTTTTCAGAAATATATTGTACTTTTTGAGATTGAACAAAATTAGGAAAAATATACAAGAACTCTTTTAATTAAATTATTTAATATAATGCTCTTGCATGATTAATTAGGGATATATGTTCAATTTAAGTATTTGTTTTATTCATTTAAATCAGATTAAGAGTGGTGTGTATTTCGATCTAATATTATTCACAGACACACTCCTACAAAACGTTGTGTTTCATAACACATTGCTGATTATTTAACCGTCATGTTTATACAAGCGAGACCACAAACTTTTTACAGTTTAATTACGTTCGCATACGTACGAGTATTGAGTCATATATTTCCACTAGAAAGATTAAAACATTTGTAAGACTTACCGAAATGACAATTACTGCGGTAGTGTAAAGAACGAACACAAAAAGTGACATTATGATAGTGCTAGAACGAACATCGGAGTGCCTCCACTCTGCTACTAATAACTTCCTGACGAATTGGTACTTCTTGTGTTCCGTATCCTTCGATGGACATTTCTAGACAACACTTCATGCGTGTTAATGAGTCAAGTCGTGGAAAGATTACATTTGCCTGAAGTTCGCTGACCCCATTTTCAAAGAGATATGGCCTCTTAATTTCGTAAAACCTCATTATGCGAACACGATTTTAGTGACTTTTCCAGACTCATCATCTCATAAACGTTTAGCTTACACATTTGTATCTATAACACAAAGCGTGAGTTCAGTGGCAGAGAAAATCATTTACTTCATTGAAAACTGTGGTGTAAATTCAACAAAATCATTATTTCGCTGATACTTGTTTTAGTTGGTTATCTTCGTCGGGTGACAGCAGGTGTAAGATGTTCTTAAGAATTAAGTCACAACACATAAATAAAGGAACGACCAAAAATAAAGAAAAACTTCTCACATTTCAAAAAATCTCAGTGTTCTGTTATTGGGAACGTGACTATTCACCAAAACAGGAAATAACTTTTCTTTAAAAATTATTTTAAATCCACTGAATTGTTGTCATGTAGACATTTCGGTGTTTGTTAACACAATTCTCAAAGCTAAATGAATTAAAAGGGGAGAAGCATCTCCGGATATATCAATGACTGTATTGCACTTACGTACATTACCCGCTCATGTTCCAGGGTAACAGAACTAAATGTAGTTAGTATTATTACAGAAAATTATATTATGGGCAATATTACAATTTCTAAAATATTTTAGCTTCAGAAAGATAGTAATACAACATAAATGGTGTGTTTCGTATATTTAATTTTAATTCTGATCGAAACGAAAGAACCCTTGAACAAATGTAAGAAGATGAATGGCCGCCAAATGTACTATCAACAATTTTTCTCCTGTATGTTTCTAGCATTATAAATCACACTGTTCTTTATATTGGCTAATATTCAGAGTAAATTATGATATTCCTTGATGACGAGTGAAGTAGGATAAAATAAGTGTCGTATTCTACTCATCGATGAGAGAGAGAGAGAGAGTAAAAGCAGAGATAACACTCGTACGTCCATTTACATGACTTGGTGAATATAAAGGGTTTCGGTGATTCTTGTAGGAATCGAAGCGAGCTGTGTACGTGCGGAACGTTCTGCCGTTCCATTTATTCGGTCTGGGTTTCTGTGGATTTATGAACTAACGCCGCCATCCTTCCGTTTCTGCAACCCCCTCTCTCCACTCACCCCTTCACCCACCCTCTATCAACTGACAACCACGATTCAGCAGTATATTTCAGTTAATATTTCCCGCAGTAATGGGTATTGACGTGGAGTCGAAGTGTAAAGTTGTGTTATCAATTTGGGCGCAACACGAGGGATGCTAATGCATCACAAACCAAACGAATATTATTATTTACATTCGCTAAAATACGTTCATGTAATTACTGATTGAGGCTTTTTATTATAATAATCTTTTTGAACTTTCCTCTCTTGAGTTCTGGGTATCTACAATGTTCTGGTAAATAAAGTTACTGTTTAAATAAATTAAAAAGTTCGTGCCGATCGATCATACAAATCATCGGCGGAAAAATGTATGAGAAAAGAACTAATTTTACATTCATAAAGTGTAAGTGCGAACTACATTATTTGCAGAATTAATAATACATGTGAGTGGTGGACATTGAAATGTCACTTTCCAATTTTTTTCTCAAATATGAAATATGACTTTTCCAACTTTTAATTTTTAATAGTGCAAATAGGACTCTTGTGAAACCTCGAAAATCATCACAGATGGGTATAGTTGTAGAAAAATTTGAATTAAGATTTAATTGCCAAAATGGAGGAGGAGTAAAAACATGAAACCGAGTAATAATTGAACAAGTTAAAAACTTTTATTGAAACAAGATTTATCAAGTTTTAGTCTGACTGTGAAAATTTGAATAGCCAAGCATTGCAGTAAATATTTATTGATTCAAAAATTGTATTCTTGAATCCATTACTACACTAATGTAGCCCTTCTTTCTACTCCAAGAAGAATTTTCAACGAATATTAGAAAAATCAAAATTCTATTTTTTTATTAATTAAACTTATCTTAGGTTATTTAGACTCACATCCACTATCAATAAAATAATATCAGGTTTGTACCACCAATGTACTTCAATGTGTTTGGATTACAATATATTACCTGGCGTTTCCTTAAAAAAATAATTGTACTAGAACATTACCTCACACATAATTTTGATATAATGTTAAATAAATGACCCTTAATCAATCTACCTTACGTACAATATCTAGAAGTTCACATTGACTGTCTTATGATATGGAATATTCACATTGACTGTCTTATGATATGGAATATTCACATTAATAGTATTATTAAGAGATTTAAGTACGTAATATATGTAAAATTTGTATTTAAATTTGATAAATTAAAATTCATCTTAGATTTGGATTCACTGATAATTTTATTCTATGGTATCTTTAATTGTTTAACCACTTATGGAATTGTAGCATAGGGTGCAGCCTATGAAAGAAATATTAGGTTTCTAAAAATATTAAGGAATATAATTTTTAATATATTTACTGATAAAAATATAAACTTTAATACGTGTCCTGGATACGTTTTTTATGATACCAATTAAACAGTAATTATTATTTGTATGCGATATTGAGATATCTAAAAAAATCAATTTTCCTTCGGTTTCTTTCTTCAACGTAAATTTCAACCGAGGACGATATCCATTTACAAACTGACACTGACAACTTATCCAAAATTTACAGTTATTTATCATGATGTATTAATGTTTTCTTTCCAAATTATTTATTTTTCTAGGGAATTGTTTTATTCGTATATGTGGTTAATTTGTTTTCTCTCTGTTACCCAGATAAATCAAACACATTTGTTTATATGTTCAAACGCATACGTTTACCTGACGATGGCAGTAATCAACTGCTGAAATATTGTGACATATAATTAAAAAATATCTACAAACAAGGTCGGAAGAATCATTTCAACATCATAATGATCATTCGTCCCTTCACTTTTTATGTTTACGTGATGGACTCGGTAATGCTGATTTTTGTGGATGTAACTTTCCCGTAAAAATTTCCAGTGAATGCTTTATGTAATAGTTCAACGCAGAGTACTATTGTTTTCGCCGATACCGCTCCGTCATCAATTGTGTGGCGTTTTCAGAATCCACAATACGCTTCGACAACAGGGTGTACTGAAATTATCAAAACTGGGTTCTTCGCCCTGTATTAATAATGCAGGTATTATTAATGGTTTGTTAATAAAAAAGTTAATAATGAACTTTTCCGACCTTCTGTAGACAAATAACTAAATTTCACTTATAACATTTCTGTCAAGATTTTAACCTTTGTCGGGTAGTACATAAATCGTGCAGTATCCTAGTAATACGTCAGAAATGAAATAACATTTGATATGACAGAAAAAATAAAAGCTATAAAAAGAGAACCATACAAAAATTATCATTATATTAATAACCTAGCTGAGTGCCCGCGGTTTTGCTCGCGTGAATTTTGTAATATGTCTGTAACTGTATTCTTTCTCTCATTGATATCCAGTGAAAATGGATATCCATTTAATCCATTGATATCCATTAATGGTAGAGGTTTGAGAGTATTGTCCAGTATTAATCCCTCTTTTTTACTGATGTAAATGAGAATTTTTTTTAGAAAACACCAATTACCCATTTCACCTCCTTAGCGGTGAATTTTCGTAAAATCCTTTTTAACCTGACATTTTCGAAATTTTTTCGTGTCACGCTCACATAATGTTCATAATGTAGGGACGTAATGTTATTGGAAATACTATTATTAATCTCAGTACACAGAAAAACCATAACTTCGACCTTTTTTACGTTGTTTTTACGCCTCTAAGGATACCGTTCCACTATGCGATATCAACTTAAACTTAATAACATTGGTAGTTTAAAAATCTCATCAACCCTAATATTATTGATCCGATGCAATTTTCATATTTTCATATTTTCATATTTCAAAATTTATTTTCAAATTTTTTGTCCATAAATCATTTCCACTCCCCCCGCCCACTTAAGGGGTGCTAGTAGTGTCTGTCATCCACGAGGGCTGAATTTAGACTTACACGATATCGGGATTTCACTATTACCTCAGCGACGCCGAAAATTATGGAATCGTCACTGGTATGTCATGTCATCTCCTTCCCTATAGGGGTGTTAGAGTTTATAAGGGCTGATTTTGAACTTTGACGTCTTCGAGAATGTACGAACTTCCACTACTAATTCAGCGGTTCTAATTCAGTTTTCAGTTGAAAGGTGCTTATTCCTCATAGGGGGTGATCGTGTAATGAGGGTGTCACTTCACTTCAGCGATCCCAAAAATTATTTAATCATCGCCGAAATTTTAAAATGGTGCTCTCCACCACTGTTCCTAGAATTCTTCCTCCGCCTACTTTCGTCCACCGCCCGACGCATTTGCCACTTTTCCGCGTCCGGAGGAAGGTTAGTAGTTGCAATTTACTCACCTAGTGTCCCTTTAATGCTATTTGTGTTTATTTTCTGTTTATTTCTGTGTATTTTGTATCTATTTGTGAGTATTAATTTTAGATTACTAAAGATGACCGCCATACGGTCGAAAATCGATTCTAATAATAAACATATGGTTGGTGAGACAACTCAAGTTAATTTCAAATAAATAGTTTGTATTTCTGTTTGTTTCAGTTATGCTGCGAAACAAATTATTATGCTGGAAATGAAAGTGAACATTTTTTTGTCGTGCAAATATGTTAATGAATACGAAAGTGTTTGCTAAATAAAAATGTATGAATTATTTTATCATTTATTGTATCAAATTTCCTAACTTTGAAATTTCACATTACCACCTCTTCAAAGACATAATTCGGCATAAGTTTGGGAAAAATCATCCAACACTAGTATTATTACTATACAATCATTTGCAGCTCTGCCAAGGTCAGGAATGTTCTTTTCATATTATCGATATAATAGAGTTCGAAGTATTGATGCTTTAAATTTTAAGTTCAAGTCATGGCTTGAATGTTACTGTCTGTAAATTCTGTAAATTTACAGTATCATGATGTAGTAAATTCACAATATCTCGTACTATTGTTGCATTAAATAAATAGAAAAAATAAGCGTTATCTCTCATGGATTGCTTCGAAAGGATGAATGAAGTAGACATGGTGTAACACAACACAGAAGGATATTTTTGAGTTCATGACTTCTACAGTGGAATAGAGTCGTAGTCCTCTTCTTCGGTTCACAGACACGATTCTCGAAGCACAGAAGTCTCGCCCCATTCTCCTCTCGCACAGTACATCAGTTGGCGTGACAGTCTCTGATAATTGATTCCGATACCCGGAAGCGGTGGCATACTGCTCTTCGCTCGATACAGCTAGAGCGCAGCACAAGCGACTGCCTGCAGCTCGCGCTATCTCTGATGGAGATGTTTTCCTTTTGGAACCTCTCAACCCCCTCCACAACAACCCTCTTGCGCTCCCTGCGCGGTGTTTTCGATAGGATAGAAATCACTTTGACGCTTTGCTGCTTCCTTTTACTGAAGAAATTCAAAAGATTCGGGGAGAGTGCGAAAGGTTCGCTTTTTCTCTTTGTTGGTAGTTTATTTAATTTTAGAAATTACAGGTTCTACACAATTGTAAAAAAGTAAAGTTCGACTGAAAAAGAATCGAACCTTTGTTATCGTCCATTCTTTTCTATCTCGTCCATGTATATTATTTCTCACTCCACTTCGAATTGATATTATATACTTCATTCACAAACAATCTGCTTCACGTTTGTAGGGATTTTTTTTTCATGTTTCTGTTACTCCATTTTTCTCAAATGTCTATTTGAGAAAAACGAATATTGTTCAGTCATTTTGTTGGAACTTCAGGACTTCACCTTGTGAAAGAAACAAGAGTAATATAATGCCAATTGTAATATTTGACCTTTGCCCAAATATATATATATATATATATATATATATATATATATATATATATATATATATATATATATATATATATATATATATATATNAGAAAGATTTAATAATTGAAATTATAATTCTTACTAGATACCCCTTATTAAAATGAACAAATTTCATTCTTTTTCTTTATGTATTGAATATAAATAAGATTATTTATAAACTGAAGAGTTCTTGCAAAACAAAAACTTCTTTGTTCAAGTGACTGTCCCTTTTCCAATTAATACTTACTCTTTTAAAATTATAACTGACAATACTTTATTTTAGTCACAAATTTCAAAAATCGATGATGATGTATTTTGCGAATTGAATTTTGGAAAAAAATATCATTTTCTGCCTTGACCTCAAAATGGCATTTTTGAACAAGAATGGGAAAGTGTTCTTTATTTTAATATAGAATTTTTATTATTTTGCGTTTACTGCACACCTAGACTTAACTTTCCCATAAAACGTAATTGGTGAAATATAATGATAAAATAATGATAAAATTATGGAATAAATGAGCCCTATCAGTTGCTAATGGAAATGAACTGAAATACAAACTTTTCGCCAATTCTGATGTGATCGATTTTTTTGCCCATTATGAAAATAATGACCCATGTACGTATTTACGTAAGTTATGTGCTGTATTTCTTGAACGATTGTTTATACGTTGTCAGCTTACTCAAATCCAACATCACTCATAATTTGAAAAGTGAAAGTTTTTTAATCGGGGTGATGTAAAATGCCACACTAACGTTTTAGGTATACTCTTTAAAAAATATGGTACGTTACCATAGACAGATATTTAGAAAATAATTCTTAATATTTCTCAGAAATTCTTTTTATTATTATCACTATTATGGAATTTATCTCAAAACATGTTTTTCCATTTTTTAAATTTCATCCCATTGTTAAATTACCCAATGTCAAATGATTACACACTTAATTAAAACCATTCTCTATTTTTCCGTGAAGAATTTATTACTCATCAAGTAATTGGCCGAAAAGCTCATTCAAACTCACCATAGCCATTTTTACGAAATCACGTCATATCGCAAAGCAAAGAGATCCATTGTTCCGTGTAATGATGATAATTTATGAAATCACATACAAAAGATCAAACTCAGTAGGGTTATTTTTTATTTCTTGTGTGTTGTTTTAATATGTCGTCCGATTCCGAATAGCAACGACCTGCATCGCAAATGGACTCAGTTCAACGATCCCCGACACAGCGAACTCCGAAATTGCGGCACTTAGTTTCCACCTAAACGATCTCATTGAAGACGACACTGTTATTAAACAAACACTCACGCAGATCGGTTGCGACCACGAAATCGAATTGCCAACACCCGTTCGCGGAAGTAAATCTTCATAATGTGTTAATTTTTGCAAAACAACACTGATACAGCCACATTACGTGACAGACCTCATCCCCCTGAATCTCCAACCCCTTCTAAAGTTAACACTCCCCTGATTGGGGAAACTGCTTCACCAAATCGCACCATACCATCCACGCAGCTGCCTTTCCTCGCGTTTTATCGCTCCTCCCCAATCCCATCTTTAACATTGCCGTTTTTTGATGACGTCCTCACATTGATTGCGGGGCAAGCGGGATCTACATCCGTATGGGGAGGCAGATTCATTCAATGGTTCGCTGATTACAGACTTTTGTTGTTGCGAATTTTGGTTCCCCTTCCTACATTCCCCGTTTCTCGCGCTCTTCCTCTGTGCAACTGCCGCCGATCAGCGAATCCAATTATCCACGAATTGGACGGCTGCTACGGCCAACTTCCGATAGGAAGCGCATACGTGGGCATAAAAATGTCGTTTAAATACGCGCCTCAAAATTAATGTAATTTCCTGTTGTTTGTGCAGATAACGATTGCTTTTTTAAACAACATTTCATCGTTTACGGAAACAGTTTTTAGCGTGGATTCGAATAAAAGATTTTTAAAACTCGAAATTTCCCTACAAATGTATGAGTTAAGATATCAAGTCACTTTCCATTATAGGTAGAAAAATACACACCGTCAATGAGACCTATTTTCATCTCTACCTATGATAATAAGAAACTTTTGATGTAGATTACACCCATATGTAATGTAGGGAATCTAAACTAGAAGAATATTTAGACATGGTTTTTATCTTCAGAGAGGATAAAACATTGTCCAAGTATAGTAAATTGAATAAATTAAAATTATGAATAACGTAACTTTGTAATATTAAGTTTTAAATATACGTCCCACACGTTACCCAGCACTTGACATCAAAGTTAAAAATTTTGTCCTCAAGTTGGTGGCAACTATTCGAGGAATGATCCAGGGAAGAGCCTCAGGAATAGGGGGTTTTAGTATTAGAAAAGCCATGTCGAATATAGTTTCCATATATAATTAGAACAATTCTCTTTAGTATGATGGTATAACATCACACCACAAGCCCTGATGTGGTGTGGGTATTTTGGTATAAGCGGGATTCACATACATACCACAATTCCTATGGTAGTTTTTATCGCTGCCACCAGCCCAGTTTCCCGAACAATTAAACACACGTGTAATAACAATAATTAATGATTTAATACAAATTAAAAAGAAATCAGAGTATTTACAAACGTAGACAAACTCTCAAAATCATTAATACAAATATAAATATGTTATTACACAGTTATTACACAGTTAGTAATACTATCAGAAAGCATTAATTACACATAGATAAATTTAGTTGAAGACAACTAATTTGTAAAAACCCTCTAGAACATCCAAAATTACAAGTTGCTTTCTTGAATAATGAACTGTTACAAGTTACATCACTCCTAACTAGTAATAAGTTTATCTAGACTACCGCAGTAGCCTCATGATCATCGAATCTCTGCGACCGATGCTTGACAGGTCACATCTCAAGTAACTGCGGACTTAACTCACACGTAAAAAGTTCTCGAGGATTCTCAATCCTTCCAATATATACAGAAGAGGAAGTCACGTGACCAGCAAGTAACCACGCCTTCTCTGCCACAACGTGCAATCCAATCCTCTTGTTCACCCCTCAGCTTTCCTGGGAACGCAATGATCTCGCGAGGGCGCCGCTGCCGATCCACGCCAGGTGTTGAACGCACTTTTCACTTGAGTCCGTCATTGTCTCTGCAGTTGGTGAAGGTACTTCATTTACAACGTCTTAACATTCTTCTTTTCTGAGGTCCACCGACATTCCATAGTGGGCCTCGCCTTGGTCAAATCCTCTTCCACAGAAATAGTGCGCTGGTCACACACATTCGCCGACATTCTTCGAGAACAATCGTACCTTCCATAGGAAGTGAAAGGCGTACTTTCAAACAATACCTCAATAAATGAAGAGGCTTAGGGAGGGTCACCTCCCCTCGTCAGCTACCTCCGGCTTAGTTCCTCAATGGCACTTCAGTGAAATTAACAATTCACAAACCTCTAAAATGTTTTGGTTCTGATGTTACAGATGGGTTATTAATTTATTTACATATTTAATATGCATTACTTTATGATTAAGAACTTATTTATTTTCTTTTTAATTAATTTATTGTTATTGTACGATAGTGAGTCAAATGAGTGTTCTCACGGTCAGGAAGTATATCACTTTTTGTCAAACCTCCCCTGTTCCACACGAAGTCTCTAAGGTGACAGATATATCGAACAATGTTCAGGTGACCCAAGGGAGGAAAGAATCGACCACCCCATTATATAGGCTCAGTGGGAAGGAGAAGAAAATGTTATGAGATACTTCATGAACACAGCCAATAGAGATTGAGTGTGAGGCTGGAAGAACATTATAAAAACCCAGTTCCAGTGTTCATCAGTCTCACTACGCCGGTGTTTTTCAAAAGGACAAGTCCGAGTGCGCCGTAAAGGTGACTTCACATTAGTGCCACGTGATGTGGAATGAAGTTATGCACTAATTTTTAGCCATTTCATCTTACAGCAGCAGTCATGTCTTCGCAATGGACATCACCCTTTGGCTTATTCACCCAAAGAAATATGTGAGCTCCAATGAGTACAACTAAACTACACGGACTCCACTCAATCACAATGCATGGGGACAGTGGTAGTCGTGCTCTGAGGCCTAGTGACTCTGAATTTGATATTAAGCTTAACTGTAATATATGACTTTAATATGTGCTTCACCTAAAAAAATGAATACAGAAGAGAGACTTTATCGTGTTGAAACTTCAGAATTCAAGAATTCACTCACAATTGCTGCTAAAAGGAAGGAAAATGAAGAAGGTCTAAGACGAATCCGTCTCGTTTTTGACCCGGTGACCGCAGAGGTTAGGTATCACAGAACATATTTGTTGAGTTCATTGAGATCTTCTTGAAAATAATTTGTTGGCTCTTTATTCACTGTCCGTGTTTGACACAAGTGGAATACGAAAAACGAGGAAATCAGTCTTCTTTGATCTGTTCTTCCCGGTGACTGAAGATGTCGACTTCCCTAATGCTACATTCGAGGTTGACGGTGGATATGTATTACGTAGTGATGTCGCTGTGAAGGAAACATTTTCTGCAATACTTTCGAATTATGTGCAATACATAATAATAAATTTATTGTCAAAAAACAGTACAAACTGAGTAAGACCACGTGGAGAACAATAAACTAATTTAAACTCCGGAAGCAAGCAAGGGACCATCCCATCAATTCCGATCAAGGGCCCTTTAAGGCAGAGGCGGATTTAAAAATTTCAACAAAAATTCCTAGATAAGATGAAAAGTTAGCTACGAGTTATAATACTAATAGAATGTCAATATGTTTGTAATTTAACGCAAAAAATTTACATGTAAAAATTATTATCGAACTATCGATTATTCTGAGTATAGTGTTAAAAAATCATAAGAATTGAAATATCACTAAATTCACGATGTATTGTTACAATAAACACGCCCCTAGACAAAGTCTAGAGAACCTGTATGATAAATCCGCCTCTACCCGAAGGATAAACGGAGAAAAACCCGGGCCAGGAATAGGAAACTATTATAAATATGAAGGAACAACTACTGTTTTTTATGGCTATCCTGATGATGCTGATCCAAAGAGCACCAAGACAGTCGAGCACCAGCTCCGAAAAAATTGTCTGCCGCAACTGTTGTATCTGATGAGTCGATGACATCCACAATGCCGAAAGACCAATTCTTATAAAATAATAGCAACACACAACGATTAATCACCATGCTGCGTTTGAAACTATTAGAAGAGAGTTTCACTGTGAAACAGGCAAGTGAGGATGCCGACACACTTATCGTCTCAACAGTCACTGAAATGACCCAGATTTATGAGAGTGATTATCGTAGGCGAGGACACAGATCTCTTGGTGCTGTGACTGCTTCTGAAAGAAAATTTATTGTTTCTTCACGCTTTCAATGGATGCGATACTACTTCCGCTTTTTTTCGTCAAGGGAAGTTGAAGTTTGTAAAACGAGAGTCTCCTAGGTTTGCAACAAGCTTCTGCTGTGTTTCGAGAGCTACTGGATGTGATGTAGATTCAATAAATGTACCTAAGTACAATTATAGAATCACTGAATTTCGTATTCGCCTAGGCTAGCTATTTCTCAGGGATTATTCATAAGTAGGTTCAAGTATTTTAATTAAGAGAAAAAACATACTGGGATTCCTTCACAGGAAAATGCTTGAGGAACAAATTAACTCATTAATTTTAATTATTAGCAGTGAAATATACATTAGAAGAACACCCATGCAACTCCCAAAAACACACATTATTTCCTAACGAAATACAAGTTACACTGATTTTACTGTCGTTAGTCTTCTAAACAAACATTTACATTTAAACAATTTAAATTACCAAACAAAATTGAACTCATTTTTCCAAAACATCAAAATACTAATGACACTGAATTTACAGACAAATTTGGCTTCTTGAAACACATCTACATTTATTATTTACATTGAAAATCAAAATGGAGTGCATTCTTCTTTTACAACTGGTCACTTTTTCAAAGGTTTGGACCCTCATCAACAACAAATACCACACTTATCTTCTTCTCGCAACAGCGCATGACAACAAACGTTAGATGCAACCAACGGTACCAAATACCTCAACTCAGGTGATAGATCAATTCAGCAGTAAGTGCAATGGCACTGGCATTTCGGGCGTTTTCCGCGGACTGGTTTCCTGGTTCTGAGCGACTTCTGGCAGATGTCATGAATTCTCGGAAGTGAGCTCCGTTCTTGGAACTGGCGCACCCGTAGTTTCCGGAAAACCTCGTCATGAATGGAATGCTTGGCCGAATGCGAATTTCTCACCGAGCTAAAGGTTCCTGGATGACATCAGGTGAAGTACGAACCAGAAACATCGTTGCCTGGCTCAAATCGATGGTAATAAACATCTCGGAAAAAAGTCCATCGAGTGAGATAATTCTTCGGATAAATAAACTCCAAACAGATTCTCAAAGTCTAAAGTATCAGAAATCTGAGCTATCTGAGCGTATCGAAATGAGAATATCAGAAAAATCAAATGAGCGTATGAGCTGAGAATAAATCTGGAAACTGAGAATATGAGTATGAACGCTAAAAAAACCCGTACGTAGTCCTTAATCATAAACACCGAAAAAATTGAAGCATGATTTTGAACATGAGCTTCAGCACCGAAATCTAAAATATGAGAATAACATCTGAGACTGAATTTCCCTTCTGCAGCTGTATAAATGGACTTTTTTTCCCACTATACCCGTCTTTCCATTTCCAAAACTTCTCAAATTTGAACCGTCACAAGACTGACGCCGCCAATACGATCGAAATCCTCCCTTCTGGGCGTCAGTCATGATTGATTATTTTAAGTGTGATTCGTTACGCGTTGAAACAATCTCTGGGTTTCATTTTTAACGTTTTTGAACCGCTGTCTTCGAACGGTTTTTAACTCCAACGACGTATGTTGTTTACATCGCGCCCCCAACGACCCTTTAACTTTCCAGCCTCCCAACCGTCCGGGCTCTTTCTGACTCATGACGCCAGTCATATCCGCTTGCCTAATGGCATGCCCACATATCAGTCAATACTCACTTCTTGGGTCAGGCACAGTCGTAAACAGTTCTTGTTTTTACGTTATATGGATCGTTACTCTGAGTCTAGGGGTACCCTATTTCCCCCCGAAATAATACGCTTGTGCGTTGTACATTTACTTTATTCGATAAGTACACCTGGTCGATGCGTCCAACATGCCTCCTCGGAACCAACTACCCTCAACTGGCGGCACCGCGTTTCAGGCAGGCGAGACAAAGCCAATCCGCTGGTACCGTTAGGGGACGGGGATGCGCCTTCGCCTGGCCGGCGCGACAGAGCGCTTCCTC
>NNCF01128426.1:9023-23514 GCA_002313205.1 Laupala kohalensis
GTACCTTACGATTGCCTTCATCTCGAATTGATACATTCCACACATTACCTGAAAAAGGTTTGTCTTCACTATGCATTCTCATATGTTTTACAAGATCATTATTTCTACTAAAAGATTTTTCACTGGTGCCACATGAAAACAATTTTCCTCCAGTGAGAGTGCCCATGTGCCTTTTAAGATCACTATTTCTACTAAAAGATGCTTCACAGGTGCCACATGAAAATGTTTCTTCGCCAGTATGACTACACATGTGTATTTTAAGATGTCCTTTCTCCCTAAATGAAACTTGACAGATGTCACATAAAAATAATATTTCTCCATAGTCACAAGTATATGATTTCGGGTCTGTGTGAGATTCCGCGAGATTATGTAACATATCTGGAAGAGTGCATTTTGTTTGAAGATTGAATACAGACTCACAGTGCAAGCGATGAAAATGTTTCTGATTATCTCTGTATTCTTTTGTCAGTTGCATTTTGTACTTCGCAGTTTTCATTCTTGTCACCAACGGTCCACTTGTATCATTGAAAGCTAAAATAAAAAGGGATGGTAAAGTAGTACTATTAACAAGTAATTCCAACAATTTAAAATTCAAAATATAGGTAAAATTCTTTAGTATCGACTCTAAAGCTATGATGACGCTGAGTTAACCAAGAAATTAATTGATCTGGATCACATGTCTTCTAGTTATAGACAAAACGTATTATATAATGTTCATAAAAATTACAATGGAGAAAGGAAGTAAATGGTATAATATACACTATTGAAATCATTTCCCAAAATACAATCTCATTAGTCCTTAATATGTCAGCTAAAAAGGAACCAAAAACTTACTGTCAAAAGGATTAAAGAAATGTGTGTTGTATTTTATTAAAGACACTCATTTAAACGAAAATATTTACTAATGCAAGTTTCATTACATTTGCATATAATATGTTTATCCCAAAAATATTAATAAAATTTGTCCATTTGTATGATTAAATATAAAAATTAAGTAAAGTGTCCATAAAACTGTGAAATATTACAAACTATCAAATATTACTAAGATTTACATATCTATGATATTTTGCCATTGTATCCACTTTACAGCACCAAGCTCGGACCTAAATAGTAACTTGAAGCGCAACAAAAAAGTTGATTGCTCTTGCTATTTCCGAGAAACAGTGGACACTCCAGCATAAGTCTTATATTGAACTTGACTTAACTCATCAATAAGCGCGCCGATGCACTCAGTCTTCAACCTATGATTTTAAGAGAATACTGAGAAACTGGTTGGCTCCTCCTCCTAATTATTCTTATCACCATTATAATGCATCAAGTAAACAAACGTATACGGTGTAATTATTATCAAAGGTTTAAAATTTCTGTTAATTTAAGTCAATGTGTTGAATGCAACAGTTTGAACACTAATGAATACATATAATGCACCTAGTGCAATATCGATTTTCCTAAACCACCCTTAAACACTTCAGAGTCAAACAAGATCGGGCCTTTGAATAAAGAACATCCGTATCGATAGCACCCACATTTTAACAAATCGAATTGGAAATGTGCTTATCATTACAAACTTATTTTGAATAAACAAGAAAAATTTAAAGCTCCACCGGAAACACCTCAAAATGAATTTTGAAAAAATGTGGGGTGTCAACTAAGTTAGCATCCCCACTTACTCAAGTGAAACCGGAAACATTGCCATAATTATAAGCAAACTTGGTGGTAACAATAAAAATTTGAACATGACTGGAGACAGGTCAAATTGAATTTTCTAAAATTGTACAGGGCCAATAAAAAATCCAGTACAAATAGGTTTAATAGGAGGCAAGACATCTTGTTGAAATGAAAACCACATATTCTGGGGAGTAATGGGAGTGTGCAAATAAAGCTTGGAAGCAAATGATGATCATTTAGTGGATTACATAAACTTTTTTCTAGAAACGAGTATGTTTCAAGATACATACAAAAAACTAATAAAAGAGTATAAATTTAAATACTTGTTTCTTTTTAAGAAAAGCAACTTGTTTCTTTTTAAGATCTCCCTAACGAAAAACTAGATTTTAATTTATATATTTATATATATATATATATACTAGTCTCACATCGGGCACCTCCCCAAGTGAAAAATTCAACATAAAAATTCTAGCAATTCAAGAGACACGTTTCACAGATGAAAATCATTTTGACACAGAAAACCACAGAATATAAAAATGTAAACCTGACATACAACACAACGGAAGACCCAAACAATTAGGCACGGCTTTGTAGTTTATAAATCTATCAGGAATTCAGTCATAGGTTTCAACTCAACATCAGAATGCATATCCACACTTTCATTGAAGTTGGCAAACAAAGCATATACCCTTATCAACTCCCATGCACCTACAATGAACACAACAGGAAAAACCCACAGAAAGTAGATGACTTCTGGGATCAACTAGAGGAGACTACAAACAAAATCCCTAAGAACCATGTGAAAATTCTCCTAGGGGATTGTAATGTGAAACTGGGCAGGGAGAGAAATTTCAGAAAGATAACTGGAATCTACACCGCACACAAAAGAACGAACAAAAATGGCAAAAGACTTATACATTTCTGAGAATTTTTCAACTTAAAAATCATGTCAACACAGTTCGAGATAGCCATACGTAAGCTCTACACATGGAAGTCACCAAACACTACTCTAGGTGAATTTCAGATAGACCACACTGCAATCTCCAAAAACAATTCAAAAGAAATTCTAAATGTAAGGACAAGGAAAGGGTTCTTTGAGTCCAACCATCACCTTTTACAAATAAAAATCAAACTCCAACCAAATAGAACGTCAATATGACCCAAACTAACTTTCAAACCAGATCCTGAATATTTATAACTTAACAAACTAAAAATAGCTCAAGAAATCATACAAACAAACATCACAGGATGGAAAGAGCTTGAAGAAATTTTGAAGAAAGTAGTGAAAGTAGGTCAACCTCCAAGGAAGCGAAAACACAGATGGTGGAACAACCTTTGTGACCAAGCAATAAATGAAAGAGTTAATGCATGGAACAATTACAACAGTAACAAAACACTTGAGAAATGGCAGGAATTCATTAGGATTAGAAAACAAGCATCAAAAACCGTTCGCAGGGTAAAAAGAGAGAACGAAAATAATCAGATAAAGGAAATAGAACAGGATTTTATAAGAAACAACACCAGGAACTTCTACAGGACATTCAAGGAAAACATAACCGGATATCGACCACCAAGTTTGTGCTTTTGTAGACCTGATGGCACCTTGAAAACTAACACAAAGAACAATTGCCAAATTTTAGCAGACTACTTCCAAATACTTTTCAATTGCGACCCTCCCACAGAAAAAAAACCCAATTTGAAAAACCCACATCCAACCCAGATTCTAACCCACCCTCTCTAGAAGAAATAACAAAAATTATCAAATCATTAAAAAATGATAAAGCCCCAGGAGAAGATGGGATCATTGCAGAGCTCTGATAATTACACGACATCGACCTCACACAACGAATACATAAAATAATAGTGGACATCTGGGTGACTGAACAAATCCCATCAGAATGGAAATGTGCAATTATCCATCCTCTACATAAGAAAGGTGATAAATCGGACCCAAATAATTACAGAGGGAACTCTCTTCTTCCAGTTGCATATAAAATCCTCTCCCAAGCACTCTTTAATCGACTGGAAAAACAAGCAGACCCACAGATAGGAGAATACCAAGCTGGTTTCCATAAGGGACACTCCTGCATTGAACAAATCTGGAACCTGAAGACTATTTTACAGATAAGATCTTGCAAAAACACGGTGGTAACCTTTGTCGATTTCAGGAAGGCCTACGGTTCAATTGATAGGCAGTCCCTCTTCAACATACTAGAGGAATTCAAAATTGACAGGAAAACCAGAACAATCATTAAACAAACACTTACAAACACCACAGCCAAAGTTAAATTTATAGGAGAAATTTCTGAACCTTTTGAAATACATACAGGAGGTCGCCAAGGTGATGGACTCTCACCTATCTTGTTTAATGTGGTCCTAGAAAAAGTAATTAAAACATGGGAAAAAGAAGTTAAGGGAATACAAATTGGTAAAAGAAAAGATCTAAGAATAAATATCAAAGGCTTGGCCTTTGCACATGATCTCGCCATCCTTTCAAACAACAGAGAAGAAGTAAAACATGCTCTAGAAAAACTGTATGAAATAGCTCAGAAAACTGGCCTTCTAATCTCCTTTGAAAAAACACAATTCATAGAACGGACACCATCAAATAACCTCCCCATAGTAACAGGTTACGGAAAAATATCAAAAATCCCCCACTTCAAATATCTAGGAGAAATCATTGAACCATCAGGACTGAACCTGACTGCAAACCTAGCACGCATCACAAAACTGCAAAAAGCCTATAAACTCACCTTGAACCATTATAACAAAAAATCAATATCAGTAAAGGCAAAACTCAGACATTACAATACAGTCGTACTTCCTGAAGCATTATACGCGGCTGAAACAACACTTATACAGAGCCAAACAAAAATTAAAGATATTGAAAAACAAGAAAGAAAATGCCTCCAAAAAATATTTGGACCAATCATGAAAGACGGGATATGGATTAAACGACCGACATCAGACATATACAAACATACGGAAACAATTACAAAAAACTTCAGAAAAAAGAGAGCAAAGATTTATGGTCACATACATAGAATGGACAAAAACAGAACCACAAATAGATTATTTGACATTACAAAATCCAGCAAAAATAAATCAAAATGGTTAAATGAAACTGAAGAGAACCTCAGACAAATGCACATTAGAGAAATTGACTTCAATGATCAGGAAAAATTTAGGAACACCGTAAAGAAACATAAATTTGAACAAAATATAGCTATAAGAAGAAGAGGAAAAGAATGGACAGCGGAGAGGAAGAGAGAACACGGTGAACACATGAAGAGAGTTTGGGAAGAAAGAAAGAATGGTGCAAGGACGTCATGAAGATGCTCAAGTTCAATCGCTCTCTTAAATAGGGAATGATCGAAAATAATAATAATATATAGTTCGATAATAACTTACATGTAATTTTTTGCTTAAAATTACAAACATATTGACATTCTATTAGTATTATAACTCGCAGCTAACTTTTTATCTTATCTAGGAATTTTTGCTGAATTTTTTGAATCCGCCTCTGCCTTAGGGCCCTTGATCGGAATTGATGGGATGGTCCCTTGCTTGCTTCCGGAGAGTAAATTAGTTTTCTTTTTCCTCCACATGGTCATACGCAGTTTGTACTGTTTTTTGACAATAAATTTATTATTATTATTATTATAATCAATTATGACATATTCAACAGAAATAATTGCTATATATAATGAAGAAGGAGAAGGTATTCATAATAAATATTATACACAGTGAGCAGATACTCAGGTAAACATATGATTTCCACACACAATTATTTTCAAGGAATTCATCCTAAAAGCATATATCGATAGTAGATTCATTCCTGATTGAGAATGTCTAACTTGTAACGAATTCACTGAGGAACCAGTTGTCCAAATGCCAGAGCCAGAATGAGTGAACCATTGTCTAAAACAAAAGACTAAAATATATGTGTCTTATGTAGAAAAGAAATAACTTTATTAAGAAAATAAAAAACAGGTAATAAATGAATTAAATTTTCAAACTCTTCAGGCCTTCAGGAGTCAAAACTTCTCTCTGTACCCAAACATAAGCAAGGCTTTTACAATGACTCTTTCACCATAGGAGTAGCAAGGATGTGGAATTTTCTCCCTATTACTATCAGGAACAGTTCTTCAATACTCTCTTTTAAGAAACAAGTTCTTACCACATGTAACTCAGAATCCCTCTAAAAGTAGCTGGCTTCTCCAGGCAAAGATTAAGATAGAAATTCAATAAAACTCTCATGATAAAATAGGTCTAATGTATTGTCATCTAATTTATTTATTTATTTTTATGATAGAAAGTATTGATTTTTGTTATGTAGTATACATTATTTTGAATGTGCCCTTAATAATAAATTTATCATATTATTTAGCCATAATATGATTTTAAAACTATTAAATATGTATTAAACAATATAATTTATTTGTTTAGTCCTAATATTAAACTGAAATTCAATATAGATAAAAAAGTTATATGTTACAATTTCTACTGTGCAATAATAAATTTAGATATGTTTAATGTTTTTATGAAAATAATATTTGATATTTTATGATTAACATATTATGAATATTTAAAGTCTTAAATTTGGAAGTTTTTATTTTGTAATTTTAAAGGTAATGTAATATTCTTCGTGATAAGTTGTAATATTATAGTGTAAACGATGAATTTTGCATTTTATTTAATTATTATGTTTCACTCTTTGTAGAATATTATCTAATATTTGTTTAGTCTTCAGCAGTCATCCTAACTGAGGTTTTTTTCTTCTGTGTTTCCCTCAATTGTTTAAGGTTAATAACGCGATGATTTCTAGTTGGTTCCCCAGAGTTGAGTAATTTTCTAAACCTCTCTCTTCGTGGTATAATGTATGTTTATGGATATATTAATTTTACGTATTCTTATTTATGTATGTATTGTTATTTATGTTTTATTATAATGTATTATTTTTTTGGCAGTGGTAAGCTGGAAGAGCAGGTCTGATGGTTTAAACCTAACCATGAAATAAAAGTTTATTATTAAATGATGACAAACGTGAGGATTCTTACAACAGATACTTACAAATTATCACAAAAATCTTTAAAGAAGAAAAAAATAGAACACTATTTATAACAAAAAATTAGCTCATAAAAAGCTCACCTGAATGTTTTTTCAGCTTTCACTTGATAAGGGGTCATGATCCTCTCCAAAACCACTGTACACACCTTTAACATTAGCCTCTTTGTAATTGGCTCATGAAATCCTTCTTTCCCATCTCGCTCATTCTCAGTCAGAGACAATTCCTCTGCTCCACATTTAAAAGTATAGCTCACTCTATTCAATGTCAAAGGATAATTTTTGTCATCTGAAGTTTCAATGCCCCTCTACCATTATGAAATTGAATCTCTTCTATCAAATCAGAATTAGAAACACTGATCCAACATTGATCCAAATTCCAGTTCTTCCATCAGAAACACAGTTCTCTGAATTAACAGAATGGTCTGTTTGTTCACACGTTACACTCTGCTTGCTCTGTGCACAACCTACATCTCTAGTAGTCATTTACATGTTACCTTCCAATGATGTTGGTATCCCATCACATAAATGCTTTGTTTTCTGAGCAACAGAATTATTTTCTGAGTCTTAGTTGACTTAATATGCTTTTGCCACTGATACAGTGTCAGATACTTTAGACCATAATTCACAATCACATTTCTTTTTATTGATTTCAATATTTACTTCAGATTCAAAAATAAATTCTCTTTCCGCCTTAATGTGTTTAACAATTCTCTTATTACAATTAAGGTGATCTTTCAAATCAGAATCAGTAGCAAACTAGTTTCTTTGTTTATCAATCACCTCAATTTTTACTGATAATTGAGGAACAGCTACAAAAGAAATTGGAATCAACTGATAATGAAATTTCTCTTCTTCTTTACAGATTACCTCCATTTCCTTAGCACTTGGGTTTGGAATATTGATTATTGGATGAATCTCATTTAGTTTTTAAAAAAATATAATTTCTTTGAAAAATTAATTGCATTTGTGTTAGAATCATCCACTGACTGAAAATCAATGTCCCCAACACTGGCATTTCTCTTTAGTCCTACAAGAAAGTCTTGTCCATACATCACAGTCTTTTCATGTTCAAATACATCACATGTATCACTGTCCATCAGATTCACACAGCATTTAGTCCCCATCTACTCCATGCTTCTGTTGTAGTGTTGTTTGGGGAAAATTTATCTGAAAACTAAAAACAGAACAATAAAAAGAGAGCATACACACATTAAAATACTCTTATCCTTCTTGGAACATACGTGATCTACAATAACTGAGCACATTGCATTAAAGAAGCCATGTCAATGAAAGATACATCCACTTCTCCATAACACAATTTCAAAAACAAGTTTCATGTTGTCATATTTAAATTGTTTTAAAGGAACTATTTTTATTTCAGGGATTACATTTGTAATCAACTTCTGTTTAGAGAGAATTCACAGTTAAGCATTTGAGATTCTGGTTCTTAACAAATAATGTTCTCAAAAAAGAATTGTTACCTAATTGATAAAAAGTATATTACTCAAGTAACAATCCAAATTATTGATTCTGTTTCCTACAAACCCCACATGAAAATACCACTCATACATTTTTACATTTTAAACATAAAATTTAGAAAATACAACAGTTAAGAATCTACAACAACTACAAAAAAAGACAACCAAGTACTTTTTTAAACTAACAGGACAATAACCACTTAAAGAATAGAACCTTTACAAGAAGCAGACTTCATACACACAATATAATTCTCATAATACAGAACAGTTCATATACTATATACATAATAAAAAGTGAGAGACTTGGTGTTGTTATTCTCAACTGTTGTATTTTCTAAATTTTATGTTTGAAATCTAAAAATTCACAAGTGTTATTTTTATGTGACATTTGTAGAAAACAGAATCATTAATTTGGATTGTTACTCTTTTATTACTACAAATTCTTCACACTACATTTCTGTCATTATTGTACATCTATATAAAAAAGCACACATATTCATTGGAACACTATTAAAAATAAAGATAATGTACATTTCAAGTACATTCAAAATACATTTCTGTACTTGAAGTTACAATATGCTATCTAGAAAGAAATTTATCCAGACAATGTTTGGATACCAGCAGATGGGTCCAAAAATCAATGTGCAAAGAAAATGTTTTTAAAAAATTTGAATGATTATGTGTTATCTTGAGAAATTGAGACGTGACTAATACAGATAAAGAAGAAAACAGGTTACTAAGTATTTAAATCTACTTGTCACTGAAATTTTAAAAAAATCAAAACAACTCCAATGTTTTACAGAAATCACAAACTGGATAATTCATCTTTATCTACTTATATATACTATACTATTTGCAATTAAATTTCCTGAATAATGCAGTTCTTGATATTTTGAAATCAATCCTATATAATTAAAAGCCTTATCTCTAAATATAAACAACTGTAAGAAAAAAATAATATATAAGATTACAATGGTTTAGTTTTATTGAGAACATAATCCTTGTTAAATCACCACTAAATAAGTTCCAATCAATAAAGAATTTTTTACTTTATTATTAATATTTAAATATAAATTCTTCTGCCTCTAAGAAAGTTATACTCATAAAATAATTTTATTAGCCTCAAAATGTATTTTTCATAGAATCAGTTGCACTAAAATCATTTGTCCTAATCACGCACACAAAATGGTAATAATTAACTACAGAAAATTTAAAACAGAAAAATACATGAATACATCAGAATAACTGAAAACAGCATTTAAATAGTTCAGAAAAGAAAATATGACCATGAACAAAATATGAGAAAAGAAAAACACAATTATGTTACAAAATTAAATAAGAGAAGGGATTTTTAATGGAAAATTATTACTTCTGAAATATTTACATTCTCTTTCATAATGAAAAAATATCTAAAAGAAGTCAAATAAATTCATCTGACCTCAACATCATTTATTTCTCTCCAATACATTCTAAACATATGGTTTATCGTTGTTCTCTGTATTAAATATTCATATTAACAAAAGTAAAGAAGATAAAGGAAAAAGTACAGAATAATGATTTATTTCTATCCAAGTTGGAAAGAATTTTAATTTTAGTAAAAAATATTAAAACCAGTGATTTTAATTCTACTGATAAAGTACATCATAAAATCTAGAACTGTAAAATATGTTTAACCACTGTCTACGAATGATACACAATATTTATCAAAACATTTTCACATGATTCAAATATATCTTTGAGCCTTCATTAGCGTAACAAATATCTACATGTTTATATTGTCATATTTTCAAACATAGTAGTTATCTAAAATTGTGTTAAGAACTTTTTTCTATCGCACATATTAAATTTGCTCTTTTACACTGTTCTTCCAAAAGAACCATTGCAGTTAAAATATTTACCTCTTTAAGACCAGATGTATTTTGTTGGTAGAAATTTAAATTGAAACCAGAATGAGTGTCTCTCCTATTTCGATCATATGAGAATTATGTATCCTCATGTTTTGTTAATGCAACAAGAAAATTAGGATTAATCTTATTTTCCATTTATAAAGTGAATTTTATTCTAAGGTGGTAATTAATAGATTTAATCTAATTCTATTTAGTTTTGAAATAGGACACAAAAGTTATCAGCATATCTTAATTATAGCTGAGGTGCGGAATTTAATTTCTCAAGGCTATCATTTTCTAAATCACATAATGCAAATTCTGACATGACAGTGAAAAAATAAATAAATCAGCGAACTTTGTCAAAAATGCAGTTACAAACCGCGTACGACCATGAGAAGGACAATAAACTAATTTACACCCCTGAAGGAAGCAAGGGACCAACCCATCTATTCCGATCAAGGAGCCTAAGGCAGAGGCAGATTTAACATTTCAACATACTCCTAACAATAAAAATATAAATTTATAAATATAAATTTATTGTCAAAAAACAGTACAAACTGCGTATGACCACGTGGAGGACAATAAACTAATTTACTCTCCGGAAGCAAGCAAGGGACCATCCCATCAATTCTGATTAAGGGTCTTAAGGCATAGGCGGATTAAAAAATTTCAGCAAATGTTCCTAGATAAGATAAAAGGTTTGCTGCGAGTTTTAATACTAATAGAATGTCAATATGTTTGTAATTTTACGCAAAAAATTACTTCTACAAGTTATTATCGAACTATAGATTATTCTCAGTATAGTGTTTAAAAATCATAAGAGTTGAAGGGAAAAAACACTAAATTACCGATTTCTTGTTACAATAAACACGCCCCTAGACAAAGCCTAGAAAACCTGTATAAGAAATCCGCCTCTACCCGAAGGAAAACCGGAGACAAACCCGGGCCAGGATGGGGCTACAGGATTAATGTTCACAACCAAAGTGTTAAAGTTGAGTACACATAAAACTAAATTAATATGAGTCATAAGACACAACACAATCGTGCAAGAAAATAGTTTTTGAAATTGTTATAAGTTATTTAAAAAGTGCTACAGCAATGGCGTGATAAAGTACAAGACGGATTTAACTTTTATTAAAATCAATAAATTCTTTTACAGTGTAGAAGCACTGGTGCATAAGGTAGTTTTTAACCGCGGATTTGAAGATATTCAATTTCATAATGTCTTATATATTCTTGGGCAGGGAATTATATAGAACGATTCCCGAATGATGCGGTCCTTTTTGGCAAAGAGTGGTTGACACTCTAGGCCGATGAATATTATTATTATTGCGAGAGAGTGGTGAACGAGACTGTTTCGTATAAAGCAAGGGTGGCACTTCAGTAATTCGGTCTTAACAAACAAGACCGTTTCATAAATATAAATACAGGGAAGTGTTAAGATATTTATTTCCTTGAATAAAGGTTTACAAGAGTTTCGGGTGTGAGATTTACAAATTATCCGAACTATCCTCTTCTGAATTCTGAAAGTTTGAATACTCTGCCCAGAATTACTCCAGAAGGTAATGTCGTAATGTAAATGGGAGTAAACGTTTGCAAAATAAACGCAACGGGAAATACGTGGACTAACTGCGTTAACTAAAATTCGGAATGCGTAACACAATTTGCTTAATTGGGAATTAAGATTGTCAATGTGACAATTCCATTTGAGGTTGTCTTGAATATGGAGACCTAAGAATTTTGTATTTGTAACAGTTTTTAATTGTGTTCCGTTTAAAGAAAGAGAAACCTGGGGTAAAGATTTTGTGATACTATTGTGAAATGACATAGACACTGTTTTGTCAGTGTTTACAATGAGACGATTTGCATGGAACCAAGTCGAAAGGTTAGACAAAACTTTTTGAGCATTGGCGTGTTTACATAGTAAATTAGTGTCATCAGCAAAAAGAACCATTTTGCAATCTGATGTGGATGATGACATGTCGTTCACATACAATAAAAAGAGTATAGGGCCGAGAATTGATCCTTGGGGTACTCCGCAAGTAAGTGGCTTTGTTTCTGAAAGACAACGCTCAAGTATTTTATTTTTAGTATAGGATATTTCTACTTGTTGATATCTATCTTTTAAATAAGAAGTTAGCCATTGATGTGGAAGTCCACGAATGCCTAAAGAATGCAATTTGGTAAGGAGAATTCCGTGATCGATGACATCGAATGCTTTGGATAAGTCAAGAAAAACACCCTGAGGATTTTCTCCACTGTCTAGAGATGTGGTAACATCGTTTAAGAAGGAAAATATGGCGCTTGTAGTGGAAAAGGATTTCCTAAAACCGTGTTGATCGTCAGAGAGAATGTTATATTTTGATAAAAAATCTAGAAGACGCTTATAGAACAATTTTTCTAGGATTTTTGAGAAAGTGGATAGTAGAGATATTGATCGATAATTTCCAATATAACGTTTATTATCTTTCTTGTGTAAAGGTTTCACTTTAGTTCTCTTAAATATTTTAGGAAACGCCCCTACCGATAAAAATATTTGAGTGGATTTAATATAGCATGGGACGAAAATTTAACAATAAACTCTGGTATATCATCTACGCCTCTTGAAAATTTGTTTTTTAATGAGATGATGATTCTCATGACTTCACAGGCGTTAGTTCCGGAAGTGAACATAGAATTGGGTACGTGGGTGGATATAATTGGAGGACATTGATTTGGATATTTGATTTCGTTATTTTACCAACTTCTGAGAAGTGAGAATGAAACAAATTAGAGATGTCCTGAGGATTTGTTACGATTTTGTCATCGTTTAGTAAAGAAACATTTTCTTCCGGGTTTTCAGAAGTTGACGTGTAATTTTTAACAATATTNGTTAACAATATTCCACATGGCTTTCATCCGGTTGTTCGATTTTAGTATATGCCTGTCGTTTTCCATAACTTTAGCTGCATAGACTACTTTTCGGAGAATAGTCTTGTATTTGCGAAAATAATTATGGAATTCGGGTGGTTGTTTATAGCGTTTTGAAAGATAATATAAACGGCGTTTGTTTTTTGAACAAATCCTTATCCCTTGGGTGATCCATCTATTGTATTTCTTTGTGTTAATTAACTTGCGTTTTATGGGAAAACAAGAGTTGTAATGTTTTAGGAATATTGAGATAAATACATTGAATTTGTCGTCGGTTTTTTGGCAAACGTAACCATCTTTCCACGTTTCTTCACGAAAATAATTTATAAATATGGATTTATTTATGTCATTAAACTCTCTTGTAAATTTGTAAAGGATTTTAAGCGGTTTTAATTTATTATTGATAGTCAATACTTGAGCCAGGTGATCACTGTATCCGGCGATAAACACTTCAGAGAGGTACGAGATTCCATTGTTGACTATAATTTGATCTAGCAATGTTTGAGATGAGCCGGAGAGGCGAGTGGGGTCGTTTATCGTAGTAATAAGGTTGAAGGAGTCGATAAGATTCTTGAATCGATTAACTGGTGAATGTGCAGAGTCAGATGTACTCAGGAAATCGATGTTGAAATCGCCACATATAACGATAGATTTAGTAGATTTATGTGTGATATGTTTTAAAACAATTTCGAAGTTCCGAAAAAATATGTCAAGATCTGATTGAGGAGGTCTATAAATACACAAAACAACAATACCGGTGTCGGTCAGATTAACTGCAGAAAATTCGAACACACTATCTACGCAGAAGTTCTCGTAGCCTGTCAGTGGAGAAGATAAAATATTATTGCGAACGTAGATACACGTACCTCCGTGGGGATAGTATAGCACGTGTTATAATATTAACGTAAAACCAACAAATTTGTATTTAAAGAAACAAATTTTTTTATCTTCATATTGACTAACTGTATGTCTCACGAGAAACTCTTTGAGTTAATATAAATAAAAAGAATACAAAAATATTCTTAAACCGATTTCTGTTTCTGGGATTGTGCAGTGATATTGAAGAGTTGGGCAACATTTCTCTATTCTTTTCACAAATCAACCATTGGGAAGACACGTAAACTATAATACTACATCTAACAATATTATCTTCAAAGAAGTATCAATACAGTGTTTCCATATGGAATCTAAACTATTAATTACAGCACAAGTTGTCACCTTTCTTTCACTTCTACATATACTAAAGTCAAATTACATAAATGTTTAAATGGATTACCCTGGGAGAAGGTTATTATTCTCAATGGGATATTAGGATTTTGTATTTTAGGTAAATATATATTTTATAAAGTATTACACAAAGTATTGTGTGTTACTGCATCTATAAATTATTTAATCTCTAACCATTAAGAAAGGGTTTTATGTTCCCTAGTATTCTTTTTATTGGTTTTCCTTATTCCTTTCCTTATAAAATAACCATTA
>NNCF01128426.1:32602-43668 GCA_002313205.1 Laupala kohalensis
AGATTAATCATGTTACGTCGAATGAAAATGGTAGACGGGACCGGGATTCGAACCCGGGACCTTGAGCTCTACGCGCTCATGCGCTTACCGACTGCGCCATTCCGTTCGCTTCTCGGGTCCGTCTATCATTCTCATTCAACTTGTGAAACCCAAAGACCTCTGAGGTGGTCTCGTAGAGACTAGATTCCTCAGAGTAAAAAAGACAAATGTGAAATACCTGACCCTAACAGAGAAAAATGTAAATGGGGTTGAAATAGTGAATGACCATTATTTCATGATATACAGTGAGGTGTCTGAAACTTAAAGAGCAAAAGGAGGCGTAGCATTGATGATACACAGAGATAATGAAGGAAACCTTAAGGGATGGAAATTCGATAGTGAAAGAATTATGACAGTAGATATAGATAAGGGGGAAGAAAACTGGACAGTGATGATAGTGAATGCTCCAAATGACGATACAGTGGAACATAAAACAGTTTTATGAACAATTACAAAGAACCATTGAGGAGGAAACCAGGAAATCATTGTCTTAAAAGATATGAATGCAAGAGTTGGAAACAATATACAGGAATGGGATAAAGTGATAGGAAGAGAAGGGGAAGAAACCCTAAACGACGGCGGGAGAAGAATGTTGGACCTATGAGTAATAAATGATTTAGTTATAGTAAATATTATGTTCATACACAAAAATATCCACAAATTCACCAGAGAGGAACAAAAAAAGAAAGAAATGTCTATCAGAGACTACAAAATTGTTTAAAAAAAGAGGAAATATATTAGAGACGTAAGAGTGAAAAGAGGTCCAGAACTGAACAGTGACCACAAACTTGTAATTGCACAAAAATTTATGACCACAAAAAACAATATGCAGACAATAAAGAGGACAACAAAGAGAAAACAAGGAGAGACTGAGATAGAGGAAAGGATCAAAGTGTATAAATTAAGAGAGAAAGAAAACCAAAAAAAGTCACGGATAGGGTGGAAGAGAAGTTCAAAGAGGAAGTTGAAGAGAGCTCACCCCAAGAACCAGATCTTGAAAAGATCAGGACAAAATGGAAAAATACCTTATTAGAGGTAGCAGCGGATATTTGTAGACACTCACAACGAGAATGGGAAAGAAAGTAAAACATTTGTGGACCCCTGAAATCGGAATAAAAGTGAAAGGAAAAAGGAAGATTTGGAAGAAATACCTAGATTTAGGTACATTAGAAGCATTTGAGGTGTACAGGAAAGAAAGAGAAAGTAAAGAAAGCTATCCAAGCGGCAAAGAAAGAAATGTGGGAAAAATTTGAAGAATAGATGGAAGAGGATCATACAGAAAACCAAAAACCTCTTTTACAGAGTTCTAAAAAGTATGAGAAATCAAAAAGACTGCCCTCTAAAATATATTTATGATGAAGAAAAGAACCTGCTGAACCAAAGAAAATAATAGAAAGATGAAGGAAGTAAATTAGCGAACTACTAGAAACCAATGAACAATCTGGAAATAACACAGAAATACAAGATCAATTAGAAAGTCTACAAGAAATAAACACGAAAGAAATTACAATGGAAGAACATGAGAAGGCTATGAAGAAAATGAAATTGCGTAAAGCAGCAGGATGAGATGGAATAGCACCGGAAATGATTGAATATATGGGGAAGAGAGCAGAAGAACTACTACTGAAGATCATTTAGGTAGAATGGGTCAGAAAGAAGATTGTAAAGGACTGGGAAATTGCTATTATTATACCGGTTTTTAAGAAGGGAGATAATAGAGAGTGCAAGAATCACAAAGGCATCTCGCTCCTCAGTGTACCAGGTAAACTATATTCAAGAATATTGGAAATGAGATTAAGAGAAGAAACAGAAAACCCACTGAAAGAAACACAGTCGGTTTAGACCAGGAAGAAGCGATCAGGATCACATATTTTTACGTTGAGACAAGTAATTGAAAAGACAATAGCATAAGATAGAGAGCTATATTTGTGCTTTATAGACCTAGAGAAAGCGTTTGATAGAGTCCCATGGCAAGAATTATGGAAAATATTAAAGAAGAACAAAGTTAACCTAGANAACAAGGTTAACCTAGATTTGATAAGAGCAGTACAAAGCTTCTACTACCTAAGTAGATGCTATGTTGGGACTGGAAATATTATATCCGAAGATTTCAACATCACAGCCTCAGTAAGACACGGATGTATCCTTTACACATATTTATTTATAATACTAATGAACGATGTAATTAAGGAAGTAAAGACCAAATTGAGAAAATATCAAGTTGGAAATTAGAAAAAGAAAAGTATAAATGTATGCGAGTTAATGTATGCAGATGACATTATTTGCAAGGTCACAAGCAAACTTACAAAGAAATTTGGATGTAATGGAATCAGAGCTGTAGAAGAGAAATATGTCGATAAATCAAGGAAGGACAAAAACATTGGTAATAGGAAGAGAAAAGAAGGAATGTAAGATGGAAATCATGGGTAAAGAACTAGAACAGGTGGACAGCTTTAAATATCTTGGAGTGACGATTAAACACGACGGAAGGATTGAAGAAGAGCTTAATACCAGACTGCTCAATACAAGTAAGCTCTACTATGCTATAAACAGAGGATTCTTAAGAAAGAAAGAAATAAGTAAGAAGACCATATATATCAACATACATCCCGACACTCCTATATGGAAGCGAATCCTCGATAGTTACTAGAAGAATGAGAAAGAAAATACAGACAGCAGAAATGTAGTATTTAAGGAATGTAGTAGGAAAGACGAGGCGAGACAAAGTCAGAAACCATACCATTAGAAAGATCTTAAAAGTTCAACCTCTTCAAAACAAGCCGGAACAAGATCAGTTGAGATGGTTTGGACACCTACACAGGATGAACAATGACAGAATACCAAAACAGGTGTGGGAAGCAAGATTGGGAGGAATTGGAAATAGGAAAACAGGAAGATCTCAAATGACATGGGATGATTCGGTAAGGCAACAACAGCCGAAGAAAATATTACGTGGGAGGAAGCCAAGAAGAAATCCCTAAACCGGAAAGAATGGCGAGCTCTTTACCAAACCTCGACACCTGAACTCCCCTTCTCCAAACTCTTCAGAGAAAGCAGCATTCAGATACAGTGGGCTGCCATTTGGAAGATACAATCCAACACACACGGACATAAAACCTTTAAAATTAGGAATGAAACCGAAGCAAGTAACTTACATTGCCACACATAATGTAAACTCACTAACGCAGACTGGTAAAGTAAAAGTGATAACCGACTTAATGGATCAACACAAAATTCTCATCGTGGGACTGCAGGACATAAGAAACACCGACCAGAACCCCACGGAATCTCAAGGATACAGACTCTACAAAGGTATAACGGGGAAGAGAGTGATAAAGAATGTCCCTCAGATTGGAACAGGCTTTCTGGTCAGTCTTAAAATAATAAACTCTGTACAAGATTTCAAGTCGCAATCCTCCAGAATCTCAACACTCACTCTAAAGGCATCTAATAATATCTACACCATAACAAATGCTCATACTCCGGAAACAGACAAATTTTGAGACCTACGACACCAAACCATTAACAACATTCCCAAACACCACGTAAAGCTATTAATTGGAGACTTTAACGCCCAACTAGGAGAGACAGAAAATACCGTTGCATTATCGAAAAATGGCCTGCCCAAAAAAGAACAAATAAAAATTGACAGAGGTTCATCAACCTCAGCAGAAACCATAGCCCAATCTCAAATTCCACATATTAAAAAAAATCCCAAAAACTAAAAACGTGTAAACACCCTGAATACACTAAAGGAAAATGGCAACTGGTTCATGTCTCTTTGGACAAACACCATCACATAGAGATCTATAATGTCAAAGTCCTCCGAAGAGGACATAGGTTCAGATCACTTCGTAAAAAAATGACAATGAAATTAACTCCGCAAATAAATAACAAAATAAACCACTAAATCTAAAATAAAAATGGACCCTACCCAGCTCATCAATAATGAAAATTACCAAAAAGCAATCGAAAAAAATAAAAATTACAGATAAATTTGAAATCTCATTCAACAGTTTTTAAAAATAGCAGAATAATTGGCCCCAATGAAACAAACCCCGTAAAAAGCACCTTTGCTGGAGCAATGAATGTGATGAAACAGTGGAGAAAAAAGACCAAGCATGGCTATTACATCTGTCCCAAAGATCAGAAATATCCTTCCAAATTTTTAATTAAACAAAGAACAGAAACCACCCAAACCTTGAGGAGAATAAAAAGATCCCACCATAACGATACATTGAAATTAATAGAAGAAGAATTCATAAGAACAAGATCTTATTGCAACAACAAAAATATAAAATAATCTTTGAAAAGCAACTCCAAAAATGTGAAGCTCCAACCCTACTAATGACAGATGAAAATGGTAACCTGGCCATAACAATGAAAAAAATGCAAAAACCCTAGCTAAATACTTTAATGAACTCCTCAATTTGGACATCAACACCCAAATCAAAACAACACCACAAAACATCAATCCCTTGAAAATAGAAGAAGTTTTTCAAGCACTGGAAGAGATAAAAAATTACAAAGCGTCAGGAGAGGATCAGACCTTGGTAGAGACCTGGAAATATGAAGGAGTAAAAATTGCCCTTCTTAACAGCTTCTCAACATCTGGATTAAAGAGAAACTACCAGAACAATGAACAACAGCCATCATCAGCCCACTTCATAAAAAGGTAGACAAAACAGACCCTAACCGGGAAATCTAGATCTAACATAACTGCGTTCTGGAAATAGTAAAGGGGAAATGGTTTAAGAAATGGCCGCCAAAAATTAAAATAGGCAGAGAAATAAAAACAAATTGCCTTGTTTTTTTGTGGGACTTTACGGCTCATTGACATTACAGCCCTAAAAACTTGTACAGGTAGAGAAAATGCAGTCACCCACTAGGGAGAGCAAACATGACTCTCCTCGCATGTGGGTCTCGCCGAAAAACTAAACCACACCCCCAAAACACCTTCCTGAATTACAACTCAAAACTCAAATATCAACATAGCTCAGAACATTACACACATCATTACAAAAATATAAAAAAATAATGAAAGATACCCTAGCATCGGAATCGAAAAGAAAGAGAAATGACCAAGGTAGATCAGGAAAGGAAAAGGAAGGATCCTAGCGCAAGTAAGTGCCAGGCTCAGCTCAAGGCCTCGTGTTTGCCAAACAGGTACTTACTAGATGTAAGTCCCCTGGGTGGTAATTGCCTTCATTTTGCCAATGATTTGGCATTACTAGAAAATGAATTAGATGAAGCAAAAACACGGATATCAGAACTTTAAAACATTGCAAATAAAATTGGCATCAAACTATCACTTAAACCAACATTAAAAGGAATAAACAGATGGTAATAAGAGTCAAAATTGTAACCCAATTCAATGAACTCAGAGATATAATTACAAATAATCTAAATGAAAAACCCTCAGTTCAAATAAGAGCAAACAAACTAACCAAAGCGCAAAAATTAATGTGGGACATCTACAGATAAAAATGCCTATCCATAAATGCAAAAAATAAACATTACAATACAGTTATAAAACCAGAAGCCACTTATGCAGCAGAAACACTCTTTCACCTGAACGGACAATTAAAAATTACAGAAGATAGAATGAAGATTTGGAAGAACCTGCATCAACAATAAATATCAGAAAGACGGACAGTGGCGGATATTGCTCAACAAAGTCGTGTACAAAGAATTGGAACCCATTACTGATACGATGGGTGGAAGGAGACTAGGATTCTTAGGACACGTAACGAGAATGAAGGATTCGAGACTTCAGAAAAAACCACAGGAACAATGAAATCTCAAGTCAAAAAATACTAGATTAGGATGCAGTTAGATTAGAGAAGTCAGATTATAAAACATTAAATTCAAGAAATTGTATACCTGTAATTCTTTTATGCAAGTGTGTCATTTGAGTATGGGTCGCTGTAACAGTTCACTTTTCATTAAATTTGAGAAGGAACGAAATCCTGAAAATGTGTATCATGAACACAATTTTCTAATTTGGGACACAATTATCAAATAGAGAAAAACTCAAATTAAGCAGTACATCCACCTACCTTTATGAAGTGTAAAGTATTTAGTGAGGAAATGAGAGGGATAAATTCAATATTCAGACAGTGTAAGAACCTACAGGTACAATATTGTACCAGAAAAATCTACAACATGCCCGACTACTTAAAAAATTATTTGTAGTAATAAAAATAAAATGGTTAATGTATCCATGATTATAGAAAAACAATAAGTTATAACTTTAAAAAAAAATTAATTGCATCCCAGCATTACAAATAGAAAGGTATGCTCTCCTGTGACATGATGCAATTACTCATATGACTTACTACACAATTATTTTCAATAAAAAGGTAATGCAATGCAGTTTATTAATATAGACATGGGGGAAATACCTTCAACAATGAGCAAAAATAATTTCAAGTAACTAAAAATTGCAGATAGTTCTAATAAAATAAATGTTCATCAACGGGCAGTAGTGAATAAATGTTTTTATAGGACATAATTGATTATAACTNGGGATAAATGTTTTTATAGGACATAATTGATTATAACTTAAATAAATAATTGAAGAAATGAAGTAAGTGAAATGTAGATTATTACAAGAACCTGTACTTTAAGAATAATGTTAGAAGTGGTTTTAAGAATACTATGGTAGGTTCAAACCTAATTGTGGTCCTATCTCACATTAAACTGTGTATTATTCCACATATGCTCTCCGCCCCATTGTTGGGGCATTTTATTTTTGGTTTGGATACTTGTTTATTTAAAAAAACTGCTTGCTTATATGGTGGATTTTTCTTATAGGAGGTTAAATGGTGTACCATAAAAGAGGAATTGTTTATATTTCTTATAAAATGTTGGTGGTTATCTTAAAGTCTGATCCTATCAGCACTGGGATATTCAGTATCACCTTGCTTATGTTGATTCCTACTACAGTAAAGATTTATAGTTTTTTTTAATATTAAACCAGCCATATATCTAATATCTTTATTTTGTTGAACCAGAAACTTCTGTAAATTATTACACAAGGTGCCAGCCCAAACAGCTATACCATATCGCAGGTTCGTCTAAAGAATTGCATGCCTCAGCTATTTTATTCTCCTGATTACATATGTAGTTGTACTCAGTTTCTTATTTAGTAGTTATGTATGCTGCTTCCAAGTCAATTGAGCATCAAAAACATTACAAGTTATTTCATATTTCTTTCTAACTTAATTATTGAAATTTAGTTACTTTGTTCTCAGTCTCCGGTTTCTTTAAGCCAAACGCTCGTTTGGCTGAAGTTATTCGAGAACTCGACACTTACACTAAAAAACTCACAGAGCGGGACACAGTAATCATCATAGGTGGGCAGAACAATATCAACTTGGGTGGATATTTCAACGCGTCTGAACATCTACAGAAACTAAAAATGGCCTCACTGCACACAAACATAGTGCTCTCTAGCCTGCCTCCACGCTTCAACGTTCCACAAATAAACCACGAAATTAACCTGGCAAACATCTCCCTAAAACATCACCTGGCAGACACAAAAATCACATTTTTTGATTTGCAACCACACCTGACTGCCAAGGACTTTACCCAGCACGGTTTACACCTGAAACCGTCTGGGAAACAGCACTTCGGTTCTCTCCTAGCTTCACATCTGACCTCACGTCATCCACCTGCTCCATTACCTCCTCCAGCACGTACCTCATCTCCTCCTCCACCTCCCTCTGCTTCTACCTCATCACCATTTCCTCTTCCTATCACCACACCCATTTCTTCTCCTGTCCCCGTTCTTTCACCTACTGCTTCCTCATCTCCCACGTCAACATCTATTCCTCCTGTCGCCCCCATACACCGTTACAACTTGCGCTCAGGAGTACGATGTGGTACTCGAAGGTGACAATCGCGTTCAGGTGCTGTGTGCGAGCTTCATCCGGAACTAGAAGCTGTACCAATTTCAAATTCCTCTCCACAATCTAACGTCGATTCCATTTCTCGTGAGTCACAAACTCTTTGCGAAAATAAAATAATTATATTTCATCATAATGTCCAATCCCTTTCAAACAAATTGACAGACATTGAAATTCTGGTACACGAAAATCGATTCGATTTGCTATGCCTCACAGAGCATTGGCTTTCAACTAACAACATCAACGATACTGCTGTTTCTAATTATTATTTAGCAAGTTATTACAGTCGGCAAAATTTTAAAGGCAATAATCCCCACGGAGGTACGTGTATCTACGTTCGTAATGATATTTTATCGTCTCCACTGACAGGCTACGAGAACTTCTGCGTAGATAGTGTGTTCGAAATTTCTGCAGTTGAACTGACCGACACCGGTATTGTTGTTTTGTGTATTTATAGACCTCCTCAATCAGATCTTGACATATTTTTTCGGAACTTCGAAAATGTTTTAGAACATATCGCACATAAATCTACTAAATCTATCGTTATATGTGGTGATTTCAATATCGATTTCTTGAGTACATCCGACTCTGCACATTCACCAGTTAATCGATTCAAGAATCTTATCGACTCCTTCAACCTTATTACTACGATAAATGACCCCACTCGCCTCTCCGGCTCATCTCAAACATTGCTAGATCAAATTATAGTCAACAATGGAATCTCGTATCTCTCTGAAGTGTTTATCGCCGGATACAGTGATCACCTTGCTCAAGTATTGACTATTAATAATACACTAAAACCGCTTAAAATCCTTTACAAATTTACAAGAGAGTTTAATGACATAAATAAATCCATATTCGTAAATTATTTGCGTGAAGAAACATGGAAAGATGTTTACAATTGCCAAAACACCGACGACAAATTCAATGTATTTATCTCAACATTCCTAAAACATTACAACTCTAGTTTTCCCATAAAACGCAAGTTAATTAACACAAAAAAATACAATAGATGGATCACCCTAGGGATAAGAATTTCTTCAAAAAACAAACGCCGTTTATATTATCTTTCAAAACGCTATAACCAGCCACCCGAATTCCATAATTATTTTCGTAAATATAAGACTATTCTCCGAAAAGTAGTCTATGCAGCTAAAGTTATGGAAAACGACAGGCATATACTAAAATCGAACAACCGGATGAAAGCCATGTGGAATATTGTTAACAATTACACGTCAACTTCTGAAAATCGCGAAGAAAATGTTTCTTTACTAAACGATGGCAAGATCGTGTCAAATCCTCAGGACATCGCAAGTTTGTTTAATTCTCACTTCTCAGAAGTTGGTAAAATAACGAACTCAATATATCCAAATCAATGTCCTCCAATTATTACCACCCACATACCCAATTCTATGTTCACTTCCGAAACTAACGCCAGTGAAGTCATGGGAATCATCAGCTCCTTAAAAAACAAATTTTCACGAGGCATAGATGATATACCTGAGTTTATTGTTAAATCTTCGTCCCACGCTATATTAAATCCACTCGTAAATATTTTTAATAGTTCTTTATCGGAAGGGGTGTTTCCCAATATATTTAAGAGAGCTAAAGTGAAACCTTTACACAAGAAAGGAAACAAACTTAATATTGGAAATTACCGACCAATATCTCTACTACCCACTTTCTCAAAAATCCTAGAAAAATTGTTCTATAAGCGTCTTCTAGATTTTTTATCAAAATATAACATTCTCTCTGACGATCAACACGGTTTTAGGAAATCCTTTTCCACTACAAGCGCCATATTTTCCTTCTTAAACGATGTTACCACATCTCTAGACAGTGGAGAAAATCCTCAGGGTGTTTTTCTTGACTTATCCAAAGCATTCGATGTCATCGATCACGGAATTCTCCTTACCAAATTGCATTCTTTAGGCATTCGTGGACTTCCACATCAATGGCTAACTTCTTATTTAAAAGATAGATATCAACAAGTAGAAATATCCTATACTAAAAATAAAATACTTGAGCGTTGTCTTTCAGAAACAAAGCCACTTACTTGCGGAGTACCCCAAGGATCAATTCTCGGCCCTATACTCTTTTTATTGTATGTGAACGACATGTCATCATCCACATCAGATTGCAAAATGGTTCTTTTTGCTGATGACACTAATTTACTATGTAAACACGCCAATGCTCAAAAAGTTTTGTCTAACCTTTCGACTTGGTTCCATGCAAATCGTCTCATTGTAAACACTGACAAAACAGTGTCTATGTCATTTCACAATAGTATCACAAAATCTTTACCCCAGGTTTCTCTTTCTTTAAACGGAACACAATTAAAAACTGTTACAAATACAAAATTCTTAGGTCTCCATATTCAAGACAACCTCAAATGGAATTGTCACATTGACAATCTTAATTCCCAATTAAGCAAATTGTGTTACGCATTCCGAATCTTAGTTAACGCAGTTAGTCCACGTATTTCCCGTTGCGTATATTTTGCAAACGTTTACTCCCATTTACGTTACGGCATTACCTTCTGGGGTAATTCCGGTCAGAGTATTCAAACTTTCAGAATTCAGAAGAGGATAGTTCGGATAATTTGTAAATCTCACCCCCGAAACTCTTGTAAACCTTTATTCAAGGAATTAAATATCTTAACACTTCCCTGCATTTATATTTATGAAACGGTCGTGTTTGTTAAGACCGAATTACTGAAGCACCACCCTTGCTTTATACGAAACAGTCTCGTTCACGAACACTATACACGCAATAGTAGTAATATTCATCGCCCTAGAGTGTCAACCACTCTTTGCCAAAAGGGACCATACCATTCGGGAATCGTTCTATATAATTCCCTGCCCAAGAATATAAAAGATATTATGAAATTGAATATGTTCAAATCCGCGGTTAAAAAGTACCTCCTGAACCAGTGCTTCTACAATGTAAAAGAATTTATTGATTTTAACAAAAGTTAAATTCGTCTTGTACTTTATCACGCCATTGCTGTAGTACTTTTTAAACAACTTATAACAATTTCAAAAACTATTTTCTTGCATGATTGTGTTGTCTTATGGCTCATATTAATTTAGTTTTATGTGTACTCAACATTGGCAC
>NNCF01128426.1:61593-75180 GCA_002313205.1 Laupala kohalensis
CAGCAAAGCGACTGAGCTAAGTACGTCTGCCCATGTGGGTAGTGGCGCTAAGACAACAAGAATTACTTACCTTTCTGGTGGGGTAGGGAAGCCTAGGAAAGTTATTTCCGGGTTGCCGCCTACTGCATTGAAGCACCCCGGTACACAACAAGCAAAAATACGAGGCATTTTATCACTATTTTTTATCACACGATACAGCACCGCCGAAGCACCACACGCAGAATGTAATGTAACGAACAAAGAACACTAGCAGCCAATAGGAGATGGGTGAACACGATCTTGCAGCCACCTATTGAGCGCTGGACAAACTATAGGTGGCCGGGTGACTGGTGGCGCAGTCTGGTAAGTGTTACACGCAAACTACTTGAAGCTTCAAACCTCAGATATTTTCCCCCTATCAAGTTTCCTGACCCTGAGTATGACCATACAACCAAGTGGTTCTCTGCAACAACCCTATCTAGTAGCGGGCATAGGAACTGAGCTTGTGAAAGGTGGTGAATTGTGGAAACTGAAAGTTACACGACATTTTTTAACGAACTTTAACTTTTTCCTCTACATTCCTTTGAGGTCAATGTCTAGTGAACCAACTAATAATGAATTTGTAATGTATAATTTTCCGTATACTCTTTTCTGCATGTTATAACTGTTCTGCATTTTGGTTCTTTTTCTTAGCTACTCTTTCATTATATCAATTAAAAAGGCTCTAATGACCTTGACGAGACCTAACGCACCAAGAAAAAAATTAAATCAATTAATTTAAATTAATTTGATCAAATTTACAATTATTTCTTAGACACCTACAAATAATTGCACCCTTAAAAAACATTTTACCTTATTTGAGTCTTCATCAAGTCTAATTGATACTCACATAAAATATATAAAAAACAATCACAAAACAACTATTAGTAGCTGAAGAAAAGAACAGAAAATAGAAGCTGGAAAAAGTAAGTAAGAAAAAAATATACAAAAATTAATCAAATATGAAAATTTACAAGTGACATTGAAGTTATAATAATGTCTGTTGATAAAGAAAATGTGACAGAATTGCACCCAATAAAAACCTAGAAATTAAAGGTTGTCTGATGGAAAGAAAACTACACCCTCTTTTGTCTGAATTTATAATACCAGATTAAGTGAGTGTTAACCAAAATTTAATTTATATACAGTATGTTAAAAGAGATTCAATGTTACAAATTTTTGATAGCAACATAAAAATTACAAAGTACCATAAGGAAGGATGTATATTTTTCTTGAAGCAGAATTAACGAGAGAAAACAAAATGTTGTCGTTTAACAGATTCATAAAAGAAGCATACTCACAACAGATTCTAAATTATTTCACAGTAAATTACATGGCACAAAGATAGGCAATGGTATCAAATCATATTGATAAGGCTATAAAATTGCCAGACAGGATAAACACAAATAGATCTATTAGAATTGTGAAAGAAATTCTTCATATCAAAAACTATCCTATAAACAAATTCATTAATAAACACATTTTCAAAAATTATAATACCGAAAATAAGAATGGAGAGCCTAAGGAAGTAAGAAAATTGTATATGCCATTTTTCCATACAATCAATATGTACTAGACCACCTATTTAAATTATTTAGGACTGAAAATATATAATGAGTGTAATAAAGAAACATGTGGAATCATATTTAAAGAAAAATACGAAAGGGTGCCAAAATTGACTTGCATGTTTGTTACATAGGTTCGTTACACAGGATTGTTATACGAATGGGTTTTGTTACATTAAACGTCGTCTTTTTCGATGGCTCTACAGCCAGGTCAGGCTCGGGCCTCACCTAGGAGTCGCCTCCAATTCCTCTTATCTTCTGCCGCCCGATTCCACAGTCTACCTCCCAGCTGCTCTCTTGCGTCCTGGGATATTCCCTCTGTCCATCTCTTTCTCGGCCTACCCACCGGTCTTCCTCCCAAAATCCTTCCTTCAATCACTGTCTTACGTATACGTGAACTGGGCATGCGTTGCATATGTCTAGCCCATTCCAATCTGCGGAATTTTGTGTGTGTGAACACCTCTGTCGAGTCATACATTGAGTAGAGTTCTCTGATGTTCCGTCTTCGCCACTGCCCTTTATCGTGCACTGGCCCATATATGGCTCTCGATATTTTCCTTTCATATATAGCGATCCTATTCTCTGCACTTTGTGTTATAGTCCAGGTTCCACAGCCGTAGCACAGTACTGTTCTTATTATGGTTTTATATAATGTGATTTTAGTTTTCCTAAGCACATTTTTATTTTGAAATACGCATCTAAGTGCGTAATATGACCTGTTTGCTGCCATTATTATTTGGTGGATCTCTACGTCTTTCTTGTTCTCCGCTGAGATGACTGAGCCTAGGTATTTTAATTCACTGCCTAACTCAATTTTTTCCCCTTCAATGATGACATCAGGGGTTACCACCTTCTTCCTCGATTGGAACATCACTTTAGTTTTATTTGTATTGACCGTGAGGCCCACCTCTTCTCCTATTTCTTGCAGCTCTAGCACAATTTTATTTGCTTCCCTTACCGTCCTTCCTATTACGTTCAAATCGTCCGCATATCCTACTATTTGTACTGTCTTATACAGGAGGGTGCTGCTCATATCTATGTCCAGTTGTTTCACTACCCAGTCTAAAACAATGTTAAATAGCGTGGGTGCTAATCCATCTCCTTGCTTTAAGCCTTGGTATATTTCAAAAGTCTCCGTTCTACTGCCTTGTAATGCTACCTCTGCCTTTGTGTTGGCCATGGTTAGGTGCACCAATCTTATAATTTTGTGTGGTATCCCTTAACTTTTTAATATTTCATATAGTTTCTTCCTTCGTATACTGTCATACCCCTGTTTTAAATCCACGAAAATGTGGACTATATTTATGCCATGCTTCCAGAATTTTTCAGCTAGCTGTCTCACTGTAAAAATGGAGTCAATTGTTGATCACCCGGGAATAAATCTCGCCTGGTGTTCTCTTAATATGGAATCAGTAGTGTCCTGTAATCTTTTCTTGATGATCTATGTGAGAACTTTGTATACAGAACATAATAGCATTATGCCTTGATAATTTTGGCATTCTANCAAATGGGTAGTTAGTTCTTTGATTGCTCCCGTCTTGAAAAGACTTCTCATGTTACATGTACCAAACAGAATATCCTGTCCTTGCTTTGTCGTCCTCTTCTATCCGTCCTGTCTCCGAGGCATCTCTTGGCGCTTCGCAACAATTGTCTTTTTACAGTGCTTGGTTGTAAGCCATGCGCCCAATCCCCTACTTGAAGGGCCAGGATTTTGTTGAGGTTTACTCCCTTAGGGAAATTGGCTCCACCACGCCTATGAAGGCTCCCCTCTCCCCTTGATTTTCGGTTGGGGTTTTCCTTCCCTTAGCCTTTGGGGATCTCTCCCCTTCCTACAAGGCAGCAGGAAGTAAGGGGCGAGATTGGTTGGGGAAGATAGGTCGTTGTGGAACACACTTCGTCTGGTACCTCAGCTGAGACCAGTCCGGCTCGGGTGGCCCTGCTTGTAGTTACACTACCGCCGGCATAGCTCTCAGCTTCGATGGTACGCGCAAACCCTCATCACCCGCACGGGGAGTGCTTCGTTAAGGTGGTGTTCCCTGGGAAGGAAACGATGTGTAAAGAGAAGAATTAATGTACATAAATTTAATAGTAATAAATAGTAATAACAAGGAATGGTAGGTATAAATCTTTACATTTTTTAATAATAAAATTGATCTATCTCCGTAATTTTGTAACATTAATTTCATTTATCATAGAATTTTTTAAAGTTCCATTAAATAATTATTACTTTTTAATAGGTAATATGCTTCATCTGCGTATTTCTAAATTTGGTATGTCAACAAGACATAAATAACCGTGCAATTAAAACAAAGGATAGGCGAACTATCAAATTGACACCTTCATTCTTTGAGTCTCTGGTAATTTCATTGCATTGTCTGAGAGTTATTACTTCATGGTTCTGTTATTACAAAATATTGTGATTCTGTTAGCTCTATATATACCTTGCTATTCAGGTCCCGTGAGCTCTCCTTAACAAGATGTGATTCCTACATCTCCCACTTCCAAGATATAGCTGCCCGTTCAAGAGGTGAGGAAATTCAATGATGTCATCTCACTGTAGGAAATAGCTAACTCATTAAAAGAAAATTATTGTCAATATAATTGCCCACTATCATATTTGTATCATAATATTTACTTGTCGCTTTATTTGGTTCAAAGGAATTTGAAAATGCACATGCAAACACCACAAGTGTGCTTCTGACGCAGTCCAACATGGAATTGACTGGGAAAAGAATGAAGAAAATGGGGGGATATTGGAAAATAATTGCCGCTGCATTCAATAGTTTCAAAGATTCTGCCTTCAAAGAAAGTACAAAACTTAAACAAAAAAACAGATAAGTAGTAAATCTTTCATGGTATTTCCATACCATTGAATAACATAACCAATTTTAAAATGATACCTTCTCCAATAAAACATATGGTTGGTAAATACCACAAGGAAAAAAACAATATAATCTTGTAATTAAGGGGAAAGATGAAATCGAAAACATGTGTTCGCAAAATGTCGTTTACGAGCTTGTTTTGAAAAATTGTCTCATTTGCTATATCGGACAGATGAAACGTAATTTACAGACGCGAAATCAAAGAACAGCGTAACATAAACTTACTACAACATTCCATTACACCGTTTAAATTTGGATCATTCATTGAGTTGGGAAAATGTTTCATTTCTAGATCGGGAACCAAATTACTAAAAAATTATAATTTCAGAAATGTTATACACGAAGTTTACAAAAAACACAAACTGACGCAGACAACTGATCAAAAATTTGTAGTTGTTTACAATGATTTTCCTAATCATGGTTTGTTTTTTCAAATGATTTAATTTTCTATGTCATTTATTTATTTGAGTATGGTTAATTTGTTTTCTACTTGTTACGAAGATAAAGAATATGACGTACCGTAAATGAGAATACACATTTGCAAAATACACTCAGCGACTAACAATGTTGGCAAAAATTCGGAATGCATAGCATATTGTGCTTAGTTTGGAATTCAAATGATCAATAAGACAATTCAATTTGAGGTTGCTCTGAATATGGAGCCCTAATTTTTTTTTAATATTTTGGCTGATTTTATTTGGGTTCCGTTTAGCATAAAGCATGTTGGAGGAAGATTACACTATCGCGAAATGATATTGATATTGTTTTATCAGTATAAACGATGAGACGATTTGAATGAAACCAAGACGAGAGGTTAAATATAGTTTTTGCGCATTGACATGTTTACAATGGTCTTCAATAGTCAATATTTGAGTAAAGTGGTCGCTATTCCCCGCTTTAGAAACTTGAGAAGTAAACATGAGTCTATTGTTCACGATTACATGGTCCAGCAAAGCCCGAGATGAATCAAACAGGAGAGAGAGGTCGATTGTCGCAGTAAGAAGGTTGAAGGAACTGATTAGATAATTGAAGCGATTATTGGGTTTTTGCCTGTTTAAGTTTTTGCATATGTTCACTAGGGTTGAATAGACCTCCAAATTTAAATCGTTTTGCCCACCAATAATCATTACTGTGACCTGCTCTGTGAGTTTTTCCGTGTGGGTGTTCGATTCTCTGATAACTTCAGCCAAACGAGCGTTTCGCCTGAAGAAACCGGACACAGAGGTGGCTAGGAACGATTCCACGCGTTACGGAGAACATTTGGCGGCCACAGGAAGCAGCTAAAATGAAAACGCTAGATATCTATGTGGAAGTGTAGTCTTGCACAGCGTTTTTAACAGCACAATTTTTCGTGGTTTTGGACGCCTGTGCGGACTAAAGCGAGGAGTAGGTTTAATAATAAGTTTGTCGTAAAAAAAACAGTACGAACTGCGTATGACCACTTGGAGGACAATAAATTAATTTACTCTCCGGAAGCAAGCAAGGGACCATCCCATCAATTCCGATCAAGGGCCCTAAGGCTGAGGCGGATTCAAAAATTTCAGCAAAAATTCCCAGAAAAGATAAAATGTTAGCTGCGAGTTATAATACTAATAAAATGTCAATATGTTTGTAATTTGGCTGCTGAAGGTAGTGGGAGAGATGAGCCACACTCTGGACAAAGAGGTAGCGGAGCCTCGAGGTCAGAGGACGGAGTGCGTCGCAAGCACAGACGTTAACAGTAACATAATATAAAGTTACAGGTTATACAATGGATGAAAAATAATTGGTGCTTTAAATATTATACATCGCACAACCTACATAAATACAGCCAACTCAAGTATTGTCTAAATGCCACCTAAATTCCTCTTACACCAAATTTTTCAAATATATATTTATTTTATTACAATGATTTTCTTACGACCATTTTAGTAGTTTTTCTAGCACAAAACACAAAGAAAAAAAATAGCAGAATAGACAATCAATTTTACCCAGGACTACTGAAATAAGATATAATAAATAATAATACCAATTGTCTGAAGAGATGAATAATGGTTACAAGAGTAATTTAAAAATAAATCTTAGCGTATAATTCAATCTTAAATACAAAAGAATAGAGACTTACTAATCCTTTGAACCTTAGAGTTTTAACATCACACTATTTAGATCGTCATGTGATGGATTGAAACAACAATTTAAGGAAGAAACACAAAAAATATTGTTAATTTTTCTTGATTTGTCCTTATGATTACTCGATCCTAGATTATGTCCTGATGATTACTTCATAATAAGTCGAAGCGTTGAGTATCTAGACTTAATGTGTGTCATAGACGTCGAAGAAAACATGTCGTAAAATAAAGTTATATTAAATAAAATGATACACGTTTATAATAAAATAACCGTTTACGAAGGACTAGTAACAAAATTTATTTCCTTCTTTTTTTTGGGAAATTAGAAGGCTTTTCACTACTACACCAATAGTTCTGTGTAAATCGATCATATTTAAGTGAATAGATTAACATTTCCCATCACTGAAGAAAGTTTTAATTCGGAAATGAAACTACGAGGAATGCTGAACGACCGAGAAACTGTATAGGGTCGCCGTCTATATCGGCTTTACAGCGTCTTCTGCTTGAAGTTATACTTTAGAAAATTTCAGTCCGACTTTCATTCCATCGATTCTCTTAGGTCAGTTAAACATTCTAGTCTATGACATGAAAAGTAATATTCACTGTATCATACACTGTGCATTCCTTCGATATTTATTGTGGAAAAGTAAGAAGTTTGTCCAGAACGCCGTTCCCCGCATTTTGCCATTCCCAGTTCCTGCACGTGCGTTAGACCGGCATTATGAAACTGAGGAATAGAAAGGAATTATAAAAATACCATTCTACCAGAATTTACACGTAAAATATAAAAAAACTCAAAAATACCAAATTAAATTATTCTTTGAAGTATTATTTGTACCTGTTTCCTTAAATTATACTTATTTCGAAGATATTTCTGAAGCGAAAATCTTTATTCCTTTAAAAATTATGTTATTTTTTAGCATCTTCATATCTCTTAGGTGAGAAAACTCAATGTTAAAGAATCTCGCCAAATACAAAACGTAAATTTGACGTGATATAGACTGACACACGCACGCGCGCACACACCGCGCCTGGGACACCACCTTGACGTAACACTGTCCGTGCGGGTGGCGAGGGCTTGTGCGCTCTGATGATGCTGCGGGCTATGCCGGCTGCAGTTGCAACATCGCGTTAGGTGGTGGTGTACCTGCTAGCAGGGTTTCCCATGCCGGAAAGGCTTCAGCTGAGGAGTCAGACTATGTGTGTCCTGCAACGACCTGTCTAGTTCACCCTTCCTGTTTCTGATCTCATCTAGTGAGTTCGTGGGTAGCAACCACAGGGTCCTGAGCCGAATCAAGTATTTCTTCCACTTAATTATGCTTGATTTTCTCTGTATATTTTTCTATCAGCCTGCCTTGACCAAGTTTTGCAATCTTCGACCCCGACGCTATTAGGTTTGGAGATCTAGGGCGTGTCTTTCGTGCTACTTTCACAATCTTCTTTCTTCAACCCCAAGGTGAGGTGTAAAGCGACCCGTGCCGAGGCCTGAATGGTGCAGAAGGTTATCTGCATCTCAAACGGAGCCTCGTGGATACCTGGCGACCTCCCAGAGTAAGAAGCCTTACCTGGACATGCGGGGTTCTGTTCAGGCTGACTGTTTTTCCCTAGCTTTTCGTGGGAAAATAATGGAAGATGTTAACAAAAATAATTCTGCAACTCTAGTTGAGACGGAGAGCGGTGGGAAGGGGAGTGTTCTCTTATCCACAGATGTAATAGAAGCGACAGCAACAAATGAGATGAAAGCGAAAAGAAAAGGCAGAGGTGGAAGCAGCACTGCGATTAAGTCGAAGACCCTACCTCCAGAGGCAAATGTGACTCGGAATGTTGGAGGATGGCAAGGAGTTCTAGCGACAAAACAGAATGAAGATCGGTTGTTTGACAGTCTCAATTGAAAAACTTAATGCAATGATAAATGTCATTACATCAACTAAGAATATCCACAAGACAATCACAACTGACACGAAAGCGGCAAAGTCCCTCTCTAATCGGATCAAGAGGATAAAGGGACAAGTCAATAAAGAGGAAGCCAAGTTTTTCTTCTGTAGTGGAGGACATGGCTGGAATTATAAACCTGCCACCAAATGCCCAGTTGACTGAAATACCGAAACTATCGGAATCGATTGAATTTGGAACTACCCTAACCTCAGTCACTTCACAGACAGAGGAGACGATAGGGAAAGACGTCGTTGACAAGGAAGGAAATGAAAAAGACATATCGCAATCTCAGCACAGCTGCAATGATTGCTCACTGACAACGGTAATACCGATTCCTACTGACACCGGTCAAGACTCCACGGTTGAACTGCCATGGGAGTTGAGGCAAAAGAAACGTAGGAAAAAGCAAGGAGAGACAGAGTGGAACCGGAGCGAGAAAATGCTAAAGCTTAAACCGGAGGCAATCCTTTTAAAGTGTAAGAACGATGGAACATCATACATCAACGTCTTAAAATTAATTAAGGCAAAGGTCAGTAGGGAAAACGTAGGCGAAAATAACAATAAAATAAGAGCAACAATGACAGGAGAGCTTCCCCTCATCGCTGGCACCGGGAAGTGTTGCAATGCAAATGGCAAAACAAGAAAAAAGAATTCAGATGAAAAAAGAAATGGCATCCATCCTCCAAATTAATCTAAATAGATGTGGCAGTGCTCTGGATCTTCTTCAGCAGACTGGGAAAAAGAAACGAGCCGACATATTGATAATATCAGAATAGAACAAGGACCTAGATGATTCCTCAAAGTGTTTTGATTTAAGAGGTAATGCTGCAATTCAAATACTACGTGAAAAAAATGTAATTGCTGATGAGATTGAGGGAGGTCAAGGGTTTGTTAGAAGAAAAAAGTGAAATGGCAGTATATAGTTGTTACTTTTCGCCAAATAGATCAGTAGAAGCGTTCCAAAGTAATCTTGGTAAGTTGGATGCGAGCATGAGATGTTGGGAGGGACCAATCTTCGTTACGGGTGACTTGGGAGCAAGTGATGAGAGAGGACGTGTTTTAGACGAAGCCATGATTTCGGTCAACCTGATTACCATTAATCAACCGGGAGTGACATCATTTGAAAACATAGCATCCATTTCTGTACTTGATCTAGCTTTCAGAAGAACGACTATACCTTTCGTTCGTAATTAGCATGTAATAGAGTTAGAAACTTTCAGTGACCAAATATACGTAAGTTATGAAATCGTTCGAAGGCGTTTTCAACCATCTCGGGCACAATGCGGTGGTTGGGCAAACCGCAAACTTGACAAGAAATTTTTCCAAGAGTAATGTGAAAACCTCACTAAATTGAATCAGAGCATTGATCTAACTTAGAATTATTTACACAAAAATTATTTGCCAAATACACAAATCATTGGGATATTAAATTACAAAGTTTACTAAGACAATTACCGAAAGTTTATGGACGCATAACTAAGTATCTTTCCCGTCGGAAAATGTTCCTCACAACTGGCAGTCTAAAGATACAACGCCCTGCATTTAACCCATATACCTCACGTCTTCTGCCTTCCTCCACTTTTGTAGCGACGACGTAGATCAAGTTGAAATCAGGTGATTTTTACGAGCAGCATCACTCGCCATAATTCAGTTCTTAAGCTGAATGCTAGCTAGAGAATACTTGTAATTCAATCGTAAACGTCTTTAAGGAACAATAAAGTTCCTTTCACTACGTCCTAAGCTTCGTGCAGCGTTTGCACACTTGCCCTACGTTTAGTTTTAAAAACGCGTACTTTAGTTTCTAAGTGAGAGAGACCTCTTGTCTTTGTAAGCGCCGTGAGTGACAGAAAACCTTCCCAGATGTGTTGCGCTGTTTGAATGGTGTGGAGGGAGAGGTTGCGCGCCTCTAATTGGGTTTTCATGACGCTCTTAAAGAATTCAACAGATCGTCCCCGACAGACGCAATACTCCGCTCTCTTTACAAAACACAACTGACCGTCCCGCATTAATACCTCACTCACTCCAAGCGGATGTGCGAGCGAGAGGGTGTCATCTCTCAGCATCTTGTCTTGTGTTATGAGGGACAACCTACAGCGGAGACGGTTGCCTCTTTTTATACTGATCTCTATGGTGTACAGAGTCCAGGAACTCCTTTGCTTTATCCATTCCTGGAATCAAGCATCACATACTCTTTGTTGTGGCTTTCTTCAAGCTGCTGCCGTTGCTACTTGTTGCTCTACCTCAGATCAAAGAATACTACATAAGACAATCTCCAAGTACACAAGGGGCATCCCAATACCACAAAAAAACCTGAAGAAGGAAGAGGGCTATGAATAATATAAACCCTAGAAAGGAGGCAGTAGAAAATCAAAATGCAAGTAAACAAACATTACAGCATCTTGCAACTGATAGCTAAATATAAAAACTACCTGGGGAAAATAAGGAAAAGTACAAAAGCAGAAATGAAACAATGATTACCTAATACAAATGACTACAGATGAATTGTCAAGGACTCCCTAAATACTAATGTCCCAAGTATCAATAATATTTTTAAAATAATCAAAGATCCATCTAATACTGCAAATCTTCTAAAGACAAGAAAGAAGGGTGAAAGAGGGAGTCTCCTCCTTCATTCATTTTGAATAAACTGTGTATCAACTGAGTTATGAATTGAGTCTGCTTCTTGAGAAAAAAAACAACTAGAAACTGAGAAAATTCCATTCTACCTCAGGTTCCAAGTCCAAATCCGCTGGATTTCTTACTACATTTAGTGATTTAAAAATTAACAAATCTTAAGTTATTCAAATTTGTCTTTTAAATATTTATAATTTTTAAAATATAATCCTCATTTATTAATATATTGGTAAACATAGGCTGAAATGTATGATAATTGCAAGAGATTAGGTGAGAACAATTTGGTGAAAACTGAAAACCATACATTTTCTTTACACTCCCTGCACCAAGCGTGGGAGATGGTTAAAGTGAAATGTTTACATGTCTTGTTTAATTTGTATTGATCACAAAGATAATTTTATAATTGAGCAAATGTTATTATTTTTTATTTGGTCAAACGACACTGGTGACAAAACTCTACTTGAAAATAGAACCCATCCAGTGTGCTACAATAATATGCAAAATATGATGTATTCACAGAAAATATGAATAATTAATTACTAGACAGTGCAGTGCAATTTGAAAGTAAGAGTGGCATGACTTTACAAGGAAACTATTCCTTACAGTTCAGGGAACAGAAATTACAATTTTTTATGTCTAGGAAAACTCTACTCCGGATCCTTATCTTTCTCTTATATCAGAGAGAATATGTCATACTCACATCAATGTCAATAAATTTTGTAAAACTATGGCTAAACATTAAACCATTTTACTCAGAAAAATCAAACCATAATTCTGATTACTTCAACAACCATTTGTTCAGGTCACAAAGGCTGCAGATTTGTTCAATGGAATATTGGTATCTGTGAAGTAATAAAACATAAATGACAAATTTTTGTATCATGATATTTAATCTTTTTGTCTTTAAATATGTCACAAAAATATTTAAGTAATAGTAAACAATTAATGTTTATCTTGAAAATTTTTTGAATATCCAAGAGACAGTTGAGAAATACTCTCTTGCCTCTTAATTTATTACAATCATATACTTTGGAACTGATTGAAAGTCAATGTTCATGACAATTAGAGAATTACAACTTTATTTCTTATAAAATTTCGTACAGGAATACAAATATTTTGAAGAATCTAGAAAAACAAACGGCCATTTCCCCTTTTAAAAAATTTAACTTGGACCATTTCTGGTAGAGCTCAAAATTTTTAATGTCAGCTCAAAATTAGCTCCTAATTAGTTTGTAATTATAGGCATGTTTCCGATTTCATTTGAGAATATGGGGGTATCAACTATACGGATGAAGAGTCATGCCGAACCAGAGCGAACTGCGACCCAACATTTTGAAGGAATATTATTAAAATGGAAAGAATCTTTTCATGTTGTTATCCACAAATATTATTTCTTGAAATAAATTTAGTTTTTTTCCCCTAGAAATGAACAAATATTTAATTCTGGTTTTCTGATATGAAAATTAAGAAATTTACATATCTGATATTTTTGTTTCACTTAATAAAAGTAACTGTACATAGAATTACAGGACTCACATCCTTGATTAAGGAATTCTGAATATAAGTGGACTAATAAAAATATATGTATCTGTTTTTCATAAAAGATATTTATATGACTGTTTTGTTTTATTTTGTTTTGCTTTCTTTATCGTAAGTAGTGTCATATTCAAATAAATAGTTGTAGTTCACGTTCGTAAATTTTGGAGAAAAAAATTGAAAACTTATTATCATTGGGAAGACACGTAAACTATAATACTACATCTAACAATAATATCTTCAAAGTAGTATCAATTACAGTGTTTCCATATGTGATTGTGGAATCTAAACTATTATATTTCAGCACAATTTGTCACCTTTCTTTCACTTGTACGTATACTAAAGATAAATTACATAAATGTTTAAATGGATTACCCTGGGAGAAGGTTATTATCCTCCATGGGACATTAGGATTTTGTGTTTTAGGTCAATATATATTTTATAAAGTATTACACAAAGTATTGTGTGTTACTGCATCTATAAATTATTTAATCTCTAACCATTAAGAAAGGGTTTTATGTTCCCTAGTATTCTTTTTATTGGTTTTCCTTATTCCTTTCCTTATAAAATAACCATTACTGACTGACACGATCACTAGTCCTCATGTCATCCAGACTACCCACCAAAGTTCCATCTTCCTTAGCGGCTGCACACGCGTCCACCTGTAAAACACGTTAACTGAATATCCCCAATCCATTTTGTTTGTACCCCTTCATTCTCCCAGGACATCGAAAGATTCATATTGTTTTTTGTGTATTCCCTTATGTGTTTTTTAATATACCTCAGACAAACACAGAGACACAATACTCCAAAATTGCATTTACAAATCAACATTCGACAATAAATACACTCTATGAGTAATTCTTAATTTTAGAGAAGGGTTTTTCAGATAAGGAGTTGGTTTTTCTA
>NNCF01128427.1:0-59376 GCA_002313205.1 Laupala kohalensis
TATATTAAATTTATGTTTACTTTTGTTGTGTGATCTGTGTTATTAATATTATATTTTGATCCGTGATTTGAACTCATGTCCCAGCCGGTCCTACCTCTCATAAAATATGGTTGATACCCATATAGCCTAGCGAGTAAAGCCTTCTGAGTAAATATTACAATAATTAATTAGATTGAACTCATAAATGAGGTGATAGCAGTAATAAATCAGAGAGGCACGTATCATAATGTTTGAGTGCGCCGGTTAGAGAACCTGAATTGTATCACTTGGTCGAGAGTGCCGAGAGATCTTTTTGAATTGAAAGGGTGGACCGTATCAATACAATGATACCAATGCTTTGGTGCCAATATCAGCGAGTTCCTTTCTCATTGTATTTTCTGACCCAAATAGAGTAGAGCAAATGCTAAATGCTTCATATATCCAAAAATGTCGATATGATGTTAACAAATAAGGAGTTTGTGGGAACGCATCCAGTAATGGCATGTGAAAACAAAATAATTTTGCATCCCTGTTCGCCAAGTACTTGTCGCACCGATTTAATACCACGTTTTTTATAACTGAACGTAGGCGGCTACAAACAAATATTTCGTGTATTAAAGTAAATCAAAAGTACAAGAATATTAGTGTAGTCAGCAACAACTGTTACATGCTTTTCTTGTGCCAAGACCAGTGCTGTTTTTACAATAACTGTGTCAGCTTCATCTATGGCATAAATTACAGTGTGGCTATTTGCTTCTGATTCCCTAGCACTGTTTACTTTCATTATTAGAAATAAAGGGTCCTTTGCCAATAAGAAGTGGAGAGCTGTCAGTATATTTCACTGTTACTGATGATTGTTTTGTGCGTACATGGTGCTCTACATCCTTTGTACCAGAGATGGCACAGTCATCAGCTTGTATATTGCTTTGCAATATGACTGCCATGTAGTTGTAACACATCTGAAAATTTCGCAGTTTTTGGCCACGGTAATTTGTGTGTGCATCTCCGAAAAGAACATGCAATGTTTCCGCAGGTATAATAATAATATAATAATAATAATCCTTAGAGAGCGGGCAACAATCTGGAATTAGAAATGTGAACCAGCTGTGAAGTGAACATCACTACATCTAAATAGTAATAATAATTGGAATATGAGGAGCCGTACCTCAAAAACTCTGCTAGCTATGGGAGTGGAAGGTATATTGATTTTAATAATTAAAAGATTTTTGTAATTGGAGGACCACATGGAATACCATGGTTTTATATCACAACAAATAATAAATCAATGTATATTAAATAACAAACAAAAGTTAGGTAGTTTACACGGAAATGGCACAAAACAGGTTACCTAATAATCCCACCAAAAACCTAACCTAAACACACACAAAATCAATGGACATTCACGTAAAATATCCAATAATAAAACTTACAGCTAAACACATGACATTAATTTAAAGATATAAGAGGCCTGATTATATACAACAAGGTTCAGTTAAATGTTATTGAATAATGGATATTGAGTTGATCATAAAATATCATACTGTTTGTATGATTTTCACTGGCCAGTGAAATGTATGTGAGCTCATAGTTACGTTCTTTGTAGCATTTACCGAAACTCAGTCTGCGAACAGCGTCTCAGGCGGTTGGAAAATGCGGGAATCAGCAACGTTGTGGATTCATCAATATTATTTAAAGTTTATACGATCACACTGTTTCCGTGATTACAATAAGTCATGTTCGCGACAGTTCCAGATGGTCGCATTACATGGTTGCTGTAATACTCCATATAATAATGGTTACTCCACGCACAACACGCTTCACAAAATGTTCATATTGACGGACGCCGTCATGGTCCGTTGTGCACTCGAACGAAAATCTGAAGCAGAGTGACTAAGTTTTATATGACCACACTGTTTCCATGATCACAATAAGCCACGTTCACGCTTCACAAAATGTTCCTGACGGACGCCGTTAAGGCCCGATGTTGACAGGACGCACCTTAAAGTAGAAGTGACGCTGGAGCTAGTAGCTGCGGGGTCTTCCCTGTTTTGGAGGGAAAATCTCCCGCGCAAATACATTATTCTAGTTTTGTCAGAGACGCCGAAGTGAAAGGACGTGCGCGTCGTAGCTCCGCAGAGCCGTGTACCTGCAAGTGCCGCAGGAAAGTGAAGTGCGAATTGTGAACGTTTAGTGAATTTCCTGTGTGTTCCAGAACGTCAAAATATTCAAAAGATAAGTATTCTGTATTATTATTCATTTTATTTTTATTATTATTATTATTTGTTCGTACTATTATTTGTAATTGTAGCGATGATTTCTATTGAGCAGTGGCGAGCTGCTATTGGATGTGTGAGACGACCACGCATTCCGGGTGCATTAGTTACCCATTCCTTAAATGTAAATTTAACATGTTTAATTAGTGCGACACTAATAGGTATTCTATTAGTTATAGGTGGAATAGAATCCAACCCTGGCCCCACCACTAACATTGACACCGCTCTGGAGGAACTTCGAGCCGGACAGAAGGAAATTCTAGAGTGACTGGCCGCGCACTCCGCTATCTGGCAGGGTTATATGCGGAAAGTGGAGTGCTGGAGCACCGGGTTGCGTCTCTCGAGACAGAGAATAAAGCTGTGTCGAAAGATTGACTACCTGGAAAACCAGTCGCGAAGGAACAACCTTCTTGTCTTTGGCTTGGATGACCAACCGGGCGAAACATGGAGGGACTCGGAGCGGCTCGTACGAGACGTCGCGGCCCAGACGGGAGTGGTGCTCACTGAGTGCGACATAGAGCGCGCACACCGTGTGGGACACAGGATAGGGAAGAGGCCAATAGTGGTGAAATTGGCCTCTTATAAAAAGAGAGGAACTCTTAATGGGAGCTTCTCGTTATTTGCGTGAGGCGACCGAGGAATCTCTCCGCGGTGTTCGCGTCGCGGAGGACTTCTCCATCGCCGTGCGGCAGACACGCAAAGAGCTCGGGATTTTTTTGCAGGATGCCAGAAGCAAAGGGCACAGGGCTTCTTTGCGCTTTGATACACTTGTGGTGGATGGGAAGCGCTACACGCTAGAGGCCCTGAAGAAGGTGAGTCAGGGACACACCCCAGCCCCAGTCGATGACGCGGCAACATCGTCGGTGCGACCGCCGACACAGCAACGCCACTCAGCAGCACGCGGCAGGGCGACGGCAAGCCAGCGCCAGCGCGTCATCAACGCGGTATGCGAAAAGTGCACCACGCCTGTCGGCTACCAACCGGCAACCGTATGTACCTCCCCCACCGCAAGGACCGGTGGCAAGATCTGTGGCACTTGCAGTTCAGCAAGGTACGTCCGCGGCAGGCCAGTAGGACAAAGGGCATGTAGTAGATGTATTGTGTTGGAACGTTGAAGGATTGACGAGGAAACTGACTCAGGGGCGTTTTCGTGAGTTCCTTGAAAAATTCTCTGTAATTGGAATATTTGAAACGTGGTGCAAAGACGGAGACTCGGTTAATTTAAATGGATATACTTCCTTTACGAAACATTTGAAAAGAAAAGGATCGCGTGGAAGAAACCCAGACAGAGTCACATTTATTGCAAGAATTCAACGAATTATAGTTTCCGAGAAATAAATATAAATTTGCAAAGTTCCATATGCGTTAAACTAGAATGCACGGGTATGGAGATATTAATTTTAATTATTTTTAGACACCCACAACGATCCGTGTACCATAATAGTTCTTTTTATGAAGAGTTAGACCATTTATTAAATACGCTGAAAAATAGGAATCTCAATGCAGGACTTCTATTAATGGGAGATTTTAATTCAAGAATAGGTGAAAGAATACCAGACGCACCTATGAACGAAAATCTTCAAGTTAATAATAATAATAATAATAATATAATTAGAAAAAGTAAAGATAATGAGAGCAATGGGGAGGGAAGAGAATTACTAGAGCTATGCTATTTACATAATTTAGATATTTTGAAAGGTTCTTATGGGGATGACGCATGCGGAAATTTCACGTATATTAATAGAAATGGAGAGAGCGTAATTGATTATGGTTCGGCGTGTCCTAATACTATACAGTGGATAGATAAATTTCGTGTAGGTCAAAGAATAGAATCCCATCACATGCCACTTTGTTTAACCTTAAAATATAAAAATAGTTTACAAGAACTACAACAGTCAAAGAGATTGTCAAAAATTAAACGATTTAAATGGAACCATGAAAAAAGGCTATAATTTGCAGCGAACTTTGAAAGGAATTGCGGAAGCTTGCACGCAGATATTCTAAATAGGTTGCAGTTTGGAGAGCTTAATGCCGCGACAGAATCCTTACGAAACACTCGACAGAAAGCGGGTTCACACATGCGAGTACGCGCACAGAAAAAACACAACACTCGAGAAGCGGTATGGTTCTACATAGATTGTAGACAGGCGAAAAAAGATGCTGAAAATGCATTAAAATTCTACATTTGGTGGGGAGGAGAAAGCTTACGACAAAAATACGTACACTTGAGAAAAAACTATAAAAGAATAATTAACACAGCTAAGCAACAATGGCAGAATTCGGAAGCGGAAAGAATTGAAAGCATTATTCACAGTAAAAATGTTGCAAATATTTGGGATACTATAAATAAATTACGATGTAGATATAGTTGCATGAACAGTATAGAGGCGAAAAGTTGGGAAATGCACTTCGCTCAACTTCTTTCCCGGAATCAGTGTATACAACGGACGGGTCATTTAATCAAACACCAAATAATAGTGACAGATTTAGACCGTGCAATAAATATTGATGAAATAAAAGATGTGGTACGGAATTTGAAGTCTGGCAAAGCAACAGGTTCTGATGGTATTCCAGTGGAATTTTTTAAGGAAATAAATTCTAGTATTGCCCCAATTCTCGTGGATTTGCTCAATTCTTTATACGACACTTCCATGTTTCCTGAAATTTGGAACACATCAATAATTTGTCCAATTTATAAAAACAAAGGTGACGTTAACGATCCTAATAACTATAGAGGTATTTCCTTAATTAATACAATAGCTAAGATTTTTTGCAAAATTCTTCATGTTCGGTTAAATAAATGGATAGAAAAAGAAGGAAAANGCTTCATGTACGGTTAAATAAATGGATAGAAAAATGAGGAAAAGTGACAGTATTGCAAGCAGGATTCAGAAATAACTATAGTACAGTAGACAACATTTTTATAACTACCACAATGGCGGAAAAGGCAACTTCCGTGAAAAGAGGTAAGCTATTTTGTGCTTTTGTGGATTTTGAAAAAGCATTCGATACCGTTAATAGGGAAATACTTTGGTATACTCTAGAAAGTAAAGGAATCTCCACAAAATTCCTAAAAATGCTTCAAGGGATGTATAAATCAGACACGGCATGCGTGAGATTAGAATCAGATTGTGTAACAGATACATTCTCTGTGGAAAGAGGTATAAAGCAAGGTTGCGTACTTTCCCCACTTCTCTTCATACTATTCATAGATGGGCTTGTAGATAGATTAACCACGGTAAATGCAGATGCACCCAGGATCGGAGATGAAAATATTTCAATACCAGCACTCCTTTTTGCCGACGACTTGATTATTTTCTCAAAAACACAAGCAGGTTTACAAAGAAGTTTAGATGAATTAGAAATTTTCTGCGAAGAAACGAAACTAAAAGTTAACGTTAATAAGACAAAAACCATGACTTTTAAAAATGGGTGGGTCTACAGTAAGAATGAAACTTGGTCGTATAAACGAGAAACGCTAGAAAACGTTAAAGAATACATATATTTAGGAGTAACCATCTGCGTGAACGTAACTTGGACGAGACATATGGAGAAAGCTCGACGAAAAGGCAAATACATTTTAAGTACAATAACAAAATCAAAAATTACAATTCCTGAAATTGCACCAAGACTCATGGATAAAATGTTTCAGTCTCTACTCATCCCGGGAATTGCGTACGGAGCGGAAATATGGGGCGCGGGGAATAACGATATTTTAAACTCGCTTCAAACGAAATATCTTAAAATGGTAACGGGAATTGCTCAATGCACAGCAAACAGTGGCATTTTATGGGAATTTGGGTTGCTTCCCTTTGAACTAACTCTACAATTAAGAGCAATTAAATATTGGCTTTCGATAAGGGCAGGCACCAGGAACCCACTTGTAACTCAGTCTTACCATTGTAATACAGAAGGAAAATGGGACAGGCAAATTAAAAATTTAATTCATAAAGCAGGAATCACTTGTGTGAGTCAGAATAGTCCATCGTTAAACGATCTAAAAGATATTAAGAGAAAAATCCAAGACTTATACCGTCGTGAAATAGAAACTAACAGACTGGAAAAGAGGTCACTTATCGTGCAAACCTTAGTAGCTGGACAATGGGACAGAAAACCATACATTGACTGTCTCAAATCAAAAGAACGATCGGGTTACGGATGGTTTCGCGTAGGAGGGTGGANTTCGCGTAGGAGAATGGAAATTAAGAAAACTGAGGTGGGATCGAGACTCTATTTGCCCACTTTGCGGGGATCAAAATGAAGATTGGATTCACATTTTACTAACATGCCCGAAAACAGATCAAAAACGAACTTTTATCCAAGTTGGTGCATTCCAAAATTATCACATTAACGTAGATTTAGCCATTGCGATAATGAGGGACAATAGAGTATCTGTAGTGCAGTCCCTGGGTCAGTTCCTAAGCTATGTGAGGGACATGAGAGAAAGAGTAATATGCGCTGAAACCACTGATTCAAATGAACCGTGATTCTGCCGCTTCGTCTTTTTCTTTTGTTTCAGGCGGAGACATGTTGAGAAGACCTTCCAAGGCATTACGTCAATTATATGTTGTTGTTTTTTTAGTATTGTAAATAATTGAATTTTATTTTAATCTTTATTTCTATGGCAAAACTGGTATATTTTACATTATAATTTATTTCTCTTATTTAATTATCTTTTGTAAATATGTCTATATTAATTGTATATATTCGTGCTCATTTAATCGGTAGTTGCAGCATACTTAAAAGATATTTTACAACTAAATAAAACAATATTAAAGATGCACTAAAGGATGCTAAATAATAATAATAATAATAATAATAATAATACGATACAAATCACAAGTAAATAAAATTACAATCATTTTAAGTTCAAAACAAAGATTTCCAAAAAATTAAAACTGCAACTATCCGTTCAATGAGAGTGAATACCAGGGCATTGTATGCACAGCCCACGGCTCTACTTAAGGGGAATTTTACAGGCGTACAGGCAACAAAAAGCCTCGCCACACATTTGTACATAAATAATATTTGTAAATAAAGCGCCCTATTGAATTGAATTATTATTGAATTGTTCGTTTGCAAATTCAAGAATTTGATACAAACTAAAGAATTAATTCAATGTTACATTAAAATTAGTAAATTGATATTAAGAATTTGTGACGAATTTCCATGTAATGAATAAGTTATTTTCATTATCACGAAATGTCTTGGTGAGAATAGAGCTCTCTAGTTGCACATTGACGTACTTAAGTCTTTTAGATCTATTGTTAGTATTAGATAATATTATTAGTTTCTGGTGGAAATGCACCAATAATAATAAACTTTTTTGTCGAAAAGCAGTTATAAACTGCGTACGTCAACGTGGAGGACAATGAACTAATTTACTCTTCGGAAACAAGCAAGGGGCCATCCCATCAATTTCGATCAAGGGCCCTAAGGCAGAGGTTGATTTACATATACAATCAATCAATTATATCAGTTTCAATCAATACATAATAAGTAATACGTTAAATAATAAACTATTCAGATAACATATACAAGTAATATGTAATTTATAGGTAATATTTTTTAAAATTTCAACTAGTTGTTAAAATTGATCGCGTCGCACCTTCACTACTACTTCTCATCAATGGGGTCTGGATTAAGTGAGTGCGGTTAGGATCCTGTTAATTTATTAGTTTATATTTGACCCTCTAATGTATATCACTTTACGTTGGCAAATGGAATGACTGGTGACCCCAAGTTAAAATCTTTTAGAATTATTATTCACCGGTTATATTGCGTTATTTTGTGCTTCATGAATATATTTAAGACATAAATAAACAGTGTTTGCACTTTTTAACTCGAAATATTGCCAGTATATATGAAAAATATGTTATTTATTAATTATGTTATAAATATAAAACATATCACTCTCTTAAACCACAAAAATATTCTTTTTATAGTTACTTATTAACTCTAACAGGACGCGGTAATAAGAGGTATGACGTGTTGTGTATTGAAATGTAGGGGAGACTGGGGCAAATTGGCCAGTCGTGTTAAGTAGCCATTGGCTTGTACTCACTAAAAACTACTTCAATTTGGTGACGAAGCTGTGAACTAACTCATAGAGAAGCCATTAGTGTTCTGTCAAAGCGTGCGCGACCAGCTAATAACATTTCTCAAGTTTTCACAATTTTTCTAATTTTTCCAGTACTGATGTAAGGTGAGTGTTCAGTTATTTTCTCGTTATTTGGTTTTTCATTACTGATCCAATTTGTGTAGTGACATTGCTGAAAAATCAGTCTAATTACCTTTAAAATGTTACAGAATATGGCGAAACAGAATGTTCGACGTTAAAGATAATTGTCATTTTGTGATCCAACGGGGAAAAGTGACCAGGATCATGATGGGGCAAACTAGCCAGATAACGGGGAAAAGTGGCCAGGGCCTCCGCTCGCTTCTTAAGTTGAATTATTTGCTTTCTTAAAAATTTAGATGTATGAAATGTAGGCGTAGATCTTTTATCGAATTCTTTCTATTTACAAAAGTATTATTTGTAACCAGTTTTAATTTATTTTCATAGGACAAATTTTTAATACTGGTAAAGTTAAAAACGTTTATAAATTTGTAAAATACTTTTAAAATTTCATTTCTTTCTTATCATGTTGTAAGATGTCCTGTTCCAGGCAATTTAGATTTAAGACAAAACGAAAGGCAATAAAACAAAATATTAGTTAATATTTTATAGAGATGAAATAGAGAGAGATGGTCGTTCTACTCTCTAACATGAAGGTAGTGAATTTCCTTAATAACTAGGTCTACGTTAGTGCAGGCTTGGATTCCATCAAGGCATTGGTACACCATTTAAACATTTTATTACGATTTATTGAAGTATATTTTAACTTCAATAATAATAATACTTTATTTCAGTTTCTAAGAAAATGACAGTTACTTCTTACCAAAAAAGAACATTACATCTTATACAAATATTGTATATGCATCATTACTTGGTAATTGTGGAGCATTAACAACATTATCAAAGAATAATAAATTAAACGTTGTTTGTTTGTTGCTCATAGTTTTAATGTTATAAAGCTTTTTCGGCTGCATAACAGCCATCGGCTGCAAAGCATTGGAAAGAACTTTTGGGAAATCCAGGTGGCGGTGCCGACAGTCCCTGTGCGCGCGTAGCTTTCTGTCGCCAGTGCCAGGAAAACCTCGACACCCCCCTTCCCGCCCATCCCCACAACACCGACCCTCTTTCACTTACCATATAATGACCTCCGTTCGGTGCCCTCTGCGCACTTGCCAAAAATTTTCCTCAATACTCAGGTATGTTATTTTGTCGGCTTGCTCACTCTGTATTTGTTTTCTTCTATTAATTTTTCTTTTCTTTATTTCATTCCATAATTTCAATAATTTTTACTCTTCTTCCGATAATGTTTTTACATCTCAATTATTGTATACTTTCATGTTATACTTTTATGTTTCAATTATTGTTATTTTTCAGCGCATGTTACTGACGACGGCTGCTATGCAGCTGAAAAAGCTTTATAACATTAAAAATATGAGCAACAAACAAACGACGTTCAATTTATTCTTCAATGCAACATTAATAATGATTTATATTGATTAATACAAAAATTATAGCTTGAATGAGGTATGTATACGTATTTATCATTTCAAGATTTCCTGGTCACTATACATCACATTATAGGGCAAAGTGACCACTTCGCAAGTGTTGGAAAATTCCAAAGTTTCAAAAATATCTTTCAATATATTGTTGATTTATTGATGGCTATGATTCTGCACCAAATTTTATACATATTTTTATACATTTTATATTTTTTGTAATTTAGTTTTCTTTTATGAAGTTTGCTGAACAACGTTTATCCTTAGAGTGGCCACTTTACCCCAGTCTCCCCGATTATGGCGGCCTATGAAAACTACAGAAAATTTTGAGTGAAACATATAAAGATATTCTCACACAGGTAAAGGCATTCTCAAACTGACCTAAAAGACTTAAATGGATCTTTGAATGAAATAGAGAGTTTCCACTCTATCAACACCGAAAACGTATGGAAAGATGTGACAGTAACATCTATGCTCCAGATATGACATAAAGACAAGCTTCTAGAAGGGTGCCAAAACATACATAACGATTCTTTAACATCCTGTAGCAACCGGAGCCGGATGTATCAGAAATTTAATTCACAAAGACTTGCGAATTTGATAATTATTTATATGGAATATTTTGATTATTTTTTCTGATAGGATTAACATATTTGTAGAAAACTCGGAAATTAGAGTTTAGTGAATAGCATTTTTAATTTCGAATGCCTAAACTTAATATTTGTATTTTACTTTAAAATTTATTATTTATCGTTTTATTGATAAAGACAATAGTTTCTTATTACTATCAGGTATGTTAAATCACAAAAAAAAATTCTCTTTAAAAATATGTTTGCTCCCAACCATGTATTTATTTCTCGGAGAACTTTATATTCTCTCATTTCTTAAACATACAGAAATTTCTTAAATTGCGGTGAACCTCACCGCCAGGTAAAAAAATTAATTACGTTATGTTGACATATCATAATTATTCAATAGAAGACGGGACCTAGATTCGAACCCGGGACCTTAGCGCTCTGATGCGCTACCAACCCTTTCGTCTCTGGGTCCAGTCTACCATTGACATTCAAGTTGTAGGACCCACAGACCTATGAGGTGATTTCATAGAGACTAGGATCCTCATATGAGGTGACTCCCTTAGGAAGTACTTGATTGTGGATCGGTATTTTCCAACTCTGAAGTTCACAAACATACAGAAATCTCTTGAATTGCGGTCATGTCGTTTGATAAACTGCGGTGCGGTGTCCCCATTTTCATCCAACATAACATAATTCTTTCATTTCTTCACTAGAAAAAGTGGTTGACATTTCACAAAAATGTTTTATAGTAAGGTATTAGGAGATATTATGACCCATCTTAGCTTTGATAATTTTTTTCTGACTCCATGTTGGGAACTTTTGATTATAACATGACGTGACCTGCTACATTTCTTGTCTAAGAAAAAGAAGCTGTATTTTTTTCCAATTTTTTTAAAGAATGAAAATAGTGATTTTATAAACCCTTACATCTGGTCCATAATGATGGTAATAAGACCCACCTTTTATTCACGATGAAACAGATATTTTATTAAAAATCGTACGTTCTTCGCCTTTTGTTAATTTACTTGTAACTTCTTAGAATTTGGTCTCAAATTTTAAAAATTAAAATTCTCTTCAAACTTGCCAACGTTTCGATCTATATAATATCAACATCAAGGCTACAATAAGAGGATAACGTGAAAATACACCAAATGTACAAGAAAAGTATACTTTGAAAGACATATACTGTGCCACGATCTAGGCTCAAAATTTATTAATGATACTCACACTTACAGACTTAAATAAATAAAAAAGGAATCAACAGACTTTTGGAACAATAGGCAAAAACAATTTATTTATAAAAACACAAACTTTATATTGGCATCACAACCCTTACATTCATGAATAATTACCAGTTTGCTGGTTTTGATAACATAAAATATCTTTGACTCTAAAGATGATATTTTCTCGTATTACGCCTCTTTATAATACCTTTACATCTTCTTGTATCTTCTCGTCTCGTGGTTCGAGTGCCGACCTTGCACTAGAATGCTCGGACCTCGCCTGAGATCACTCACGCTGATGACGCCTCGACACCATCGGTCCTCCGTAATCACGTTCTCTTCATCTCTTGTTGCTCGAAAAGATTTAACTTTCTGACAAATTATTGTCTTTGACTCGGAAGAAAGTTTAATATAATCATTGTGTTCTCTTAACAGACTGAGAACCACAACCTCTGAACTCGCTTTTTCTAGAAAAGTCTCTTGATCTCGTATTAGACTGACTCAGTGTAAATCAGTGAGTGAATGCCAAGTTAACTAGCCTCGGTGACAGTAATTGATCGAAATAAGAACAAGCATCGTAGACGGATACTGAGCTAATGCGAGGTAGCATCGTTGGTAGAAAACGAAACGAATGAGAATGGAATGAGAATGAGTTTTTCCTTGTGCTACCTTCGTGAGGTAAGCATTTTCCAGAGTGGGGGGTAGGGGTTCACATCTCACAGCCACATGCTCCGACCACTAGAGCGGAATAATTCACTATTGGCTGGCGTGGCACTGGCGCGTATTTAAACCAAATATCTGGAGTGTCTCAATACACACATACATATATCGAAACGGTGGCAAGTTCGAAGAGAATTTTTACTTTTTTGTATGTGACATAATCCGAATAAATTATAGTACATATTTTATTAAAAAATTAGATCAACGATACAGAAGTGAGTAGAGAGTGCATTGTTTTCAGAATTTACATTTCAGATATAAGTACACGGTAGTGAATGGTCGATAGTTCCCTTTCGAATATCTGTGTTTCCAATAAAAAAGAATGGAAATAAAAGCATCAAAAACTGCAAGTGGCCTCAATGTAAAGTTTCTGGTCAACTTTACGCAAAAATTAACAACACCAATCTATTTCACAATAAAAGCATTCATATGAAATAAATAATTAAAAACTTAAGACCTTTGATGGACAAATAAAAGCGTTTAGAAGCGACATGGTTTACGATAAATCAATTCAATTTACTCGTGCGAAAAATGCAGCCTTACCGAGCGATCTCAATATGAATACTAAAACTACACATAACCCAGTGTGTAATGCGCGACCATGTTCATCAGAGCGCTCTAACTGTAAGGTTTGCTATATGCCATCACTCATGTGCCATTGCTAAAGTAAATCTGAGCGACGTCGACCTGTATTCGGGTATGTGAACCGCTAGAGGTAGGAATAATAATAACACCTCTTTCTCAAATTCAATGGTAAGTTTTTGATTCTCATGTACACTGTTAAATTAGTCAATTTTTTGTCAATAAAATCACTAGGAATGGGAAAAACTAGGTAATTAACGTATTCATAGAAAAATGAACAATTGAAAGAAAATTTTGACATTTCTTTGTCTCACAAATAATTTATAATTATATCTGTCAATACATGGCCTACAGTGGTACCTATTACTGGTACATCGTTCTTCACATATATTTTACCATTACACTTAGTAAAATCATTCTAACATGAAGTTAATCGAATTCGGGCTTTTTGAGCCAGTTTATGTATAAAATAAATTTTATATATTTGAAAATCGTACCAAAATCAATCAAATGTACATTCATAAAACATTTGTACAAAGAATTCTGCGACAGTGATTCACGTTACGCCGAGTTATAAGAATTCTGTATTTACATTGATTAACACACAAAGTAAGAAAATGCATTTACCTGCAAGCCAAATGCAAATGAATAAAATAATTAGTGCTGCGAGCGACGTTTGCATCGAATACAAGGGCATCTGCAAGAAGGGACAGCCAGTCAATATATTTTATACATTTAAAACAATTAATATAGTTCAATTAATATGTATTAATATATTATAATTAGTATATTATATACAATTTATATAATTTATACAAATGTTTAACTTAGAAAGATAGAGAACTACACATTTCATGCCAGTTTTCTCCCTAATACATACTAACATATAAATGCGCAACGCGAAGGTGTGTCTGTCTGTTTGCTACCTGATCACGACTAACCTCGTACCTATCGGGATGAAATTCGGCAACGAGATTGTTTAGATGTCCAGGATGAACATAGGCTGATTTATAAAATATGCAAAACAGAAATAGAAATAGTTTTTGACAATAAATTATGATAAAATCAAGAAAATAAAGAGAGTTATATTTACTTACGCTGACAAAGGTGACAACTGTAAAAAACTGACTGTATTGTTTGTCTCAAAGAGTTCTAAGAAACAAAGTCCACGACAGTATATATCTATCTACAAAAAATTAACCTAAATTATAAATAAAACATTAAAAACAGATGTGTTAAAATACTTCAAATCATGAGTAAGAGGGGAAAAATCAATAATCAACAAGTTAAATAGATTATTTGTTTCGTGCATTTAACAAAGATAAAAATGTCTTTAAATCGTAAAATTTCAACATGTTTAGATTTTACAAGAATGTTAATTTAGTGAGTGGTGCAACAGCATTTTGCCTCGGAAGTGAAAATTCGACCGGTGTGCTTCGCGCGAGATGGTGTTGTGTCTACAGTCAAGTTTTGTATTACATTTGTACAATTGTGAATCTGAAAAATAAGGGTGCTGTACACGATTTTAAAAACCAGTAAGTAAGAGTATTTTTATCTTACAATATAGACAGATGTTACTTTTTCCTGAGTAAAAGTAAATCAGTCTAAGGAAAATCCCTGGCAAGGCAGGGTAATCAGTTAGTTATTAAATATAATGACAATATTGATTTCCTGAGTGTATCCCATTCCGTACATTCACCCATAATTAGATTAAAGATTCTTACATACTCCTTCTACCTTTTAACTACGATAAACAGCACGCTCACCTCTCCAGTTCATCTCAAACATTGCTAGATCAGAGCATTATCAACAATGACATCTCGCATCCCTCTGAAGTGTTAAACGCGGAATACAGCGATCACCTTGCTCAAGAATTGAAAGATAAAGTAAAACCACTTAAAATTCTTTACAAGTTTTCTAGACAGTTTAACGACAGAAATTTATCCATACTTACAAATTATTAACGTGAGGAAACTTCGAAAGATGTTTACAAATGTCAAAATACCAACAATAAATTGAAGGTATTTTTTCTATATACCTCACGTATTACAACTCTGGTTTTCAACATAGAACAGAAGTAAATTAACGCAAAGAAATACAATAGATGGACCACCCAAGAGATAAGAATATCTTTCAAAAGCAAACACCCAAGAGATAATATTATCTTTCAAAACTCAATAACCAACCACCCGAATCCTTATTTCCGTAAACATAAGACTATTCTTCGAATAGTAGTCTATGCTGCTAAAATTATGGAAAATGATAGGCAAATAATAAAATCGAACTACCGGACCAAAACCATGTGGAATATTGTTAAAAATGAAACTTCACCTTCTGAAAATCGTGAAGAAAACATTTCTCTACTAAACGATGGCAAAAACATACCAAATCCACTGGACATCGCAAATTTGTTTAATTCTTGTTTCTCAGAAGTAGGTAAAATAACGAATTCAATATCTCAAGATCAATGTCTCCCAAATACATCTACCATGTGCCCATTTTATGTTCGCTTCCGAAACTAACGCTAGTGAAATCATGAGCATCATCAGTTTATAAAAATCAAACTGCATAGCAATAGAAGCAAATTAAAAAGCATAGATGATATACCCTAATTTATCGCTAAATTTTCGTCCCACGTTATATTAAATACACTCGTAAATATTTTTAGTAGTTCTTAATCAGAAGAGGTGTTTCCTAACAGGTTTGAGAGAGCTTAAGTGAAACCCTTACAGAAGAAAGAAATCAAACTCAAAGTTGGAAATTATAGACCATTTCTCTAATACCCATTTTCTAAAACTTCCTGGAAAAATTGTTGTACAAGCGTCTTCTAGTTTTTCTTTTAATAAAATAGCATTGTTTCTGACGATCATCACTGTTTTTGGAAATCCTTTTCAACTACTAGTGCCACATTTTATTTCTTAAATGTGTTACATTATATTTTTACCGCGGAGAAAATCGTCAGGATGTCTTTCTTGGTTTATCCAAAATATTCGGTATCATAGATCACGAAATTCTCCTTTCAAAATTGCATTCTCTAGGCATTTGTGGAATTACACATCAATGGCAAACATCCTCTTTAGAAGTTAGGTATCAACAAGTGGAAATATTCTATATTACTTCTGTAATAAATTACTTCAGCATTGCCTCTCAGAAACAAAGCCAAACTTGCGGAGTTTCCCAAGGTTCAATTCTCGATCCTGTACTCTTTTTGTTGTATGTGATCGACATGTCATCCTCCATGTCAAATTGCAAAATGGTTCTTTTTGCTGACAACACTAATTTACTATGTAAAAACGTCTACGCTCAGAAAATTTTGACTAACCTCTACGCTTGGTTCCATGCAAATCGTCTCATTGTAAGCACTCAAAACAGTCTCTATGACATTTCACAATATTATCTCAAAATCTTTACCCAAGGTTTCTCTTTCGTTAAACGGGACACATTTAAAAATTGATTCGAAAACAAAATACTTAGGTCTTCATATTGAAGACAAACTCAAATGTAACGTCTGGAATGTTAATTCCAAATTAAGCAAATTGTATTACGTATTCCGAATGTTAGTGACTGCAGTTAGTACACATTTTTCCCATTGCGTATATTTTGCAAGTGTTTACTCACATTTACAACACGACATTACATTCTGGAGCAATTCCGGACAGAGCATCCAAACTTTCAGAAATCAAAAGAGTTTGGATAGTTTGTGAATGTCAGCACGAAAACTCTTGAATCCTTAATTTTTAAAATAAAATTTTTTAACCACTCTTTATCAGAAAGGGTCATATCATTCAGGAATCATTATATATAATTCCCTCCCCAAAAACATAAAAAAATATTATTAAATTGAATCTCTTCAAAGCTGCGTTTATAAGTTACCTACTGCAGTGCTTCTACAGTGTAAAAAAATATCGATTTTAATAAAATTTAAATTCGTCTTGTACTTTATCACTTCAGTTCACTAGTACTTTCAAAATAAGAGATAAGAATTGCAAAACTATTTTCCTGCATAATTGTTTTGTGCCTTATTATTAATATATTATTCATTAGGGGTAAGGCTGCTCCTCCACTTGGTGCCCCTGGACCATCTGCAATGTGAACATAAAAAGAGAGTTCATATAAATCAGCTAGTACGCTTCAATCAGAACTTCAACTGGTAGTTGGAGAACCGAATACAGCCGATACAGTGGTCGAACGCTTAACAACCTCCCGGTCTTTCCAGACAGTTTTTAGAAGTTTTAAAAAGGGAAGGAGCAAGAGATTCTTCCGAAAGAAACGAAATGGTTCATGTATTGTCCCGCGGCAACGAAACCATCTTCGACTCTGCCAAGTTAATATGGAGGGTTTTAGCAGATCCAAAGGTGAGATTATCACCAAGACAGCAACAGAAGAAAATGTGGATGTTCTGGCTCACCAGGAAACTCACCTATCGGATTTGGGCGAGCAGAAACTTCAAATTCATGGATACACTATAGTTAACTTGAAAGGGCATGATAAATATGGAACTGCTATTCTTGTTTTGAATGACCTAGTCAGTGCGCTAACGGAAATACCAATAGGAATTAAAATTAAATCCACTGCAATCTTCAACATATATAAACCTCCATCACAGAGTTGGAGCCTCATAGTCCTACGTCATTTGGAACACTCAGCTGCCTTTCTGGGAGACTTTAACTCACACTATCAAAAGTGGTGCTATCGATCTAATAACGATGATGAGATATGCTTGCTGATTGGTCAGATATTAATAACTACCAGTTAATATATGATGCCAAGGTCCAACCATCCTTCCATTCGAGAACGTGGGACACGTCAACTACACCGACGTATATTTCGTATCGCGGGGAGTGAATAATGTACCACTATTGACCTACAGGAAAGTTCTACACAGACTTCCAAAGAGTCAACATTGCATGGTGACCATTGAAATCGGACTAACAATATCTATTATCCATACCCCTCCACTCACAAGATAGAATTTAAGGAAAACTAATCGACCTCTTTTCACAGCAAATGTTGAGAAAAATGAGCGGAGAATCCCAACTATATCCCAAAACTATGATCGATTCACGGGGTTAATTATATAGCTGAGAAATATAAACTACTTGGTGCTCACAAAGAATATACACCTTGTTGGACAAAAGAATGTTCAGACTTGCTACAGAAATTCAACGACTATGGAGATACCCAGACAGAAGAAAAAGTCATATCTCCACTTGATGAAGAATGAAGAAAACGATGGCACGAAACCGTTGAAAACTTGAACTTCACCCACTCCATTCGGAAAAGCTGAAGACTCTAGAGAAAATGAGGAGAGAGACCACTTCGTGAAAAGAACGCAACCTGCACTTCCCCAAATCGAATCAGTAAAAGTATTTTTAAAATATCTAATATTTCTGTGATAAATATTCAAAAGAAACAATTAGGAACAAGTATGGATAAGATCCTAGCAGATACTGTGGAAGAATCAACACTGGTGAGAAGAGTAACTGATGACTAGGAGATTGATACACTGAAACAAACTAAGATTGATAATGCTCCTGGGTCAGACAAACGTAAACCTAAATTATTGAAGAATATGAGTCAAAATGGTGTGAAATGGCTGGCGACATTATTCACAGCAATAATTTACACGGGACAGCTCCCCCAGAAATGGAAGAAGTAAAAAATAATAGCCTTCCAGAAATAAGACAATAGCGGAGATAACCCATATCTCTGCTTAGTGTAGCCTAAGTTATTTGAGAGGTTTCTTTTAGGAAGGCTGGGATCACTACTGGAAGAGGTGCTCCCGGTTACGCAAGCATGCTTTCGGAAATGAAGAAACTGCTGCGAGCAAGTTTTGGCCCTAACTACTTTCATAGAGCAAGGTTTTCAAGTAAAAAAAAGAAAACCAGTGTTGTCTTTTTAGACCTCACCTCAGCGTATGACACGATGCGGACAAATGGATTGCTATTAAATGTGAAGAAGGTGACGTAATGTAGAAAAATAATATATTTGGTGGAGATATCTTCGGGGAACGCAAATATAAAGTACACCTGGGGAGTAAAACCAGCAAAACGCGGGTCCTGAATAACGACCTCCCCCAGAGCTCGGTACTGGCCCCGGCTTTGTTTAATTTGTATATTTCAGATATTCCAAACTCAAATTTCATTGCTTTACTTACGCAGATGATCTGGCAATCGCGGCACGGGTCCAGTCTTTTCAAGAATTGGAAGAAACTTTAAATAATGATTTAAAATCGCTCCTACGCTTCTATGAAGAATGGCATCTGTTAGTTTAACGAAAACAGTGTGATCAGTAATGCATTTAAATAATAAGGAAGCTCAAATAGAACTAAAACTCGATCTAAAGAGGCAATTCATAAAATATTGGAAAATTCCTAAATCTTTGGGAGTAAAATTAAACCACTCATTATCATATAAATTTCACACAGAAGACATATGCCAAAAGCTAAAAACGAGGAATAATTTATTAATCAAGCTTGCTGGAACGTCCTGGGGTAACAAAGCTAAAACACTAAGAATGTCATCCCTTGCCCTTGTATACAGCGGTGGAGACTACTACACCCCCGTGTGGAAGCGCATTGCCCATGTTAAGAAGTTGGATGCGCAACTCAAGGAAACAATGAAAAATTTCGGGAACATTAAGATCCACTCCAACTCCTTGGCTTCCCGTATTGGCTTATATAGATCCTCCCGACCATAGACTTGTATAAAAGCGGAACAGAATCTAAGTCGCATCATCTCCAATAATCCCTCCTCACCCATCCGCCAATTTATTCCACAACGAAAGCGTCTTAAATACCGCAACCTGCTTCAGATAAGTATTTCCTCCCTGGACCCAAACACGTGGAGGTAAGAATGACAACAAATGAATACCAGAAACTATAGCACAGTGGAAGATCCAAATCAAGAGGTGCCTTGTTTTGATCTCCCAAGAAAACTGTGAACTGCTCTTAATCGAATTCGAGTTGGTGTAGGAAGATGCAGACATGAGTTGGCTAAATGGGGATTTATCATGTACTCTGTGTGTGACTGCGGAGAAATTCAGAATATGGACCACATATGAACGTGTTCACAATACTGTTTTAAGAACGGAGGCATCGCAGATGCGCATAACATGACTGACGAAGCCCTCGAATGGCAAGAAAATTCTGAATGACAAGCTGGCAACGTTCCATTAAGGTGAACCTCAATTGAACTGTAATGACATGACTTATTTCAAATATGTCCCAATTTCTTCCTGAGATGTTGTGTGTGCTTTACTTATTTAATTAATTATAACTTATTATTGAATGTGCTAGATTTTCAATACAACGGTAATTTAAACGGCGCAGTGGTAATATTTCGAAGATTTCGAAAATACGTCTGAAAAAGTTTAGTCATATTTTCTCAGTCTTTTAGGTAAAAAATGCTGGCATATTTTTAAATTTTTTAGGTCATAAACATCCTGACGCTGCTCCAGATCTTTTTCAGAACGTGCATGAGTAAATGAGCGCAAAGAGGTAGCAGAAATTTTTGTCTATTGTTAAAAACAGAATATTCCTTTCACATGAACTCCAAAAAATATAGAAAATGAAAACACTATTATGTTTTGAGTTTATTTTCATATTTCTTGAAGGTGGCCAAGTCGTAATTTTTAACAAAAACCCACTGGAAACGAAGGATTCAAATGTGAGAACTTCTCCATGAATTTCTAGCAAAACAACGCTAAGTGCTAGAGTATAGGATCAACGAACTGTAACGCAAGATATCATCGTTTAAGGAGAATCCTGTGTATAATTAATAGTAAGAAACTGTGCGTGTTTTCTTTCTACTACACGATATTCATAGTTTCCATGAAACAAACAAACAAACAAAAAATCTGGAGTGTGCCCCACTCAACTTCCGAATTACAAATTAAAACAAAAACGCATGGAACTAAACACGAAACACAAAATCTAATGCAAAAAAAAAATATTAATAATGTAAATGAAACAACAGGGAATAAAAGATATTGCAAGGTTCTGCAGGCGTCCCAAGTTCGCTGAACATCCAGAACGAAAAAGCTCGTAACACAGATGCTGACTTCGAAAATCCCATAAACGTGAGTCAGAGGAACACGAATTTTTCTGGAGTTCGTGAGTCAGAGGAACACGAATGCACCATCGAGTGAGGGGGTCGGACGCTAAACTGAGGGAAATCATGCGACGTTTTTTACTACGCCAGATCTAGTGGTTCTGAGACCATCATTCAACTCAAAGAAGCTAAGCTAAGCAAAGATAAAATTGCATCAGAAGAACTTGAACATACTCGGAAAGACGCTGAAAATGTACATAAAATAGATACATCAGAAGACCCTCCAGAGGTAAACCAAGTTATAAACAATTACACACAACCAGTAAGCCAAGAACTGCTTCCCATCACTGATGATAATAACTGACCGTAGAAACTGAACGAGTCCACATGAAACAAACAATTTGTAATGAAATAGAAAGAGTGCAGCAACTGTCATTCCGGAATAGTATTGACTTGAGGAAATATGACAACGCTAAGGCTAAAACCATTATAAAAGACGTGAACAGAGTCCTTGAAGAAATACTAGCCGCCCAAGAGAACCCCTTATCCATGACAGAAATAAACAACACTATATATGCGTGCGCTTTATTTGTAACTGATCGGGTGTTGGATAAAAAGTTCAGTACTTACAAACCAAGGAGAGGCAACAAGACGGAACCATTTTGGGTGAACGGATTAAGGGTCGCATTTCTTGTCTTAGAAGGGAGCTTGCCCTCATCAGCGAGAGTAACAGAGTCACAAACCTCAGGTAAAAAAGAAAATTCAGAAAATAGAAATGTTATGTGGAGTGGTTGATGATGAAACGAGAAATGTAGTGATTGAACAGTTCAAACAGAAGGCACTCGTATATGCACAAAGAATTAGACAATACAATTCTTCTTCTTTCTCTCACTTAGTGTGGGGTCGGCGAATGGGGATGGATATGATGCTTCGTTTCTTTGGATTTGGTTGGGGAACACTCATGGTGCCGGATGCCCTTCCTGACGCACCTCCCCTGAAGCGGTGATTATGAATGAAATGGGGGTGAATGATTATGAGTGAATGTTGTGGTGAATGATAGGCAGGGAAAACGGGAGTACCCCGAGGAAACCTGCCGCGAACACCGCTCCGTCCACCACCTCGGATTCTACTTGGATCGGACCGGGTTTGAACCGGCGTCCCCAGAGGACCGGGTTTGAACCGGCCCCAATTAGACAATACAATAAAAGGGTTAATTTTCGAAATCAGAATCTATTATTTATTAAAGACGCCAAAAGGTTTTACCGACAACTCAACCGAGAGCAACCAGAAGCAGAACAGCCATCAACCCATGAAACTGAACCCTTCTGGGCAGGGATCTGGGAAGATCCAAAAGAACACAACAGTAATGAGTGTTGGATCAAGACAGAAAGTGATGCTGTTCAGAACATTCCATTAGCCGATGACTAAATGGCAATAATTACTAAGGAAAAACTTCTAGATGCCATAAAAAGCATGGAAAATTGGAAGGCTGCTGGCAAAGATAAGGTTCAGTGTTTCTGGATCAAAACATTCACCCCTCTACACAATCATTTTGTTAATGCAATAAACCATATTATCCAAGGCGCAGACATGCCTGATTGGATAAAAGAGGGTATTACATACCTTTTGCTGAGAGGCAAAGTTACGAGGCTGGCCCAGAACTACAGACCTATTACATGCCTGCTATTTCTGTAAAAGATCATGATCGCAACTCTTGCAAAAAAAATATACGAACACCTTCAGTAGAATGACTTGTTACCGAACGAACAGAAAGGTTGTCGCAATGTTTCTAATGGCTGGAAAGAAATATTACTCCTGAACAAGTCAATAATGAAACAAGTAAAAGGGATGAAACGTAACCTTTCTATAGCGTGGAAACACCTCAAAGCTTTTGATAGTGTTTCTTATGGTTGGATCCTGCAGTCACTTGAACTTTAGAGCATACATCCAAATAGTATCCAATTTTGCAGAAGGGGAATGTCAAGCTGGCGCACGAAGTTGATGCCTCCCGGATTTGATAGTGGAGAATCTAGAACTATAAATATCAAAAGAGGTATCTTTCAAGGTGAACAGAACAGAGCCGAGGAATAAGAGCAACAAAACCCGGAGCTTAAAATAAAGAACATTGCAACAGGTTTACTTGTACGTCTAGATACTTCACAGGACATATATAAAGACTTGCAAATATTTCTTACGCGTAACTACTCTGTTTATTTCATGGATATACTAATGTGAACTCATTATCTACTCTACTAAACGATACAGCAAGAAACTTTACGTGCAATGCAGTAATGCATTCTTCAAATTCGTTTCATTGGAAGATGATTGTTGAGTTGAGAACGTGATTTCTGACGATTGACCACTGGTTTCTGGACACACAACCTGGGTTTATGGCAGCGCTTAACTAAGCACGTTTCGGAATTGCTCCGGGGAAAATAAGAGGTGCGCTTGTGAGTACTTCTTGGCAGAGAACCAAATTAATCATACGACAAATCAGTACAAGTTTGTAAGAAATGTGAATAAATCCTTAAGAAATGTGCTGGTTTTGGTACGCACTGTTATACAATGGATGGAATATAAGTTTTGTTGTTGTGGGGAGACCAGGAGTATAAGACTGGTAAATTTGAATAATTTATTTGTCGACAAATATCCGTCATTCTGTTTTAAACGAGTCCAAGACTTACATGATTGCTGAAGTGTGAATTATTCTGTGGTGCTCAAGACCATCATGATGACTCATAACAATGCAGTATGAGCACACTGTGTAATGATCTGTGTCGCTAGTTGTATTTACATATGAGTGAGATAGTACAGATAGTGTATATTTGTACATATTGGCGAGAGAAAACCTAATACGAGGTAGGGGCGTCAGATAAGTAGTGACCACGGGGAGTGGGGTTATATCCTGTTGAAACAAAAACGATCATCAAATACAGTACGTGATACAGGAGACCAAGGCATGCACTTCGGTACCACGAAAGTGCACTTCAACACAGGTGTAACTGCACTCGGCCACACAAGGGCAAACATTCAGAACGACAGACACATCGCTGACAGGACATGCTTTTGGAGTGTGGGTTCATATAAGGAAACAATGGATGAGGTAGGATCAGTTATTAATCAAATTGCATGATGATGCTAAATATAATAAAGTACCTGCAAAACTCCAACAAACCGTGCGAGATACGGTGAATAAATTATGGATGAGTTGTGTGACACTACAGAACGAAAATGAAACGCTACGGGGTCAACTGGAAGAATACGGGAAGGCACAGGAAGTGAAAGAGTTTATCTTGGCACTAAGGGAAGAACTAAAAGACGGGTCATCAAATAGTGGATGGGGCGGATATGTAGATATGTATGGAGGAGCGGTTGACGAATGTTATAGACGACAGGTGGAACATGCTTGATCGAGATACGGTAGAGATGGAGGACTGCTTCGTGACGAGGGTAGAAGATAGTGTGGGGAATCGGGATAAGAGGAAGGATACGGTCCGCGAAGTACACCAGCAAATGGAGGGGATAAATTGTGCGGTATGTGCTGTCCAAACAACGGTGGGGAGAATTGAGAACAATAGAACTCAACAAATCTCCATCACTCAAGGTGGTGAGGATACGCATGATACAGATGGGGACACGTTTGCGCAGGTACTAAGGAAGAGAAAACATATAAAAAGAAAATACTGATCGTGGGAAAGACAGAGGCTGGTATGGAACTCGACCTTGAAAAGAATGTGCGAGACACTATCGATAAGGACGCAACGATGAAAATCGATGTATGCCGCGGTACACTTCGGGGACAAGTTCTGATAGCAATGGAAATGAGACAAGTTATAAGACAATGCAGGAGAAAATACGGGAGAGGGTCCGCCTCAAAGAGATCAGTATTCGTAAGATACTACCAAAATTGTTGATCTTCAATGTGGGAGAGCAGTAAGACGAAGAGTTCCTTACGCAGTTGCGCAACAGGAATGGAGGAGAAGATAAGACTGCAGGAGTAGTGAAAAAGATAGGCAACACGAAGAGAGAAAAGAAAAATTGGGTGGTGTAAATAGACTCGGGTTGGTATGAGGATATACTACGGCGGGGAAAGGAGTATTTACGGTACACATCGCATCATATAGATGAATTTGTGGATCCGCTACGTTGTTACAGGTGTATGCTGTATGGTCAAATTGCACGCAACTGCAAAGCTGAGAGGGAAATCTGTGACCACTGTGCAAACCCAGGACATGCGTTAAAATCATGCGCACACAAGACTGACATCGAGAAGTGCGCAAATTGTTTACGGAAAAGTCTGCCGTATGACCATAGCGAACGGAGAGGTAAATGTCCGGAATACCAACGTGTCCGCGAGACAGTACACCTCAACACTAGTCATGAAGCTTAACGTTTTACAGAAAAACGTACAGCGTCGGAAAATAGGAACACTTGAGTTAGTAAAATATTGATTTGTGTTTATTGCAGGAACCATATATGTTCAGCGGTAGATTGTGGAATGTCCCACTTCGTATTCGTGGTCTCTATAAGATGTATGAATCCTCGGCGATATTGATATGCAAAACAATGCAATACAAACATCACACTACTGAATTCACACAAGCAGTTCTGGTAGGGGAAGGGATCGAGTCAGTCATCATAGTCAATGTCTATGTGAAGTATGACAGCAAAGCGCAGGTGATATATAGGAGGCTAAGGACGGTATTATAGGAGCATAAAGGTAAAGGTGTGTACGTGTGCGGTGATTTCAATGGCCGTTCGGTGTTATGGGGCGATAAAGTTAATAATATAAAAGAAAAGGAAATGGAGCCCTTCTCATTTTAACATGATCTAACGCTGTTAAATATATTTGAGCTATGTACGTTCGAAACAACGAACGAACAATCGGTTATAGATCTGACGTTGCAGAATCGAACGAGACACACTACAGCAACACAGTGGGAAATCAATGAAATAACGAGCGACCACAAGATCATTCTATTCTTCATGGAATCGATAGGCGAGTCTTACACTCCCGCGTCAGAAAAAATTCTAGAAATATAAAATTTGAGAAAATGAAGTTAGATGAGAGGTATGTGCAGAATATAATGGTGATGACATGAATATGAATATCGACTCACGAGTGGAAAATCTCCAGCAGGATGTACAACAATATGTATCTGAATACGCCGGGACCATGGGGAAGGGTACAAGACCAGGCAAACCTTGGTGGCAGCCGGAGTTAACAAGACTTAAGAAAGATGTGGGACGGATGAGCAGAAGATAACATCGTCAAAAACCAAATACACTTAGCAAAGTTGCGGCTCTCGACAAGTATGTCTCCAGTCTCCGTTTGTATAGGCAGTTAAAGAGGTAATTCTGGATAAGTTATGGAGAGACGTGTCTCCAAACGTCAATATGGGGTCTTCAATATGTAATTGGGCGTGGACGGTTGCGAAACAAACACATATCGGTGGAGATACAAAATGCAAGAGAGTTACCTACTGATGAAACGGAATATACAACTGGTTGGGCTGACACCGGCCATGCATTGATCCATGGAATTCTGGTCTGTAGCGAAGAATTTATTTCAGAAACAACATACGACTATTTGGAATTACAGACGGATGACAGACTAACTGAGGCAGACGTAAAGAACATGATTGGGGAAATTAAGAAAGGAAAAAGTCCTGGCTTTGATAGAATAACGGGGGATGTTTTAAAATTTTTAGAACAACGATATAAAAGAGAACTCACTCAGATATTAAACATGTGTTTGTCAGCAGGTTATTTTCCACAGGCATGAAAGATTGGATATTTACAACTGTTTTTGAAACCGGGCAATCGGGATGTGAGTAACGTCTTATAAAGCAACGTCTTATAGACCTATAATATAGACCTTGCTACTCGTCATAGGGAAGGTATTTGATAAGTACTTGGCGTGCAGGATTCGACGACAGGTAGAAGAAAAATTACATGCAAGCAAATATGGGTTTACTAAGGGAAGGGTTACCGACGATGCTTTTTGTGCTTTGCGCCGTATACTGGATAACATAATATCAACATACAAATTACTCATCTATATAGATTATAAGGGCACCTCTGATAGTGTGCACTGGGGTACAGTCCAAAAGAAATTAGGGCAGATGGGATTGTCTGAAATTCTGCGGCGTTTGTTGGCGTCATATCTCAGTGAGCGATACGTGTTTTACGATATCGGAACGGAGCACTTAATAAAAAAACTTGAAAAAGGATGTCCACAGGGGAGTCACTTGGGACCATTGCTATGGTGTGTTGTTGAATCAGATGCTCTACAACTTAACAATGCAGGTGAAATGTTCCTTGCATATGCAGATGACTTGGTACTGGTTGTCCCAGCGGATAATAGAGCTGATCTGGAAAAGAGGGGGAGTGCAACGTTGCAACGGGTAATGGACGCTAGTACTCAAGTGTGCTTGACAATCTCTATGGAAAAGACAGAGGGGCTAGTTGTGAGTCCAAAACAAAAAGGGCGAAAACCGTAGAGATCCTATTATTCGTGTAGGAGGGGAGAGAATTAAAATCGAACAACATGTCAGGTATCTTGGGGTGGTTATAGACGGGCAGTTAGCATTCAATAACCATCTTGAGGAAGTGGATAAATGCATAAAAAGGATTGTTTATTGCCTAGATAAGGTAGGGTTAAATAAAATCACACTACCAATAGATACATTGCGAACACTATACATCGGAGCGGTACAGCCTTTTCTGACATACGGGAATGTGGTACTCAAGAATGAAGCTTAAATATTTCGAGAGGAAATTGTCAAACCTCCAACGGTGTTGCCTCCGACTGTGATACGGAGGTTATCAGAATTTATGCACGGAGGGGATTTTTGTGTTGCTTGGGATCTTGCCAATATATCTCTATATAGACAGACTATTTTCGATACACGATGAGAATAACTCATCAGATCATACTGGTTACAACGACAATTTCCTCAGACTTGAAGAATTGGAAGTCAAAAATAGACACTGCAATATGGGATTTGTTGGCAATCAGATGGAATATTGCCAGAGAAGGTAGGGACTTGCGACAATTTATTCCGAATGTGCGCTATGTTACAAGAAACAGACAGTGGTTTAAACCTCAAAGATTAAGAATAGAGATCATGACGGGTCATGCGCATGTGAAGACGTATCTCAAAAAAAGAGGTATTGTCGAAGACGACGTTTGTATGTGTGGGAAGGCACGAGAGACGATTGCACATGTTTTGTTTGATTGTGAGTTCAGTGATTGAGAACACGTTTGGTACACAACGCTGAAACATATGGGGGTGTACACTAGGACGGATATGACAACATTAATACGGACAAAGGACATGTTTACTGCTTTTGAGGACTATGTGACAGGAGTGTTTTTGATTCGACGATATGTTAGATATAGACACGTTCTTGCCACTTCTTTGGCAAGAAACGGAAAGTGACTCCAATGAGGGAGAAAAAGTACTACCAGAAAACAAGAAATATACTACGATGTATTAAATATTTCGAGTGTAACTCCGTTATTGTTTCTTTAGCAACGGCACGGGTGACTAATAAAATAAAATAAAATAATCACCTGTTTTGTTTTGTACGTGCCTTATCCCGCTCTCAAGGCACAATCAGACTTTGGATAGAAACTCTTCAAAAATGAGAAACCATTCGCCCATTTCTTTTATATGGATGATCTGAAATTATTCGCAAAAAATGACAGGACTCTTGAAGAAATGTTGTTCATAGTGAAAAGATTTAGTGATGACACCTGCATGGAATTTGGAATAGACAAATGCGCCAAAATTTCTCTCAGTAGAGGTAAAAAAGTGAGATCTGAAAACGTCGAAATGAATAGAGAAACAATAATATTAGAATTCAAATCAGGGAAATGCTACAAATATTTGGGTATTGAAGAAAATGGGTTTTTATCTAACAAAAGAATGAAACAGTCGATTCAGATGGAATATTTCATGAGAGTTAGACAGGTTTTAAGAACTAAACAGAATTGCAAGAACAAATTAATGACTATAGGCAGTTCCTGTCATGGAATACAGCTTTAGCGTGAGAAATTCTGAGTATGGACCGGACAACTCGCAAACTCCTCACGATTTACGTCATTCTACATCCCAGAGCTGATGTCACTAGATTATACGTGTCCGGCAGTTGGAATCAGCCTACCAAAACGCTATTGTGGGACTAGGGAAGTTTGTGATGGCACACCGTGGAGATCTGTTTCTTAAACAGATCATCAGACCGGACGCCGAGAAAGGTCGTGGAATTGTAAGCAGTCCACGTAACATTATGAGTAAATTATACCAAAACCTAAGGATAGCATAGATAGTGATTTCATAGACCAGTTTAATGCTAAAATAATTCTACAAAACAATCCTAAGGAAACGTGGGCAAACAAGAACTTGCATGGACAATTTTTCAAAAGGATGAACACATGCGAAGTCCACGTGATTCACATTTATGGCTTCAGAGGGGGAGACTAAAACCAGAGACAGAAGCCATCATTACTGCTGCCCAGGACCAAGCATTGAGAACAAGGCACTACGATAAGTTCGTTCTTAAAACCACAGACGATGATAGATGCCGTATATGTCAACAGCACTCTGAAACAGTTGACCACATCGTCTCTGCCTGTCCAACTTTGGCGAAATACAAATATCTAAGGCGACATTATAACATCTGTTCATTGGTAGATATGCCGGGCATCGCAAGATCCAACTACCCCTGCAAAATGCTTCAAATCCAGTGATGACTATAGGCAATATAACTTTGCTTTACGACCATCAGATATATACCGATAGGACAATCTTTGCAAACAGGCCAGACATAGTTATAAGGGATACAGAGAAAAATTCAGTCCTGTTAATAGATATATCTGTCCCTTGTGACAAAAATATAGTCGAAAAAGAAGCTGAGAGACGCCTTAAATACAAAGATATTGCTATTGAGGTTAGCCGTATGTGGAAAACGAAAACAGTTGTCATTCCCATAATCATTGGGGCTGTCGTGACGCCACCTCGATTTTGCCCAACTAAGCATGTTAGAATGAGGTCAGGCGAGCTAACAGGCGAGACTGGGTTACGAGGTCGTGGCGTCAGACTATAAACCGTATATACAGAGTAGATCAGAGGATTGACTCTCGCTTCTCTTCGCTCTGCTTGAGTGAGTCGTCATTGGAGGAGAAGACCAGTTCTTGCTGTGGAAGATGCTACCTCTCAGAGACGCCCCAGGAAGCTACCTCTCCCTCTAGCCTACTAGCCGGATCGAACCCGGGACCACCAGCCTCAGCTCTGACCGAGCTGCTCACTGGCACTCACCCGAACTACGATAGTCTGACGGACATGACCTCGCCAACCCCTCTCTCCGGGCCTGCACCCTATCGACCGTCTCTGTGAGTATTAAACCCTTTTCTACGCACTATGAGTTTCTCTGGAGTAACCCCCCGACCCCTTCCTCCTTTTGCCGTGTCTAACCTCGCATCTCAGCTCGGCCAACCACGGAGTTGCGAGCAAGCTCACGACAGGGCTCTGGGAATGATACCTCGCGGAATGTCCAAGAACTTGGCGATGATTCCCGGTACACTACTTGAAAGGGATATTCAGAAAATAGCTCTCCTCGGAACTGCATACATTCTAAGGAAGGTGTTGGAAAATTACTCCATAACATATTTCCTCCTCACGGAGCTGGTTGCTCTCGGGAGAAAATATGAAAGATAACCGGCCTCTACATCATTTAAGCCGTGCAAGAAGGGATAATAATAATAATAATAATAATAAATACCTTGGATACTTTCAAGGGAAGAAAATAAATCATACAAAGGCGAAAGATTCACTTACCAAAGAGTACTTATTAAGAGTGAGGAACAGACTTATATAGTAAACATATATTTAAAGCAATCAACACATTTGCAGTGCCTGTTTTGACATATTCATTTGGTATCATATCATGGTCAGATACTGATCTGGAAAATATCATGAGAAAAACAAGAGTTGAATTGACAAAATCCAGGAAGCACCACCCGAAGGCAAGTACACTTAGGTTAACAATACCAAGAGCAGAAGGTGGAAGAGGGTTAATCGATATTAAAAATCTACATAACAGGCAGGTCCAGAAGTTGAGGTATTATTTCCACCTTAAGAAACTAGTGTCAACTCTGCAGCGAAGTGTAAGTCAAGCAGATCTTAAACTGACGCCTTTAAACCTGTCATCAATTGAACCTTCTCAAAATAATGTGGATAGCCATATCCAAAGCAGAAATGAAAAACATAATCGATGGCGAAGCATGGCTCTTCGTGGAAGGCACCCTCAAGACCTTGAACAAACATATGTCGACAAGGAAGCGTCGAACGCATGGTTGAGATGTGGGGATCTCTTTCCTGAGACTGAAGGTTTCTTTATAGTCATCCAAGATCAAGGTATTAACACCAAGAATTACCTGAAACACATTATGAAGGACCCTAGTGTGAAAGACGACAGATGCAGGAAATGTAATGATAAAGCAGAAACCGTCCAGCATATTATGTCCGCTTGTAGTACTCTTTGTCAATCAGAGTATTTACATCGTCATGATCAAATTGTAGCTAGTATCCACCAAGAAATAGCGTTAGATTCAAAACTTCTGAAGGATAAAACGCCTTATTATAAATATGAAATAACCTCTATGTTAGATTCCAACAAGGTATCTTTATACTATGACAGGTCAATTATAACTGATGCATGTATCCCTAATAACAGACCAGATATTGTTCTGCGCGATAAGGAAGTGAAAATTGCATATCTCATTGACATAGCGGTACCTAATACGCATAACATCCAAAACACCATAGCTGAGAAGAAACGGAAATATGCTGATTTCAGTGATGAAATTCAAAATATGTAGAAGCTTAGTAAGGTATATGTTGTACCAATTGTGTTGTCGACAACTGGTGTGATCCCTAAAGCCCTACATGAGAGTCTCAAGATCCTCGGTATAAGGAGAGAAGTGTATATTCTTCTCCAGAAGGCAGCTATTTTGAATACGACACGAATAGTGCGTAAATTCTTTTGCCAAGAGTAAATAAGTGTGTCTGATTTGTATCCGTACCTTATTTATACCACCAAAAGCTGAGATGTATTAATGAAATAAAATAATGATGATGATAATAATAATAATAAAAGTACCATACAATGTGATATATTTCTTAGATCAATAGGATGCAAAAATATTTATCATCACAATTCATAGTAACCTAAAAACCAAAGTATCGTATTCAAGTAAAGATTGCTTGAACTATCTATTGTAGTAGTTGAACTCTTTGGAATTATCTTATTTGTAGATTGAAATAAAGCGCTTCCAACTTTTTTTGCGTAATAATTTTTCGTTCTATCTCAAAAACGGTGCGCCGTACAGGAATGCGGTTTAGCAATCTGTGCGCAGAAATAACTGATCAATCAAATTGCTTCTATGAATCATTTCAAAATTTTGAATATTAAGAAACTGGAAGTGAAGCTCAATGTGTAATTGAAGTCGAAATGAGCTGTCCAGAAATAGACTGCTATTCCCAACGTATTGAAAGTCAAATCTCAAGTTTGGTTTCGATACATCAATTTGTTCTTAAATTATCGGGGTGGGGAGAATTCTTAATATACATACTCGCACATACACACATACTACATTGGACGTCATCGCCAAATTAGAAAATAGACTTTCCTGAAGCCAATCCACAAAGATCCGAAGGAGATCTTAATTTTTTTTTCGACCGATTTCAATACTTCCCTTACGCACTGTGTAACTGGAAAGTAAAAACGGCTTTAAACATATTTTCATATTTCTGGACGCTCATTTATGAAAATTGTAACTAGCTTCCGAAAAATATAATGGAGTAAGAAGTTATAATTTATCCAAAACTTTTCAGGTAAAAAACAGACGACTGGATAATAAAAGGCAAAAATTAATACCAGTAGCTTTCTTCTGTTCAATTAATTTTTGTTTTTATTTTGCAATAAAATAGTGTTATTCAGAAAGCTGCACCGGATGGCTTCATTTTCCACAAACATTCTTAGAACACGTAATTTCTATATTTGTATATACATTGTAATGAAAATGTTACTTACACCCCTCTTCTTCTCAACCCATCATCAATACTTGAAATTGAAAATACGAAAACAAGTTAGAGCCCGCTTACTCGTTCCTTCCTCTCGGGTTTACAATATATTCTACTTAATAAACCGGTGCGATTAAATCACAGGAGAAATTAAATGAAACTAACGTTCTCCACAATATGAACTTTACTCTTATTTAGAAATACTATTTTATTTACTTTCATAATATTGTGGATATAACACTCCTCCTCCCCCATCTGCTTTATATTTAGTACTGCACAATGTAAACAGGACATCATAACAATTATGAATAGTATATGATAATACAGAATAGAGCATCACGTAACCCACGCACATATCCCTTCATACCAGCATGGACAGACGCGTCAGAGCTTTTGTCTGGACTGAAGTTGTCATGCAACATCCTTTTGAAATAGTCAAGTATCTTATCTTGGTGTAATTTTCAAATGTTATTTCGGAAAGAAAAAGATGAAACAAGAGGAAATCATCGTCAAATCTTTTAATGACTTTAAGTACGATACTTGATTTTTGTAATTTACTTCATCCAGTCACTAAAAAAGGAAATTTTCAGTGACATTTGAATACTAATGTATATGATATTCAATTAATTAATCAAATCCATCTGTGGTGAATGATTGCACTCAACGGATACAACTCATTTCCCTCTTACCTACAGTTAGTATAAAGAAAATCCAGTTCAGTTTTACGTTACTCTTACCACGTTGTTTCTCCTTAAGAAATTACGATGAACTCGCTTCATTCTACACATTTTGTGGAGAAAAATATCAAGATTATTTATAAATATATGGTTTTAGTTTACCAAAACAAGTTGAAACATCGCGTCGGGTACGTGTATTATTGTACAAACTTGTCAGAGGTCAGAAAAGGTTGATTAACTAGTCATACGTTTTGCGTCCTTTTTTTCTTGATATAGCAAACTTTTACTAACACGTGACAGTGAATAGACAAAACTTTCTATTATAAACAATAAATAATAATAAATTTTATTGTCAAAAAAACCGTTACAAACTGCGTATGACCACGTGGAGTTAATAATTTAATAAGTTAATAAGTTTCGTAATGATCTTCGCGATTATTATTGATCTGTTGTATTACTGAAATACAATTAATTATTTTAACAGAGAAAGATTTGATACAATACTTGCTCGTTAATGCTCCACACCTCTCATGTTGCTAACAAGCGAGGGAAATCACAAGAGACGCACTGGGTTCTTACTGCAGAGATAGAGGGGAAAAAGAATAAAAAAACGTATTTCATGTTTCTCGAGTCAATTCGTGCCTGGAGATAAATCGGAAGACACCGATAACGCAAAGACTAAATTCATTCTAGCTAATAACAAATTTTCTTTAAAAAATCGTTATCTCACCTATCCAGTTCGTGGAAAGAAGATAGTAAAACTTTCTAACGCTTTCTGGCAAAGTAAACTTCGTGAATTTTATTGTTTTTTAACACTCCTTATTCCTATACATTTTGGTTAGATATTTTTGTACATGAAGTTCATTATAATTTAGATAAGTCGTAATACATGGTTGACTTAAGGGTGGACTTAATCCACTAAAAAACAAATTAAATTAGAAAAAATAAAATTTAAATAGTCATTTTTTTTGACGTTCTAATAATCAATGAAACTATCACAGGGTGTTTAACAACATTTGTATAAAAACAAAAGTGAAATGGGGATACATTGTAAATGTAAACATAGAATTGGAATCAAGATACGATATTAGAAGAGCCAAAATGCAATTTCAAGTTCATACAACTTGTATGACGTTGTCACTCATTCTATACTTTACGTACGGAGAAAATTCGTAGTTTACAATCACTCCGTTGCCTTAAATTATCCTAAACTAATGGAATAATGGGTAAGATGGGAGGGGTATAATTTATAAGATGTGTCAGAACTCTATGAGTCACTTTCTTCATAACCCATCTTTCATCAGTTAAGTAAAATAAATCTCCGAGATGGGAATTGTGTTGCAGTACTGTCGTGCTGATTTTTCTCTAAATCGTTCAATAGCTGTTTACATATAACTTTAATAAGTAATAATATTTACCTTTGACGAAAGGTTTGAAGGCTGTGTCTACTATAACTTAATTAACTATTTGTAGTTGTAAACAAATAAGTTATTATTTCTAAAAAAAATAACAGTTTGATTTTCTTTGATAAACGAAGGTATCAATACACTGTGAATTAACATCAATACATGTTTATTAATACAATATGTTTACTACTGCCTGCATGTATTGCTACATATTTATTTGTGTTATGATCAACATACCTTCCAGGGAGAGGAGGAGGTGGGTGTTTAAGCGAACAGATAACAATTTAATCCACTAAAGGTGAGGCTCAGTGCCATTTAGAAGCATACACTACGAATAACTTCCAATAAACTCGTTAATGAAGTGTCGTTGCCGCGCCAACAAACTATTTTACATACATTGCATCAAATACAACCACACTGAAAAGCTCAACGCATAAAACACAGTCTGAAGAGTGAATAGCAGCGCTACTGAATTAAATCATTCACGGCCACCTCCAGTTCTACAAGGACGGAATTTACAACTTCTGACCACCGTTCGCAAGGCTCGCGTCAGAGTTATCAATGTACGTTCACCAGGTATCCCGTTCTAAACTCGACTGGGACGTCATTGTATCCAAAGCACTTCAGTTGCCAACGAAAGAGACCCTTTATCTGGTTGAACGGCAGTGACTATGGATGAATCTCATCCCTTCATTATCAGCGCACCTTGAACATAAAGAGTTCACATACGTTGAGACAAATGTTTTCAATAATTTTTAAAAATTTACCAACAACATTCGTATTTTACATTACAAGTCAGGCTCCTACAATTTTAAATAATTGTACATGACAATGTGTATTAGAAAATCATTTAAATTACTTTTTACAGTTCATAAAATATGAGATTCATAATTACTCTTATAATGTTTTCATTATTATTCTCAGGTCATCCATGTAGTTATCGCAAAACTCTTCACCGTGTTTTTAAGAATTATTGGAGGTATTCTTTTTATAACAGACTAGCCGACCTCACCCGGTTTCACAGAGGGAATTTTATTACCGTAAAACTGTTTACCCTTCAAAAAAAAATTGTTACGAAAATAACACGTTTCTAAACAAAAGCAAGATGTTTAACACACAAACATGACACAAAACTCCAAAAACTAAAATAGTTTGACATATTTAGCGAAAATTTTAAAAACATTCATCCCTTTAAAATTGGAATTTCTAAAAACAAATTTCCAAAATTTCCAACACACTTTCTTAGAGATTTCTGCAATTCATAAACAACATCGCGTCAAAATTTCCAGATATTACGAAACTCGGTGATTCGTTTATAAGTCTCGAGGTAGAGTCGGGGATTTCTTTATAACTTTCGAAAGGTTAAAGAATTGATATCAGGGAGACCGAGTTTCACTCAGATGACTGACGAAATGGTCACATTGTTTTCAATCAGTCGTAAAAAACGTTTAATATAGTAGTCATGAATAATCATGCACATCCTGAACTTGACATAATGCATTCAAAAAATAACTACCGTATAGAGATTCAAACAATGTTTTACTATTACGTGCGTTATGCGTTGCTCTGCTGTGTAATTATGAATTAAACGAATGATTTCATACATAACAATGTTGGTAAATTGGAAACAGAGCAATTAACGTTGCATTATAAGATTCGTTGCGTATTCGGTTTACGAATTAATTCCAAAGTTTTATGGAATGGACATCCTGTATTTACGCAGAAGAAAACATATCGAGAGTAAATAGAAGACAATAATAATTTGTCTTTCATTTTGCTTGCCCTTTTTATGGACACATTCGTAAACAATTCAAAATGATCTATTCATACAAGTTCACAATATACCCATTTTTAATATTGGACATTACTATTAGACATACATACCTAGATATAATGCGATGTTGAGTGTTTGGTGACTTCCGTGAGATTCGCTGTTCCTACGGTAGCAATGTTAGTGTACAGTTGAAAACAGGTATTTTGCCTCTGATTGATAATCACTTGTTCTCCAGGTCTTTACTTTCCAATTTTATGCGTAGATATAGGGAAAGTATAATGAACGTCCGAGAAAGTGGAGATCTCTTCAGGTCTTTACGATCAAGGTGCGTATGTAATTAATTTTAGTTTTTTTCATAACCCAGGAAAGAATTAACATATCCGAACCGAACTTGAAAATTAGATTTGAATACATTTTAAATAAACACACATTGTGATAATTTTTGCCTGAATAATGTTGTTGCATAAATCTGTAATGATCAATCTCGTTCCATTGCATAGTCCTTCAGATACATCCAAGTTCCTCAAGAGCATTATTACTGTATTTCTTTTTAGTTTCAGTTGCAATGGCAAGTCAGCCATCTCAACTGAATTGAGAAATTTTGAAGTAAATTCTAGATTTCCTTGTGATAGATCTTCACCGAGTCGTGACTTTTGTAAATTTTGTATTCTCCAGGAAGCTTTTCAATTATGTCAGAATTAATTTTCTTAACATCTTTATTTAAAGAAGTTAATATTGCTCTGTCCTTCATTTTTCGTATGTGTTATTAAACAGACAGTCTCTTAACATTTCTTCGATAAGATTGCCTCCAAAAATAATATCTGAAAATAATTCAATCTCATGCATGGCATTTACAGGTAAAGTTCCGTCTCCGAGTTGCAATAAATATTCAGCGAAGTGTCTTTCCCCAAGACCAACACGCACATTTTCTGTCAGTGAGAAGGTAAGGTAATTACGCCTTAAGTAGCCTTTTTAATGGAAAAATCTATCAGTTCGCTGCGATTAGCATGTGGTTGAACATGCAAACATTGACGAAAAACTTCTCGAAAAACAAAGATCTTTCCACCAAAAGGCAAACTGGGGTTGGCTATTGCACGAAGCAGTTGATCAATGTTGTGCGAGCCATGTTTCGGTAGCATAGGGGATTCATCCATTAAAGAAATTTCAATTTTAGCAAGCTCTACAACCTTGGATGAACCTGGTATAATACTGAAAATTGATTGAAGTGTTAAAGGCACATTCAGTCCATAAGTTTTGTAAGACGTCTGACCATCTGGAAGGAGAAAAGATGAAATTTCAGAAAATGCCATGCATTTAACATTATGATTCTTGTTATCAACAGATAACCAAATGTCGATCAACACAGACAATATATTGGGGGGGCGCTAGTAATATCTCAACTAGCTTGGGGAGATAAATGAGTTGTAAGTTCTTTTTTACGATATCACATTCATGACAAACACAAATCACATTTTATTACAGATAAGTAATACTTTAACACATATAATACATAAAAACTACGAATACAGAATTACGTTAAAAAAGGAGAATTTACATTATTGATGCTGACTGTTGTGAGGAGCCAGCTACTTCATGAAACATATATCAACGAAGTATAATGCCTACAAATTGACATTACCTCAGACGAGGCTGCCGTTTTGTTTGATTTTTTATACAGAATGAATCAAGTGGCATTAGCAAAGTTGAGGTACGACTCATTGAGTCAATACAAAATTATCTGCCTTTCCTCGAATCTTCAAGGAAATTCCCCCCATGTAATTCCCATGTCACACAGTTTAAAGACCCTTTTCATAGCAAGAGTAAAAATAACAATTAAACGAAATTCCCACTACACAGTAGGGGACACATTAGAAAAAAATGGAATTCAGAATTAAAGTTCCAAAGTGTACATAATAAATGTTCTCGTTTGTACGAGCGAATACTTAAATACATCGTTGTGGTGCATAGATAATGGCTGCTTCTGGCCGCAATGTTGAAGATCGCTGGCGCATGGCTCCAGCGGGCATATATCGTTCTCGTATCGGACAGGCTGTTGAAACTTGAATATCTATATGAGTATTTGGACTCAAGATGTCAAAGTTTTGCGAATTGTACGCAGGATTGATGTGTCACTGAAATGATTTTGTTAATAACAAGAATCATTGTCCGTAGAATTAGTGTTACACAAATTAAAAATATAACACTGTAAAACCAATCATCCCTTTGAACGGGATTCACAACGTAACATTTAGATTAGCATCATTACGAAACAATGAATGCTCAGTAGCCACTGTCCGTCTGGCGTACGACTAAGTGAGTCGCAGCATCGCGAGCACTCTACTGTCTGGCGTACGACTAAGCGTGTCGCAGCATCGCGAGCACTGTACTGTCTCGACTGATTGTTGAGTGCCTGTAAAAAGGCGGTTTTTTATAGAGCGTTCTCAGACTTTCTACATCAACAAACAAGTTCAGAAAAAACAATTGTCATGGACTTTGCATCATGAAGTTAATTGATGAACCTTTGTTGCGTAATGTTCCTTTGCAAAGGTTTTGTTTGCAACAATTCTTTCCAGTGAAAATGTATTAAATTGTTTTGTATACAAAAGTTTTTCCTGTACAACCAGGACCATCAATAAAGTAACACTTCGATCCAGGTCCTTGATTAATATGGAATTAAGAATTGTGTCGGCAATTTCTCTAGAGTGTCTCTGAGATGGTGGTACATCTGATCTCCAATTACGGCATGATTATGTGCAGAATTCAAAAGGTCTTCATTCTGTTGATTTTCGAAGCTATCCACGTTGTCCATTTTGTATCACTCTACCCAGAAGCGAAAATTTCTCAATTATGTCGATTCAGAGTCTAATTTATATGCAATTATTCTGTAAGTTCTTTTAATAGCCTCTTCTTCCGAGCACCCATTGCGTCGTGCTTCCTGAATAAAATTTTCTGCTAGATCTTTCTGCTAGCCCACAACGCCTTAGGATTTTCAGGTGACCCAAAAATGAGAATATGAGAAAAATTGTTCTCATGGATTTAGGTATTTTGGATAGAGCTGATTCTTGCATGCTTTCTTTCCACTGTTGGTCATCATATGTAAATTCTCTAGCCAAGCAAGCTTATTTATACGAGGCGTTTTTTACTCCATTCAGCGTTAGAAGATCGTTAAAATTCACATGATATAAAAGAAGTCGCAATTGGTAAAGTTAAGGCTGTGAAACAAAGTTCACATTATGTATTCTTCCAATGACACGCATTTTCTTCCTTCTAGGTACCCATCCACTTGTTCTTCCAATCCATCTAAAATGCTCAGGCGTCTGCCAATAGTAATGGTAAACGACCTCTTAATTTTCTTCTTTTTTCTTGAGAGCTTGATTATGTCTGAAGTAAGCGTTATAAGTCGATCCTACCAAGCCCTATATCAGCTTAATCTTCTTGAGTTTGTTCGATATTGAAAACCCAAAATTGACCAGGTAGATGAATGTCCAAGATTTGAACTGCATGACTCTTTTCTGAATTTCTTTACCGAAAAACGCCAGCATGTTTCAGGTGCAGTAATACATCGACCTTGAACGTACGCATCTGCTTCATTGTAATTAACTCTTGTTTCATTTTCAATAATCTTAATGAACGCGCAGTCATGACACTTGTAAATATATTTATAAAGGTATTTGACAGCACGAATACTTCCTACGTACTCCACGTTGATATGGCACTTGAATCATTTAAGCAGGTATGCATTATTTGTAGCTTTATGCCGATTGTCTCTAGTTATTTATTGTCTGTTTATATCTTTGCAATAAACGGCATGTCTGTTGGTAAAATGAAGACTGTTTCGATCTAATTTACAATCGTAGCGTCGACGGCAATTCGATTTTTCACCATCCACCAAAGACGTGACTTGTTGGAATGATTTTGGGAAACCAAATCGGCACTTTATTCATCCATTCTTTTTTATCATAAACAGTGCGTTAGGTTTCAGATCACCACATGGATTGTGTATCATCCACTTCAATATCAGTTCTCCCAATAGCAAATGCATGTGAGGTAAGCCACGTTTTTGAAATTCTATTCCAAAGACGTATGCAAAAGCTTTCCCAAAAATTTGTTTCTTATTTAATTCATCAATTAATTCACTGAATTTAAGTTTTGCAATCCGAGCCATCTGATCTGGCCGGTCTTGGGCAAGTTGTTGTACAAAAGATTCATCATCATAAGTAATACGTGCTGCATCCTTAAGTTCTGGCCTATCCGGATTGCAGGCCATCGCGATAAAGAAATCTGGGGACCTAAGACGACGGACTATAGCCATGGCATCTCCTAAGTTTTCCGTGTAATACTTTGTAGATCGAGGAAATGAAGAAGCCAAAATAATTTTTTCACCAACAGCAACATTTTTTTCTCTGACAGTTCCTGTAAGAAATTCGTGACTCATGTATAATATTCTTTGATTGTTATTAATCCACTGAATTCTGTCATGCTCAACTCTAAAAAAAGTATCAACGAAGTACTTTTGAAAAAGTCGACCTCCAAAAAGAAATGCGTTGAATTTCAACAGGCGGAGATCAGGATTTTGTAAGTTGACTTCCGAATCTATACATTTGGTGAGAACAGTCCGAAACGCAATGCGATAATTCGCGAGTTCAACTCTTGTAACGTTTCCAGGGCTGGGGTAAGGAGTTTTAAACGGAACATTAATAGAAAATCCGAAAGTTTCTTTAGAATTGAAAAGAGGATACGTGAAAGGTTTAACGCGTTTGTCAATGTTTCTCGTGGTCACGATAGTCTTCCCGCGCTGACGAATTACCTACTCATTATTCGGAAAGCTTTGATCAGCATTTAATGTGTCAACGGCACTTCATTCTGAAGAGGGATATTAAATCTTCTATAATCAGTACCTTCAGGTGAAGTGAAAAGCAATTCTATATGCGGAAGTGGGTTCCTTCTGCAGTAGGTCGATGTTTTGCTTCTTCTACTACTTCTCGCATTCTCGTAAATCCTTCAACAAAAGGATTTACAGATCGCATAATTTTATCTAACAAATTAAAAAGACGTTCGCTTATTCCATGATTGATTGAATTATTTAGACGTTTGGTGATAGCATCCGCAAAATCTACAAAGTAGATCTGGCCATACTGAGGTCGTTCAAATTCTTCTTCAGATGTCTTGTAGGATGAGCAGTTACATTTATTTTATGATAAACGTGGCCACTGGCAACGTAACTGTAAATACACCGACTGTTGATTGTACCATCGTTATCTACAGTAAAAGATGCCATCGCATAACATCCATTAAAGTGTCGTATCCGCTTATGGAATTCATTTGCTAATTACTGTTGATACATCAGTCGTTTTTCGATTTAAGCGCTACTCCTCTTCATCGACACTCTCGGAACGTCTCGTTTTCTTTTCACAGCTGCGCCTTTCACGAATTAGTTCTTGGGAGATAGATTCATCGAGATCCAATAGAATACTGAATAATCGCTCCACGCATGCGGTTTTTGCTTTTCGAGCTGGTCTTATCCCTTGTTGCAATACTTCCTCAATATGGTTTGTTCAATCTCCAGATGTGCCCGTTTCATCAATATTATTCTCCGCCGAGCTAACGCGCATTAGACCATCTGCTTGCTGTAATGTATGGTTTTCCTGAGATTTCTTATTAAAATAAAGAAGCGTTGTTTAGGAGGTTGCCGTTTAGGCATTTTTAAAGTTATAAAATAAATGTTGCCTACACTGGTTGTCACATAAATTTCTTGGTAAACCAAGAACTTTACTACGTCGTAAATATATTACTTTTATATACGAATATTCTTTTTTAGAACACTACTTGAAATATTACGTTAGGAGTAGAAACGTTTTGTGCGTAAAATTGTAGCATAAAATGTAAAATTATTATACTACCTTAAATACATTACAGCGAAGAAAGATGTACGAATGTATCATACATGCCAATCTATTGGAATGAGTATTAAATTTACATCCAAAAATATAATCAAAACTCAATATTTATCAACGACACTTAAACAGGTTGCATCAATAATTCGCATTAGAGTATCTTTATCTTTACATAATTATGTTTGCAGTAGATAATTTTTAATCGTTAAATTAAGGCATAAATAAAATTTAAAGTAATTGACATTTTTAACTGTAATTTTTTTTAACGAAACAATTGGTACGTAAAATATTTTTACAAAACTATGATTGGTTGCATGAATGTTTTGTGTTATAGTATTTTTATTGAATCAATACTCCAAATGTTTTCAATATATTGTTTTTAAAAACGTTCCTTCTAAGTCTTCTATTATTATACTACCTTAAATACACTTACCTGAAGGAGAATGTACATAAATCAGGGTTTACTTCCAGCAAACCAGTTGTCACGTATGTTACTTCCCATTAGCAACAATAACAGTTTACTTAACTGGCAAATGGCGAACGTTGTTGTCTTCCTCAAATCTCCTTGCACATACATGCAATACATACAACTGTCTTCAAATCACACTCACAGCCAAATACATTATTTCACAAACAATTAGAACTCACATTGCATCAACAACACTGGATACCTATGGTTACAGGGGCCAAGACTGTTTCATACACTGATAATCAACAATTAAATGCTCCCGGCACTGTTAATGTTTATTTTAACAAATCAGGAATGTTAATTACAAAGAAAGATCTTCCCGTGCTGTGACTTTAATCAGGGACAAAAATCTACTGCGAGATTGCAGACTCGTTCTGTCACAGTAGACACGCGTGTACTCGTGTCAGCAGAATCTTGGTATCGCACGCTGAAGCCCACACACTTCGCACACAACCAGGGACAGAGGGTCAAGGCCGAAAGAAAATATTCTACACGTGTTCATCTTCCATCGACGATTCAAAGGAATGGCTGGCTCACAGCCGTATTATTTTTTAAAAATAATGTAGTCGTTGAATTTTGTCTTTGAATTCTATTCTGAATTTTATTTTTGAATTGAACAGCTGTAAAAACACATTTTAACTTTGAAGAAACTTCCACTTATTTCGTTGTCAATTGTTACTTTACACGAATTCGTTAGTTCGTATTTTCTTAATACAGCTATCTTTCATTCAATGTGATTTTATTATTACTACGTTACATCAAAAGTCATTGAGTCTAATTCAAATGAATATTAGTGTTTATTTCATACTGTTTCAGTTTTGAAAGCGGTGAATGTGATAATTTCATTAACTTTTTAAGGGCTCTAATGACCTCGCTGTTGACGAGCCCTAAAGCCCCACAAAAAAAAAACTTTTTAATAATAGATAAAAGTTCGTTGATATTTGTTCGAGGTATAGGGAAGTCTCATATATGTACGTGCAAGATCCGAGTTTGATTCGCCGTCGAGAACGTTATATTTCCATTTATTTTTGTCAACATTATCAGCCTCATTATACTTTTCTCGTGTGTTTAACATTGTTATTGTTACTATTAGCAAACCTGTTTTTAAATTAAACAACAAATTTTAAGTCAGTTGTATCGAAAAGCGCCTGTTCAATCAGCTTAATGTACTGTGGATGGTGATTCTTAGTTTTTGGATTCTTAACTATTATATAACTTATTTGTTTGATTGTTACAAATTAAAAATATTTAATGACTGAAAGAACATTTGAGATGGAAACTCGTACGAACTTAAAGAAAAATTCTTGCAGGTAAGCAACAAACTGAAGCAGTTTTATTCGCATTTTAGTTACTGAGAAAGTATTTATTAATAGTTGCAATGTTAATAAGAGGATAAATGAATAATAGACTTTTCAAAACATCGACAAAAATAAATTAAAAAACTCACCTGTTATCCCTGGGATCGAACTCCTGTACTTTATGCATGTGAAGCTAGTATGTTAACAACTGGACCATCAGAAACTAACTGAACTTTAAAGAAATTTTTAGTTTATTAAAGACGCTAGTTTTACGCGTGTTAAAATTGTTTAACAAAGAAAAAAGACAATGTTATATCACATTTTCTTTTCAAAATACTATCTAATCTGTGAATTTCATTAAAATCGTTCTCGAGAAAATTTTGACAAATACATAGGTACATAGATACAATTATTGCTCGCTTAATGGTATAGGATTTGTTGAGCTCGATTATCAACATAACCGTAGTAAACTTTCCGAATAGCAATGTATTGGGTCAGAGCAGTCGCGTATCTAGACCGTAAAAAATGGGGGGGGGGGGCTAGCCGGTGAATATTTTTGTTGAAAAACTTTGATTTACAACACACATTTTATAAATATTACCTTTAAATAAAATGCATCAAATAAATAATTAACAGTTAACATTCTGGTGTTATTAATAACAATAAATTATTAAGACTATTAATATGGTATTGATAATCTTATTAATATAGCATTATTAATAACAATTACTTTAAAAATTATAATTATATTATAAATTACAATGATAATTATATTATAAATAACAATAACATTTATAATATAATTATTAATCAGGTAACACTTTTACAAAGTATATTGGAATGGGAATGTTGTGTTGCAATGATAGGCAGGGGAAACGGGAGAACCCCGAGAAAACCCCCATTGATATCCACTGACAATGTTATCCGTCAATATTGGAGGTTTGATAGTATTGATAATATTGGTGGGTACCCTCATCCCTTGTTTTCACTTATGTTATTCTAATAAAAGCACTAACACAGGACTGAAATTTTGCAAAATCTTTTCTTAGCGGACATTTTTGATATTTTTGTGTTACGCTCTTCCCAACTCCCACCTCTAGGGGCATTGTAAACATCATGTGGTCTGTAGGATACATAATGTCATTGGAAATACGATTATTCATCTCAGAGTATACAATAAACTCGACAAAAATAACGTTCTTTTTACGTCTCTCTCTCTCTGCTCCCATCTCTAAGGGTACCATGCCCCTATGTGATCTGAACTTGAACTTAACTGCTTTGGTAGTTTAAAAATCTCGTCATCTTTAAAACTACATATGCGATGCATTTTTATTACTTTTATATTAATATTCAATTCTTTTATCCTTGAACCCATTTCCAACCCCTACCTTTGTGTGTTTGTTTTATGAGGGCTGAGTTCAGACCTACACGATATCGGAATTTCATTATCAACTCAACGACGCTGAAAATTAAGGACTCGTCATTATTATGTCATGTTCGATATTTTTCAATGGCATCCCTTTCCCTAGGAGTGCTGGAGTTTATACAGGCTGATGGTGAACTTCGACGTCTTCGAGAATGTCGCTACTAATTTCAGCGGCACTAAGAACTACAATCTCAACACTACTATCGGTCACTTTCGATTATTTTTACATTTCTCTCCTTCTCATCCCCATCACAAAGGGTGTTTATTCCTTATTGAAGGTGGTGTGTACTTATGTGGCAATGAGAGAGTCAATTCACTTCAGCGGATCCAGAAATGTTTTATTAGACACCAATATCGGTCGTTTTTTATTATGGTTACCTGTCCTTCATTCCCACTCCTACCCTAGGGATGCTAGGACTATGTTATCTGCAATGTGGACTGACATCCTTACCCATCCCAACGACACCGAAAAGTATGATTTGAATTCTAATATAGGATTTTTCCATTATATTTACATGTCATCCTCTTTTCATCCCCTCCCTAGGAATGCAAGGGATGTGTTAACCCTATAGTGCTTGTTGTCATATATTAACTCGTCTGTTTATCATGTTTGGTTGAAAAGAAATCTACCCGCTAAATTTCAAGTTTGTAGGGTTTGTAGTTTTCGAGATTTCGTGTTTAGCAGTCAGTCAGGGATGGGTAGCGGTTCCAAGGGACCAGATGAAACCTAATTCACATGTTTTTACGTCTATGGATTGGGAATATTTGGCGACAGTTTCCAAAATCATCACTTTAAAACATTCATTTTTTTGAGAGGGGGCAGGAAGAGAAGAAATAGGGGCAGATTTTGTTGTTCTGCAGCTTTTAATTGGAAACCACATCTTGTACCATTCAGGACATTAGGGAGTGGCAATGCAAAATTAAGGAGTGAATCTACTTGAAATATTCCTCTCTTTATGTTAATTCCGCCAGTTATTTTAATTTCGCTGCCGATTCTTACATTACTGCTTGACCAATAGTTTTGCTTGTGTAGTAACTTGTAGTGAAATCTCCTGCGAACAGATGTTTTATATCTACTTAGTCAGGGCTACGTGACCTTCGTGAGTAAAAAAGCGCCATTAAAAAATCTACAAATTGGGGTTTTAATATGTTCAGTTTTCGCTCGACTGTATCCATAAACTCAGTCTTATTCTGATAATTTTTATCAATATCATATGACTTTTGTATCAATTAAAGATTTGCAGGACTTTCTTTTGCAGCTTTATAGTTGAATTTTTCTTCATTGTCTGAAGCAATGTCTTTCCTGATATTTTCAGTTCTCGTGATAAGTCTCATCTTCCATTGGTTGGACAATGGTTTGTCTCCAATTGGTTTAGTAGTTTCTGCACATGTACGTATTTTGGCAACATTGCATGTGATAGCAATTCGTGGAGCACTGTAGTTGAGGGAATACATTCGCTCAAAGGAATGAATGGATATTAAATATTCTGGTAGAAGAGAGTCGTTGACGGTTTGTGTTAGTCGGAAAAAAATTCTTAAACGGTCTTTCCGTGGAATTACAGGTTGCCTAGTGGGGTAGATCCCTGAATATTGTAAGAAATACTTAAAGAATGACAAACCTTTTTCATTTATATCATCTGAGATATCGAATAGGTTTTCATTGACTTGGTGGACCACGTTGTTGGGATGCAATTGTGGATATGCATCAGGATCAGTTCACTTGGTTTACAATAGGTACAGATTCGAGGTTTTCAATTGCTGTCTCATCTTGATGCTTCTGTCGCATTATCTAATCCATTTTGTTCTTTGTTCAGACATATTAGTGGTAGGTTATTTTTCAACGAATGAACGTTGTACTTCTTGTCTGTATCCAGTTAAATTTATTTCTAGTTCAGTGATTATATAATACGTGCGCATGATAAAGGTATTAATTTCTTTGGTCCATTTCATGCGGGTACGTTGACAGTCTGCTTGGGTGGTCCCAGATAAAAGTGGATTTCTCCTCTGGGAAACATTGTAGTTCCTGTTATTGTTTGACTGCAATCAGTTTCGACTGCAATCAGTTTCGACTGCAATAGTTTCGTGTTTCCCGGTGCTTGCTCGCCTCTTCAGCACAGCACCACTAGCGGCTCGCAAGCTGTCATGGCTCCAACCATGCCCTGGCGCTTTCCAGACAGCGATATGTTTTCCGAGGTCTTACAATTTTTTAAATGCATCACCGCATACGATGAGTAGAATTTACTTGTTGTCGATGCGCGATTGTCGATGTCTCATTTCCTTTTACTCTAATATAAACGGTACGTCATATCAAGGTCAAAGTACTCTTTTAAACATTTCTAAAAAACAGCTTCAATGATTATCCTTACAATTAGTATGCATTACTTTCACATCAGAAGTGTGGGTTCAGTAAAACATTTCTCTCTACTGCTCTTACAAATTAATTTACTCTTCCAAGAAAATGGTTGTAATATCATTTAGCTGTGCAAATGGACCAGAAAGGCGTAGAACACACTTTTGGTAAACTGAAATAAAATATATGATAATGATAAAATACATAGGAGGACATCAAATGCACTGCAGATACGAAAATACATTAATTTCTGTTTACAGCAAAATAGGATTTGCAATTTTACGATATTCATAAGACAGAGAAGTCGCTAAATGCTTTGACATAATATTATAAATATTTATTATACTTTCAAATTTTAAATAATATACAGTAATAATCTCGCGACTTTGCTCCCGACCAAAATGTTAGTTTTTATTTATTATTTTATCGTAGAAGTTGTATGTAACGAATGTTTTATTCGCGTTCTCTCTGTTAAGATGTTCAGTATTCTCAGTCCTACTCAGAAACCGATTAACGTACACTTAAGACATAATGAGGATATATTTGTTGTGATATTTTTTTATGGAGCTTTAAGGCTCGCCCACATCGAGGTCATTACAGCCATAAAATTTTGTACAGGTAGGGAAAATGCAGTTACGCACTAAGGAGAGCCAACATGTCTCTCCCCGCGTGTGGGACTCGCCGAATGACTCGACCATACCCACCAAAAACCCTCCAGAATTACAATAGATCCACATACACACACACACATATATATATCAAAATAGGAAAAAAGATCCTGAAGACATTATAAAACCGAAAATAAAAAAAGGATAAATTTCGGAAGAGAGAGAGAAAATGTAAATTTAAAACAAAGGGGAAGAAATAAGATTTAAATCCAAATCCTCCCGAAAACTTGTGGCCCGTTTCATTTATGGATTTGAGTAAAAACATACGAAGAGAGATCAGATACTATTTCAGAGGGTAATTTCCTGAAGGAATCTAAAAACACGCAATAAAATCGGTTCATTTTGTCCCAGCAGACGTTTAAAATTGTTCGGTAGATTGTGTCGCCGTCGGCTGGTACTATATTTGAGACACTCCAGAAGAAAGTGTTCCACGGTAAGTGTTGTGTTAAAAGTTTCACAGACGGGGTGAGGTTCACCGCGTAAGAGATGACCATGGGGATGATAGCAGTGGCCAATACGAAGGCGTGTAAGGATTACTTCTTCACACCTGTTCGAACGGGATGATGACACCCAGGTCTTAACGAAGTCTTTTACCTTCGTCAGATTGAAGGCGTGACTTTGCCATTCGGCGTGCCATGTCTCAAGAAGGGACGATCTTATGGCAACCTTTGGATCTGACGTAGGAACAGATGAAAGGTCGAGGACTGCCCTCTGTGTTCCCCATTTCGCTGCCTCATCAGCTTCTTCATGACCTATAATACCCACGTGCCTAGAAGTACTATTACAAAATGTTTAGATGCAAGATGACTTATCAAGTTTTGAGTTGTCAGCGTAAGAGTGTCAGAAGTGTACAGTGAAGACACTGACCTCAGAGCACTTATAGAGTCACTGCAGATTATCACACGTCCTATTGCAGATAGCTGAATGAACTTCAGCGCCCCAAGGATTGCAAATTTTTCGGCCGTGTACACGCTGCAAAAGGAATGGAGGCGAAAAGAGCGGGTGGCACAATGGCAGTGGAAAGCTGCACCAACGGAATTATACATTGCTGTGCCATCAGTGTATGTGAACATATGATTCAAATACAGGTTTCTTGTTCTTCAAAGTGCTGTTAGTACACAGAAGCTGTAGTGTCTTGCTTTGAAAGTTTTGACAGCCGAAAGTCGATGGTTGGTTGCGCGAAGGACCAAGACGGTGTGAGAGAGTGTGGGTAGTGTGATGACGTTTTCCTCTAGCAAATTTTTAAAACGAACACCCGCTGGGCGGGGTAACGAAGGTCTTGCAGCGTAAGAAGAAATAAATTTTGGGGAATGTAGGTGTTGGCGAATTGGGTGATTTGAAACCCCCATCAGATACATTCCGTGAGATCCAAGTATAATATCACGTCTCTTGTTAAGAGATGGTTCGCCAGCGTCTACTAGTAAGCATTCTATTCGACTGGTGGGGAAAGCACCAGTTGCAATGTGGAATCCTACATGATGGATTCTGTTAAGAGGCCTGAGTGTCGACGGTGATGCGGATGCGTATACAATGCTGCCGTAATCTAATACAGACCTAACGAGATACCTATACAGACGAAGAAGGCAAGTGCGTTCTGCGCCCCATGATGATGCGCTTAAGCAGCGAAGGATGTTTAGGGAAGAGTTACAACGGGAATGTAGTTTTCGGATGCGATTGCACCAAGTTTGTGTGCGGTCGAATGTGAGACCCACGAATTTTGCGGAGTCAACGAAAGGAAGACGTTGGCTCCCAAGAAAAAGATCTGGATCATTATGGATCAGATGCTACAGAAATGCATACAACATGACTTGGATACAGAAAAACTGAAGCCGGTAGACATACCCCACTCGTGTAAACGGTTTAAAACAAATTGCAGTTGCTTCTCGATGACAGGTGCTGCTAGACAAACAATAGATGGCAAAGTCGTCAACGAAGATAGATGCATGTACCGGTTCTTGGACCACTAACGTAATGCTATTTACGGCTATGGCAAAGAGAGTGACGTTTAAGATTTAGCCCTGTAGAACACCGTTTTCCAAAGGATGATTCGATGATAAATAAGTACCGAGGCGAACACGGAAAGACCATTGAGATAAGAAGCTCTCCAGGAACAGAGGAAGACAGCCTCGGAATCCCCACAAGTGCAATTTCCGTAGGATTCCATACCTCCAGGTAGTGTCATAAGCTCTGTTCAAGTCAAAAAAATGGCCACGAGCAGTTCCCTTAATACAAACGCTGATGAGATGGTAGATGACAACGCAACAAGGTGGTCTAGCGTTGACCGCTGTTTTTTAAAACCACATTGGATATTGGTCAGAAGATTTCGCGATTCCAGAGACCAAACAAGGTGACGATTGATCATTCTTTCTAACAATTTGCAAACGCAGCTTGTAAGAGGAATCGGTTAAAAGTGCGACGGATTAGAACGATCTTTACCCTCTTTCGAAAGTGGAATAATTATGGCCTCACGCCATTGATCAGGACCAAGAGCTGTATATTTCGAAGACGCAAGGGCAGAGGTCAGCTCCGTCATAGAGAAAGGCATGTTATATTCCTCGTCTCTGCAACTGGAGAAATCCAAGCAACACTTTTCCGCGCGAGCTTTCTGTTGAAGAAACGTTGGGGAAAAACCGAAGGAGTTATAGACTCTTTCGTAGAGCGATGCAAGTTCCTCAGCGATGACTTCGGGTGAAGTTTCGAGCAGTCCATTTACACTGAGATCAGGAATGGAAAAAGATAACCATGTACCTTGAATCTTGTGAACTTTCTGCCATACGACTGATGATGTTAGAGATGAAATGTAAGCCTTCCAGGACGACGACTTATTTTCTCGAAGAGTTCGTTTTGCTCTGGCTCTGCACCTTTTAAACTCAATGAGATTATCAACAGTGGAATACTTATTAAATCGCGCTAAAACTTTCTTTCTAGCGCTGACCGCCTTTGCGCAATCCGAATTCCACCGTGGAACAGGGCAATGTCTTGAATTACGTGATGATTTAGGGATGGCAACATTAGCGGCTTTTAAAACCGCGTTGGTGAAATGGGTGGCCATAGCATCCACATTGGTGAAAGGCTCGTTGTAAAGATTGATGTTGCGTTTAAACACATCCCAGTCTGCTTTTTTTTAAAAAACCACTGAGAGGGGCGTGAAACCGAGCTGGGAAAAGCGAAACATCAGTTATCTTGTTCCCACGAGTGCGGATGAAACAAATGTCGGGTGACGTGGAACCCCCATACTACGCCACTAACCCTTGCTCAACAGAGGTTGTCCGCTAGGGATTGTTTCTCCGCAACACCCATTCACCTCATCGGCGCGTAACTCACTTTGAGGTTGAGGGTTTTTTATAGAGATTTAATCCTTCCTCGCGACCCGGCCAATGAAGGCAAGATCTCCGTCCTCTGAAACACGCAACTTTCCACCATCGCGCCAATGGTGGTCGCTGACGCATGCCAAAACTTACCGTGTCCGAGGACTGGTGGTGCAGTACCAGTCCCCAGCTCGGAGCCGTGGGATATCCAAACCCATACTCAGTCGAAACTGAGCCCCCTGTGGGGAAAAGAAGAAGAAAGAGGGAAATGAAAGATACCTTAGCTCTAATAGCGTCGGGATTGGAAAGAACAAGTGGCGACCAAGGAAGGTCAGGAAAGAGAATGGATGGAGCCTCCCACAAGTAAGTGGAAATAATGCCAGACTCAGCTCGGGGCCCCGTGTTCACCAAACGCGTACTTACTGGATGTAAGTGTGAGAAGGCGGTTTCACACATTCACACGAAATGGTGTTTAAAGTAATAATAACAATAAATATCTGCAAGTGTGCAATGCTCGGTGACAGATAGAAAATAAGATATAAAAAACTATACATAATACAGTAATAAGAAGTTAAATAACAAATCTTTGACCTAGTATTTATAAAAACTCTCAGAAACGGTATAAAATGCTTAGAAATTTATTACGTAAGATAACAACGAGAAAGAAATTATATTTAAAAAATTAATTATCTAAATCAGGTCCATGTGTGTACACAAGCACATTTTCGCTTACAAACAGATATAGACGCACACACTTTCGTCCAAGCATGTTTCAAAATACACACGTCATTGCTCCTCCTATACCTTAAACCTAAAAATAGTCGCTATAATATAATTAAAGGAAATTGATAACTATAAAAAATAAAAGCGAAACAGGATTGCTGTGAACAATCATGCACAATTTACACCTCTACACTACACTACTATTCTCTCTGAGCATTTTCTATGCCCTTAGACTCCATTCACTTTACTAAACAGCACTTCACATATGCTCCTATTTCCAAGCAAGAAGACGGTAGCGAAAACAATTTACTCTTTTTCGTAACATCGTAAGTGTTGTTTCAAGTAATATTTGGAAGGTAATTGTATATTTTAAGTCTTGGATGATATGTTTAACGAAAATAATTATTTTATATCTAATGTATCGTCATTTCCGTATTTCGTAGTCAGATATTGTTTCCAAAGTTATTAGAAACCTTTGATGAAATATAATAATTTAATTCTAATAGAACTAACTGAAGTAAGAGCGTTATTAAATACAGGGTAAATTATGAAAATCAAGGAGTATCAACTCTTTAACATAGATGACCGTGTATCCGGTTTATTTTTACTCAACAGAAATTTAAAATTGCACAGAATTTTCTTTTTGACTATATATAATGAGAGATGAGTGCAAACCTCCGAAGAGAAAGGACGTTTGTGAGAGTGTTCCGCAGTAAGCCGGCTACTTGCTGGTATCAGTGTTTCGGCCCGTAGACAGTTCGCTTCCTCCCGCGTGTACTTGATCCTGCGGCGGTGCGTGTTACGTGAAACGGTTGTACATAGAGAAGAAAAAAGAAGAAACCAGAAAACTTGCAGCATGGTGTCGACGCAACAGTGGCGTGCGGCCATCGGTCGTTGGGTAGGAGGTCTCCGCCTGAAGGGCAGATGAAGACCATGCGTAGGCGCTTGCCTTGCGCAGTATATAAGTGTAAGTATTATTTGCATGCTTTTAGTTATAGGTGGCGTCGAGCTGAACCCCGGGCCTGGATCGAGCGACGATTCTGTTCTGGAGGGCTTGCAGGCCGGAGTGAGGAATTTGTTAGCCGGGCAAACTAAAATCCTCTCAGTTATCAATTGGTATTGAAACAGGGTGGAGGTACTGGAATACCGGGTTGTTGCTTTGGATGTAGAAAACCAATTTCTATCTAGCAAGGTCGACTACCTGGAGAACCAGTCCCGGAGAAATAATATTTTGATCTTCGGCGTGCTGGACCGACAGTGTGAGTCGTGGCACGACTCCGAGAGCCATGTGCAGGGTCTTGCACACCAACTGGGGGTGCAGCTTGATGATCGGGACATCGAGAGGCCGCATCGAGTAGGCCGCGGAGTAGGTAGGTCTACTGTTGTAAAGCTAACCTCATACAAGAAGCGGGAGGAAATGCTGAAGGCGGCAGCTAAGTCTCTGCGTGTCTCTCCTTTGCGAGTGGCAAAGGATTTCTCCGCGGCTGTGTGCCATACTCGCTCTAAACTTGGTCCGTATTTGCAGGACGCGTGGGAGCAAGGTTTCAGAGCCAGCATCCGCTTTGACAAGCTTATGGTGGAAGGGGGAATCTATTCGCTCGTGGAACTAGAAGCCTTCCCGAAGGAGTAGCGTCCTGAAAGCGTGACCAGCCCGAGCGCGTCATAGTCGGCGGCGAAGCAGTCACCACCACCTCCACCGCCCCCGGCTGCGACACCTGCGTTGCCAACGCAGTTCTCGCCACCTCCACGACCACCGCTGCCGACGGTTGCATCATCGTCGCCTCACCAGCGACAGCCCTTGCCACAGCCCTCAGCGCGGGTTCAACCTTTGGCCGCGTTGCGAGCCTCACCACCACCACCATCGCCGATAGCGACGGAGCAACGCTGTTCTGGAAACGGAAACGAGCGCCCTCGCCCATCTTCCTCGTTGCCAGTGCGCCAGCGCTAACAACCCCCTCCCAGATAAGGCAGAGTCACCCGACAACAGGCAGCGCAGTGGACGCCCAAAGCGGTAACTAATCACTCCGGAGAAAAACCCAAAACAGGTAGAGCGCAGAGGCGGCATGCAACTCTGACGATTGGGTGCTGGAATGTGGAAGGTCTGAGGAAGAAGCTTTGTCAAGGAAGTCTTCTGAGTTTCCTTCAGAAATTTGACTTTTGGGGCTCGGTCGAGACTTGGTCAAATCAAGGAGATGAAAATAATGTACACGGATTCACAACCGTAGCAAAACATCTTAAGAGAGGCACGCGCGGACGTCACCCTGGTGATGTTGCGGTTATGTACAAAAATGAACACTCAAATCGGAGTGACGAAATGAAAACAGAAATTGATAATACCATATGCATTAAAGTAATAATTGCGGACACTGAGTTACTAATAGAAATTGTTTACAGACATGGGGATAAGTCAAAGTACCACAACGAAAACTTTTATACAGAAATGAGCAAGTTGATAAATAGTTTCGAAAATAAATACCCCAACGCAAGTATAATGAAACTGGGAGATTTTAACGCCCGAATCCCGATCGGAGAAAATAATGTCTCATGACTGTTTGACGATGATTTCGCGCATGTAAACGTGAGAAATAGTAAAGATAAAAACTTAAATCCGGAAGGGCGAGACCTATTAAATTTCTGCAGAACACATAACCTAACTATACTAAATGGTACATACGGATCAGATTTAGACGGGAATATAATATTTATTAACGAAAACGGGGAAAGCGTGGTAGATTACGCGTTAGTCACGGAAAATTTATTACAATATGTAGACGACTTTCAGATTGAATCCAGAATAGACTCACACCATATGGCCGTATGTGTTAAAATATCTTTTTACTCAAAACATTTCAGTAACACCCGCACACAAGGGGTCAAAATTAGTAAAGTACAAATGGAATGACAAGAAATCGGTGGATATGGCGAATTTCTCAAAGAATTTAGGAATGTTACGTAACGATTTCCAAATTAAACTCACGGTTTAAAATTGCAACGCTGCAGCGGACTCCATAATATATTGTTTACAAAAATCAGGGTCGAGTATAAAATAATTCAGGGGAACAAAATTTAGGTAAAACATTCGGTGTGGTATAATGATGCCTGCAGGTATGCAAAAGTATCCGCAAAATCTACCCTGAAAATGTATCAGTGGCTAGGTGGGATAGAATTGCGCCAATCTTCTCTTAAACTCCGCGGAGAATATAAACACATTGTTAAGAAAAGTAAAGGAGCCTGGCAACAAATGGAAGCTGCACGTCTTCCAGAAATATTATCAAAAAATGTAGCTGCGACCTATGGAGTACAATTCGTAAATTAAGACGAAATAAAACAATATCAAATAACATAGATGCAATGGGATGGGAAATGCACTTTAAAAATCTTCTAGCAGTAAATGATAATTCATTCCGAAGTAGTAACGAAATAGGAATAATATTTACAACCGATGAAGTGTCTGAACTTGATGCGTGTATTACATCACATGAAATATCGTCTGTCATTCACGATTTAAAAAACAATAAAGTGCCTGGAGTAGATGGTGTTCCTTCCAAATTTTTTAAGGAACTAACCAATGATATTGTGCCATTTTAAATTTGCTTTTTTAATTACATCTACGATGAAGGTGTTTTTCCAGACTCATGTACTACGGCTGTAATACAACTTATATATAAAAACAAAGGAAATATAAACGATCCAAATATTTATACGAGAATCTCACTACTTAATATATTTGGAAAAATTTATTGTAAAATTCTGTACTGGAAGTTACAACTCTGGACCGAGAAAGAAAATAAACTCTCGACATTACAGGCTGGTTTTCGAAGCAACAACAGCACAATAGATTCTCTATTTATTTTAAACACGTTAGCCGAGAGAGAAACCCGAAATAAACGCGAAAAGCTGTACAGCGTGTTCGTAGATTTTGAGAAAGCTTTCGACACTCTGAACAGAGATATCCTTTGGTGTGTATTAGCGGACAAGGGTGTGTCAAAATTGTTCCTACGTACTTTGCAAACTTTATATTGCTCTGACAATGCATGCGTTAAAACAAATAATATTACTCTTACTCCAACTTTTCAAGTAACTCAGGGAGTGAAGAGGGGATGCGTTCTCTTTCTCTTGTTATTTATATTATTTATTAACGGTATAATAGAAAAATTATGTGAGGCATTCACAGATGCCCCAACAATAGGTGCTCCTCCTAAACAGAAACAGATACCGGGGTTACTATTTGCGGACGATCTTGTTCTATTCTCCACAATACCGTCGGGACTTCAAATAGGTTTAGATGCGTTGGAGCTGTTCTGTGATAAAATGTCTCTACGTATAAACATACATAAAACCAAAATCATGGTATTCAATAACGGATGGATGTTTAGTAAAAATAAAATTTGGAGTTACATACGTCAACCTCTCGAGAAAGTTAAAGATTACAGTTACCTAGGTGTTAAAGTAAGCATGAACGTAACCTGGTCAAGACACATACAAAAATCAAAACAAAAAGGCATGTATGTTCTAAATGAAATCAAAAGAAGTACTGGAACCATCCCTGACATCGATCCTAGGTTTGTAGTAACAATGAATACGTCACTAATCGTACCTGCAGTAGCTTAGGGGATGGAATATGGGGTAATGGGGATTGCGCATCACTTAATTCGCTTCAAAATAAATTCTTGAAAAATACTCTTGGCGTACCTCCGAGTACAACGAACTGTGGTACTCTTTGGGAATTCTGAGTTTTACCGTTAGAAGTAAAAATGAGGATGAGGGCCATTAAATATTGGGTTTCAATAAGAAATGGGGAAAGGAACATCAATATATCCGATTTCTACGAGTTAACGTGTAACGATGTGTAGGGTAAAAAAATTAGAAGTATAATCGAAACTCCGGTCTAGGACATTTGGTGGCAGACAGATTTGGCTAGATCTGACTATGAATTAATTATTCACAGACTTGAAGGTATATAGAAACAAAACAACGGCTGAGAGACAAGAAAAGAGGTCAGTAATCGTGCAGAATATTGTTGCGGGAGACCGGGGGCGAAAACAGTACATAGACAAATTAAACAAGGTAGCAAGAGCGGGTTACACTTGGTTTCGACTTGGGGGATGGAAATTAAGGAAACAGGGGGGATCGAGATTCACAATGCCCTTTATGCACGGAACAAGAAGATTGGGTCCATATTCTGCTAAATTGCGGTAACACTGAAATAGGTCGAAAAAAGTGACTTCTTGAGGGGGGATACGATCGTAAACCAAGAAATAACACTCTAGCTTTTGAAATAATGCGAGATAATTTACTTTACCGTTACTTTACCCTTGCCACGTTTCTGAGTATGGTTCGAAAAAAGAGGGAGGCGGAACTGATTTGTGGGAGAAACGTTTGTCCAGCAATTAAAGTAATACCTAAGAAAGAAATGAATGTATAAATAACGGGGTTGCATATGCTCCAATATGGAGGTTAGTCACTGGTAGCAAAGAGATGTATGCAGCTAGTAATGCATCGTAGTTCACAGGATACAATGCAGGGATTGCAACGCTAGTTACATAGGACAGACAAAAATAGTATTAAATAAAAAATTCACCAACGGAACTTCAATGAAACAGAACCAAACGTTATACCAAATCACTACTTAGATGAGGACAATTTAACAGATTGGGAAAATATGATATTACAAAGACTAAGTGCTTCTTACAAGTACTGCATGTCTGGAATGATACATATAAAACCCACAATGAGGAATATTAACTTACGTGGGGATATTTTGAGATTATCTGCTGTTTAAATACAAAATTTTTATGTTTTCTGTTTCTTTGTTGTTGCATATTATAAACAATTAAAATGTTATTCATAATGTGTTACTATGACATAGTTATTTAATAATTATATCTCTCATATTTAATAACTGAAAAGGGATATTTCTAGTGTACAGTTAAAAATGGTTTTCAATGTTTTAAGGACTTCTGTTATGTAGTATCGTCAGATTTTCGAAGTGGAAAAGGAATGAGGGAGATAGTTCCAGCAACTGTTAAAGTACATTATTGCTTCTATACTCATTTACGGCGAATTGTTCACTCCCCCTTCATTACATAAGAGACTTAGTATTGGGTATCACTCGTACTCGGCATTCTATTTAACATTGTTATTATTATGAGAAGGGAAGAAAACTCGTTACTGTGATATAGAATATTTGCTTGAATTTGTTATATTATTATTCCTTTGAATGTCCCACATCTTGAGGAGAGCGCCATATTACATATATATATATATATATATA
>NNCF01128427.1:59402-186155 GCA_002313205.1 Laupala kohalensis
ATATTACATATATATATATATATATATATATATATATATATATATATATATATATATATAATATATGTACACACACACTTAAGTCGTTTCTGACTGCGTCTGCGAGAAAATATACAAAATAATTATAATATACGTACCAGGAAAGGTTATCCTTCATTCTACGATAACACTCACCGGCATTTCACTCTTTTGTTTTCATTCACTCCACTATGTAGCCACTTTAGTTTCTGGAATTCCCAGCAGAGCATGTATGTGGAAGGGAAAAGAGTGGTGCATTCATACTTGAATGATTTTATAGAACAGAGATCTATCTCTTCCTAACTATTTTTAATCTGCTTCTTACGTACGGATTCTCTAATAAGTAATTGAAAACGATTTTATTATATTTCATAATGATACAAAGTCTTTAACTTACATTTCTTGTAAGGAAATCAATATTACAACAGCTAATATATTGTATCAACTGTTCCTTGATTCACTGTGAGCATGGAATCCCCATTACTCCTATGATGTATTGATATATACGAAGTTTGCTTAATATTTATATTGCTCCCCAACAGAAAGATTGTTAAGGGAATTGTGTTGTGCTTCACATACAAGTGTGTGTCACAATACGAGAAGTTTGGAGGAAGAGTTAGTAAAAAAAAATAAGTTTCACTCATCCAAAATGAGACGATGTATACAAACCTCTTTTCGATCTTCTCTCGTTGGCGTGTTGAGATACAGCTTTCCATTCACAACAAAAAACGTTGACTGTAGTTGACTGGTAGAAAAAGTTACTTGGAAAGAAGACGCAGAAGAGTTTGCGCATGTGCCTTGACTGACGAGACAGAAGCGGTAATGTGCGAGAAACTGTTTGAAATCTCAAGCATCAAAAATGAGGGTAAGGAAATCGCACAAATATTATTATCATTAAAATGCGCACGTTTTCAATTCGTTCATTATACTTTTTGTGCTCAGAAGTTTTAATATCCATTGTCGATGAGTTACATGTAAGAGTGTCATCTTATCTGTGCTTAACTCTCCACCTCAGCCCAGACGAGCGAATGCCCACGCAGTTGACTGCAGTCACCTATTGGCGAGAATGGAAACCCCTAAGAGATCACTCATGTTGCTGGGAGTTGTCTTAGAGTTGTTGTGGTTGGCTGTTGCCGTAGCGATGCTGCTGCTGGTGCGTGCGAGTACGGGTGCTGGCTCTGCGCAGACGAGGAGAGAAGCCGTTGACGAAACCGCTCCCACTGCGGACGGAGTCCTGTGGGCTGCGGGAGCGCAGGCGACACACCACGGTGAGGGAGCGCCCCAACGACGGAGCGGCCGAGGAATCGAAGCGACGCTGCACGTCGTCCTCTGCGTCACGACACAGCAGCCACTTGGCGTGCATGCGACGAGCAGCCAGCTGAAGAACAATTGACGGAGAAGTTAACCGTATCAAAGTCGACATGGAAGAATATTACATTTTGAGTAAGATAATATAAAGGGATATGAATCGGTGAGTTACTGTAACGACAACCACGAGGAGGGAAAATAATGTGTACAACTGATGGGACGGATAGAAAAAGTCGAGCCATGTATTTACTTGTAAACAAATGCTCCAGACACTTGTTGCTGTCTGTTCTTGAAACAGCGAATTTTACTATAAACAACATGCTTCAACAATCAATGTTTCGGAGTTTTCGCTAACTTCATCAATTGTTGAAAACATGCGTCGGTAGGTAGTACTGGTAAGTTTGTTTAAAATGGGGTCATTTCAGGAAAAAAAACCGTATGAAGCTTTAAACGGCTACTTACCTCTCAATCAGTCCCAAGAAATAATATCAGAGTTCTATAAAATTCCAAATGGGAGAACTGTCACCCCCTGCAAATATTATTTTCTGGTTCACGTTCTTTCACTATTTACGCTAAACAGACACAAAAATACTTTTACTCGGTGGGTTGCATAATCTCATCAAAGTCAATTTCTGAACGCACGATTCCACTCGATCGTGTCTCTCACTGTAAGATTTTATTTGCATGGAGCTGTTTACATGACCATCCAAAAAAAGAGCATAGCTTTTCCCCTATGCTTAACTTTATATTTCTTGAATGTTTCAAAGACAGTGCTGTATAAGCCAAACCACTTTGTGAAGGTGACCACCGTCAATTACGAAATTATAACCTGTGGTTCTGTCAGCTGATAATGGTTGGAAGATACAGAGTAAAGATAATATTTTTCGTCTTTCGTAAATTATATTCATCAAATAAAGATAATGGAACAGGTTCTCATTTTTATTGAAAGAAGGAAGAAAGTTCTTTATGGTATTTTAATGTTTTGGTAATTCACTGATACAGCACAATAAAAGTTGAAGTTAGAATAGTCTCATTTTTTTGGAATACATATTTACTAGGTACAGTGGCTAAACTCTATCTTGACGTCTTGAAAATTATTTCTTCTATACTGTTTCATATGTTTTGTGTCACTCACACGTTAAAGTGACAGTTAATACTTTATTTTCCAGTCATTCTTGTTGAGATAGATATAATTGACTATCATGAAGGAATGAGTGGTTTACGATCTTCGAACCATTTTTCAAATATTGCCAAGTTTTCTCGCCACGTGAAGCAGTCAAGTCGCCCAGTGAAGATATGCTAGTATCTTCCATAGTTTTGAATCCCACGAATTACTCCAATAAGGTGCGCAACTCAATACAGCACGGAATCTGCAGTATTTATTGTGCCAGTGATGATGGTGAAAGCTTCTTTAGAACTGCAGATGACTTCATTGAACGGTTGGAGATCTGCTTTATAGTTATGTCAGTCCATATTCTTTCCCACGTTCTCTCTGTTGATAGTGAATGATCCTTTCTATGTAAATGCATGGTTGCCTTAGGAGTCACTCTCCTTTCTAGTTGGAACATCTTCATTTACAACAAGCACAAGTGGGCTGCTTTTGCTCTATGAAGATGTCCAGCTTCATGGAGTAAGGCAATAAATTACTATATAGTAGTACATAGTGATAATAAAAACACAATGAAGAAGCAAACGTCAGTCATCAATACGCTTGGTTTTAATGAGCTGACGCACAAACGAAATAATTTTAAAATATTCATTTCATGAATTAGAAGCACCATTTTCACAAGAACGTCCAAACATTCCTGAAATCTTATCAAATTCTGCGACATATTTTCAGATTCGTTTATATTTTTGATTGTGGGTTGAAAAAAAAGTTGGAAATTATTTTTCCTCTATTTCACGAAGTATATAATAATCCAATTTCCTCAAACGTTAATAGCACGAATATAGTTTGGTTTAAGAGATGAGCGCGTATATCATCATATGATCCGTTGTTTTGTAATCGTAAAAGTTTGTCAACGTTCTTTGAATCTAATTCCTTCCATGATGGATCCTATAGCTCCTAAAAGAGATATTTCACACACACATTTTCCTTTTAGATTTATTTGATACTCAAGGGTTTTCGGGGTAACTTATTACAAAATAGAAATCATAAAATAAGAAAGATCGAAATGTAATACATACTCCCCTACATTAGTATACCATATTGTTATATATAAAATTCACTGAAATCACGCTAATTAAAAAATCGGTATTATTCCAAAAGATAGGGAATGTATTGTTGACTAAAGTTGTAGAAAGACGTTTCAAATTATGATGCTTGTCACTCACGTGTTCTGGCACGGATTATTACGAAAATGAAGTTATATGCCAGAAATATTCATTTGATACGTATCTATTACTACCAGTGGATTTTGTCTTTCATCACTTTTAATTCAGTTGTAAGATAATTTATAGTTAATAGTTGTTACAAGTGTCCTGTCCCAGTACATTTTAAATTTCTCATTCTTGAGGACTGGAGAAGGCTCATACTTATAATATGGTGTCCAAGTCCTGATGAAACAAGTTTGCCACATTATTGTGCATTGTTTACATTTACCCTTACATATGTCCTTGAGAGTTCCACCTCATAAGTCATAGCGTCTGCATCTATCATCCACAGACCCATCCTTAATGATATAACGTCTGTAGATTTTTGTACAATCACTATATCTTGGATTGCTACTGCGAAGGTTTCAGTTTCTCCAAACAGTTTCCCAGTCTTCTGCCACTACTTCCTCAACAATCATGACTTGTTTTTTTTCAGGACTTTGTGTGTGGTCCTTGAAAATGAGGAAAGTGCGACATACAGTCAGGAACATCAGAGTTCTTGTTGGTCCCTCTAGGATCTTATTTAAAGATCTCGCTAGTGCCGATATGAATTCCTTCAACCAAAGTTTGTAAAAAATGAAGAAGGGACAGGGGAGCTCAAATTCTTCGTAACTTTTACAGCTCTTCGGATTATTCTAGAATCTAGTGTTTTGCAATTATTGGTGACTGGTCCATTCATTCTCTCCCTTTCTCATCCGCGAGTTTGAATAAATTGTTGTGTTCAACTCTGGAACAAGACCCTAAAAGGACGTTCGATTTACATCTTCGTAAATGATGTGCAATTTGCAAGTAAGTATTGGAAATGGTTTAGATCCGGACGAGAGGTACTAGAAATAAGTATAGAAAATAGTTTAGGTCCGGACGAGAAGAACTAACCGGGTATGGGAATTTTAATGAATATCTACATAAGATTAAGAGAGTAGAGGATAAAACATGTGTGTGTGGGCGGGGTGACGAGAACAGAGAGCACATATTATGCGTGTGTGAGTTATACAATTAAGAAAGGCGAGATTTAATAGTAGGGATGCGGAGATTAGAATCAAAGGAAATCCAGAGCAACCCTGACCTGATTAACTCAGAAAGAAAATATAAGATCTTTGAAGAGTGTGTCGGACGGATGTGTATGTTGCGAGATGCGGTATACAACGGAGGGGACTTACGATAACAGATTACACCCACATCCCCGTAGAGAGAACGGGGACGAGCATGGCGAAGAGAGAGACTCAACACTCAAAATTGAATGTAAATTATTTTTAAATAGAATGTAAGCCGTATAATGACAACTATTTAAAATTCGGATAAAATATGTTTTTAAATGTTGGAACGCATTCTTGCGCAGTCTCCCCATCAAAGTATAATTGATTGTGAGTTTGCACAAATTAAACAAATCCCCCGATGAACCTTACCTTTTGGTTTCGACATTTTTACCTTCTGGTCTCGAAATATGGAGACCCCCGGTTTAGACTAACACACGAATAATACTGTACTGTTTTGATAAAGCTCCCGTACTCAATCACCTTGATCTCAGTCATTCGAGCTGCGTAGATAATAGGGTTGAGGAGCGTCTTGAAGATGAGGAGAAAGTTGACGGTGCAATACAAGTAGAACTTGCTTCTGGACACAGGCGCTTCACCCATGGGGCAATCGACACACATGAGCACATACACTGTGAGAGGAGGCACCCAACCCATGGCGCAGCTGCCAACGATGAGCAACGTGGTTCGAATGGCCTTCACTTGACGCGCCACGCGATGATATCTGAAACATACGTCATTGTTTTCCTTTACTTCTTTCTTTCATCTTTTCTTTATCATACGCACAGAAGTTAAATGGCTGATTTAGTGCAGTTAAATGGTGTAGTGGGATAAGGTAGGTGTGGCGGCCCCCGTGGGTGCAGACTAAACCAATGTTATGGCCGTACTCCATGTGTAAAAAACATGTTTTGGATCGCCAATTCGCCAAACTGAGACAATCTCTAAAATGATGTTTTTTGACATGCCTTTAGTAAAAATTTTTTGTGCGGAAAACCCAACTGTATCTCAACTTTAAGTAATATACGCTATTAGTAAACAACATAAGAATAATTTCCATATTTTTCAGATTTTTTCAAAGCTACGACGGCAGTTAAAATCATCTTAAAATAAAAGAAACAGAAAAGGACAATTTTTCTAGAAAAAACTGATCGTTATATATGGTTTGATCTGTCTTGAAAAATTGTGACACATACGAAATTTAGAGAATTGTCTAAGATTTCGGATGGGTTAAAATCATTTAAATATCTTGTTTCGTTCAGGCGACAATTAATTTTTAGAAAAACACTGTACATGTAATAATTGGGTATTTGGAGTTCAATAATTAAAAACTCATAATAATAATAATAATAACTCATAATAAAACATACAATGGGAATGACAGAGAATTGAATGAAGGTACGCAGAATAGGTATAGTGATTTAGGACAGGATGAACCCGTACCTGTAGTTGGCTCTTCCAGCGGTACAATACATTTATCTCCAGAGCAGCAGGATCTTCAAGTACAAGTGAGTACGAACCATCTCCACCCAAAATGTCGAGACCCAGTGTATGACAAGATATTGATGATAACATACTGGAGAACATTTATGAAGGTTATTAAATCGTGGTTTCAACTCCTATAGGAAACTCATTATAAGTGCGGTACTATAAGTGCATTCGAAGTAAGTCAAATTGCAAGTTAATTTTAGATTATGTGACTAGCAGAGGGTGAGATCGAGTTCACTTTAAGGGAAACAGGCAATAAAAAACTTTAAAAGGGAATGTAATGTCACAATTTTATAGAGCAAGGGCGTATGGATCTTCAGTTCATTATTGACATTGCAAATGTGGGCACTAGAAACTTCTGAAGGTGTTTACCTGGACAAATTCACAGTTTCTATTACATTTATCAACAAACTTAGGATTGAATATGGCATTTTTTCTAGGTTTATTTCTACGTTTAAACGCGTAAGGAAATACAGAAGATCATAGTATTCGTTGGAAGGCAAAAAGATTTGTGGAAGTGAACAAATATGTAAGAGACGGGACTGCGGACAAAGTAAATGTTAGGAACAGTGACCAATGTAAATTTAATTATGAAATGACTTCATTGTCAACAGTATCTCACAGAGGAGAGAAAACTACAGCTAGTACATTGCTCTCTGTGCATAGCTCTAAACGGAGCTATACAATCAATGCGGCTTTAACAATAAGTGACCGATTAGCTAACAAACTCTTTATCTGTTTTAAGAGACACAAGGCACACTTGACCTAATATTCTAAGATACATGTGTACAAAACATTCATATGGAGTCAATCAAAAGTTGAAAAATTACAAAAGAGCAAATGCAAATATTTCTAACTACAGTCCTTGGTGGACATGTACGTTATGATGGGAAGAGCCTATTGCTATGCGATTCCTTATCAGGCCATAAACAAGTATGTTACGCTCAAGATATTGCCATCGAAGACAACAAAATATTTCCTACCTTTTGATGTGAAGTTCTTTAGGAAATACGAGGTCTACGTGAGAAGGATCGTTGGTTTCGTACGAGTACAATGTGAAAAACGCAAGTACAGTTACATGATCGTCATTTCATCGGCACACTTCACTATGTGCTGTACAATAATTAACTTTCTGCACAAAGTACGAGCCTGTGTTACAATATGCTTGGCAAGAGGCAGATTATGACAATGACATAGCAATATCATCGTTTGGAAATATAATGAGAGTGACTTTTGATATTGGTCTGCTTAAGTGCGGAAATGATGTTCAATGTAAAGTAGCTTTAGTCAGATGTGCATATTGTTCTATTCCACTTTGCTTTGATCACTACTTTGAAATCCCACAATTGTACTGTGAAGACTGAATAGCTTGCAATACGATCATGTGAGAAGAAAAGTTTGTTGTTCATATATCGTATTATTGTAAGCAGAGGGAATAGAGTGTTATATTATTGAATTTTCTTTTAGGGAGTTCATTAAAATTAATTACATTTTATAAAGAGAATAAAAATTATTAAATTATGTTATTTTAAATTAAACCTTTGGAGACAACGAGGGTCATACGGATTTGTGTCGACTAAGGAAGATGGAAGGAGGAGTATATCTAGTGAGTCTTTAGGATCATATAAACGGCAAGGGAGTGAGTGTCTGGGAAGGACCATGACCACATTTATTCAGCACGAGTCGGAACATCTGGTTTGCGTGAAATTAAAATAAAGGCTGAGGCTTCTCTAGTAAGAATGGCCATTGAAAGGTCATCTGTTAACGCCAAACGGTCATTCATTTCAAGTGACCACCAATGGTCATTTGGTGATAATAGATGGCCACACCAATGGCTACTTTTCTAGAGTTTGTTCTCATTTTAGTATGTCGATATTCTTTGAAAATTGACGTTAGGTCATCATCAAAATTTTGTCATCAACGTTTTGTCATCTGAAAATTTTCGTCGTTATAGGTAGAGATAGCATGGAACTTGTGTCATGTTCAGAAGAATTTATGATTGGTCTACTATTTGTAAGAGAGGGGATCGATCCAAAAGTCTGATTTTTGACTGTCGTAGGGGAACAAAGCGGGTCACTTTTGGTGATGTTGGTAATAATAATCACATGGCTCGGGCTAGTCCTTGAGTTGGAGGAGAAACTTTTATCCTTATGAAACGTGATCACGTGTGGGAGTAGTTGAACATTAAAAAGACCTCAAATGGTCTCATGGTCTGCCCTCTTTTGTGAAAAAATATCACATAACGAGAATCGAGGTCATCGAAAACGAACGTTATTTCTTGGTTTAGTGTGCGGCCTGAAAATCACAAACCAATAAGGTCGACTGACATGGACTCATGCAGTAAAACTTCATTGCCGGATTTTAAAGCTGTGTGCTGGTGAGTCATTCGGTGACAGGTCGTGCTCGACATTTAACGTGATATTCAGAACTGTCGTGGTAATCGCATTATGTTACAACACCGAACGGGTGGCCAATAAACTTATAGTTGATAAATGGAGAGACTTACGCGACGGTGTACACATAACGTGATAAGAGGGAAGCATTGATGGGCATCGTCTGAATTGCTATTCCAACTCAATTCTATTGACCACTGGACCAGGAAATATTATTCCACTTCCGCTCCAACGGACATCCTGTGGTGAAGCCACTTCAGAGGTATGAATAATAATTGTAATTCGAGTGATGGACTCAAGAATTGCTCATTGTCAGTTTTATTTTGTTTCGATGTGAGAGCATGCATGTGTGTACAATGAACCATATGGGTAATGGTGTAAAGAATAGAGACAAGAAAAATAAAGAAACAATAAGTTTAACAAAGTATGGGGAAAGAAGGGGAGTACAGAACTTGGAGAGAAGTGGGTGAGTTTATAATCGGTACACTGTTTAAGGATGGGGAGGAAGAGGACTTGAGAGAGTTTGAAGAAACAGAAGAAAAAGATGTGGCGAAAATGACAGAAAGCAAATTACAGGAAATGATAAAAAGGTTGCGTAATATAAAACCAACAGGTATTGACAAAATATCACATGAAATGATGAAAGAGTATGCATGGTGTTCAAAAGGACCTCTTGGCGTTGTATAATGAATGTTTACAGCAAAGAGTATTCCCGAGACAGTGGAAATAATTAAGGTGAAACTATTTCTCAAAAACAAAGGCTGAGACAAGGAATATCCAAGGTCTTATAGACTCATCTCATTAGTACCAACGTTTGAGAAAATGTACGATGAAAAGATAGGAATGGAGTTGAGTACGTATGTAGAAGAAAACAGATTATTGTGTGACGGGCAATACGGATTCAGACAGGGAAGAATCACAGAAGACGCATTAAAAAGATTTGTCAAGGAAATAGAAGAAAGTACTGTTTCTATATGATCCGTTATATAGAAAGAGCCTTTGATTCTGTACGATGGGGAACACGTTAAAAAAGGTGAATGTACCATAATATTTAGTGAAAATAGTCATATCAAATTTCACAGGCCGGACAAAGTATTTCCAAATAGGAAGTTAAAGAATACGAACACGGACGAGAGGGTGACCTCAAGGGTTTTCCACGGGTCCGCTGAATTGGTTAATAATAATGAATGAACTCTTAAAGTATATGGAAGAATAAAAAATTAAATTCGTTACGTTATGCAGATGATCTTGCGGTGGTAGAAAGGGTGTGGAAGAGAAATCGCAGGATGTCCTGAATAAGATAGCGTCACATTATGAAAAATTAAGTTTGAAAATATCTGAGACTAAGACAATGTGGGTAGGGTTGTCGAGAAACATCAGACGGGATACGGTTGTGAAACAGAGAGATAGAAAGATACAAGTGGCAAAGTCAATGCGGTATTTAGAATTCATAACTTACGATAAGTAACACTTATAGAATAGTAGTAAACTAAGCAAAGCAAATTTATTTTAAATTGGTAAGAATAGGGATTTCCAAATTCAATATCGAGAGTCAGAATGCTGTAGAGATATATAAAGGAGCAGTGAGAAGCATTTTAGTGTATGAGTTTAGTGAATGGGGCATAGGATAGTCATTCAACTGTACGAGAAAAACATAAGACAAGGAGCAGAGAATGTGTTTGCGTAATTTAACAGGAGCATATAGTACTGTATCTACAGGCACGTTAGAGGTTATGAATGGAATACTTTCGAAAGATCTTTATATCCAAAAGATGATATTTAGAAGTTTGATAAGGAGAGGGGAGGGTATTATTTTGAATAGACATGAAAGGCATAGGAAGAAGAAGAAGTTGGAACGAAGTTAATTACAAGAATGGAAGTTAATTAGAAGATAGATATAAGTGACAAAGCAAGGGTGAATTGGAGGTATCTTCCAGTGGTGAACTTTGTAGAAAACAATCGGAAATGGTTTGAAATGACAACATATGTAATGGAATTCCTCATATAACTTGGCAAGTTTCAAAAGTATTTGAGACGGATTGGACGAAGAGAAGGATCAGAATGTGATTGTGATGAACGTGACGAGACAGCTGAACATGTATTATAGGATTGTAAGAAATATGGACAGGAAATGATAATATTAACGAAGGCTTCCGCGGCCGAAGTCAATATAAGCTTGTTTGTCCGGGACAAACCGCGTCTTAGTAGATGTAACTACCAACGTTTCGGCCATCGTGCTGTGGCCTTCATCAGGGTAATGTCAGAGTCGTACAGACCTAAGTCGCTGTCGTGCTCTGCGAGGTCGAACGTGTTAAGCGTCGGTTATATAGATTGGGTTGGGGTTGGGCGGCTGCGCCATGATTGGCTACGCCATGATTGGCCGACCGCGGCGGCCAATCAGCGCGGGGCGGAGCGGAACCGGGTGGGGCGAGTGTGGGGTCACTCTGCGCTTGGAGACCGGTTGAAGCGGAGCGCTCGGATGGAGTTAGTGCCCAACTCCAGGCGCTGCTTTAAGATCAAGCCATTGTCAACATTACGATTGTTAGGTGTTCTGGCAATCTCTATGGCTTCTTTGATCCGTCTGGGCCACCAACGATCCTCCTTAGTAATTATCCGAGTTTCATCAAAGTTAAAGTCATGTCCCGCCTCTATCGCCTGGAGGGCTATGGCTGACTTGGTTGTCCTTCCATATTTAAAATGTCTATTGTGCTCCCTCATTCTCTTATATAAATGATAAGATATATAAGGTACCCGAAAAAGAGAGGGATATGGAATTTACGGATTGAACAAGAGATGATAAAGACAGATGAAAAATTTGAACGGTTGGAGAGTATATAATTGAGATAGGAATGACAAGAGATGTATTGAAGAAAGAGGAGTGAAGAAGAAACGTGGACAGAACAAATAGTGAGACAACTAAAAGTGAGACGACATGATGAACCAGAGAAACAAAGGACAGACATAGATGTCCATTGACTGAAGGGAGTTAGTGAATGAAGATGCCAAAGATGTGACGAGGGAAAACAAGGATAGAGAAGCCTTCCAATGACAGTGTAATAGGTAAGGTGGTCAAAAGACCAATGCTCAATAAATATGAAAAGAAACAAATCAGAGCCTGCCTCCATACAAAAACTGATGATGGCGCACAGGTATCCAAAATATTCGCATTCTTTCTCAATTCGAAGGTCCATAAATTAATATATTCAATTGTCAGTTATCACGATATATTTATGGTGTCATTGAAGATGGATAGCCTTCAGCTAAGTTTATGTACGGCTCTTATGCCGTAGCTTAATTCATGGAAATCTTAAGCCAATAATGTATAAGTGGTGCATATAGCAGTGAGGAAGTGACAGCAAGACGTCTCCCCGTCAACCTGTGCGCCTACTGGTAGGTCCAATCCTTCGGGAGAGGGTCGTTGTGTCGGCAATCGCCGACTCCATTCCTGTAGCCCATTCTGTGCGGGTAGGGAGCCCAGGACGCAAATAGCGGCAACTGGCAGCTAAGGCACCTCGGTTTGTGGGATAAAATCGTGAGGGTGCTCTCGTGCTCACGTATCGGTCCTGAGTAGTGACAGTAGAACTTTGGCATACAATTCCCATGTCTGCTCCCGTAACGTGTGTGGTGTCAATCACCACAGACTCACACTGTGAGTAATCTTATGATGACAATCAGCCTAAGTTCATTGTAAGTGAAACGCATTTGTGTGCCTTTGGTGGATAACGGGGTTATGTCTGTTTATTTTGTGAGATTTGTACGTTGTTTGGGAGTGAGTAATAATAATATTAAAATGTGCAATTAATTAATGAATAATTATATTGTTTTGGAACATGTGTGTTTTCTTTTCGAAGAATTTATTTGCGTTTTAAGCCATATAACGGCCGAACTTTTGACTTGTCAGTTAATCCTGTTTTTTTTGTTAATGTCATTTTTAAAACTCATTTTAATCCATATTTATTAATTAATGACTATCTACTTTATTAAGGTAAGTGAAGTAAATTTTCAAACCGAATTACGCCGTCGAATATTTAATTTTGTTACAAGTAATATAGTCAAGATATTGAATTATGTGCGTTCTTCTTCCAATTATATCGTTATTTTGTTTCTACGCGTTACCCAAATTTCTCTCTCTCCTTAAATAGGTGATAATTCAAGTGTCTCTCATTGTAGGACGTACTGTTTTGAATGAAAATGACTCATATCACTATTTTGGGATGAGCTATTTATATCCTAAGAACATTTTCGTGCGTTTCTGAACATTCGAGGTCACGCACAATCCTTGTAAATATGACATATCTCTTTGGAAATTCATTAACTGCAGACAACTTGGACCTCTTTTCACATCTGTAACCCGAGACGACTTGTCAAGTGAGATAGTTGGTCTCTTAGCGCTATACACTCGCCGCAAAGTAAATGAATAACCCACTTTTCATCTATGCGTATTTAGATTTACATCGTTTTCCTAGAAACCATTGGAATTCATTACAATTGCCTATAATTCAAAGTCTTTACACTAATGAAATCATACCAGCCGATCATACGGTGCAAAGAACATAACCTATTTGGTGGGGGGGGGAACAGGGAGTAGCACTTACCACTCTAAACACTCAAAAAATAAAAGAGAAAGACAAACACACCATTAAAATTGTCAGGACATTAATAATACGTATAACTTACAAATTAATGTGATCAACAAACATTTTCTTCATTCGTAAGATATGAACGAAAATAAAGAATAGGCGGTGGTATCGCTGCTACTTCAGCACTTTGTCGAATTACCGTCTGCAGTCCGTGCCAAATAAGAAATATCCAGATTCGTATTTATGTCCTGATAGTGAGCTCCACAAGGTTCGGAAACTTAATGAAGGATATTAAGTTCGGAAACTTAATGAAGGATATCCGCCTCTGCCTTAGGGCCCTTGATCGGAATAGATTGGTCCCTTGCTTGCTTCCTTATTGTCCTCCACGTGGTCATACGCAGTTTGTACTGCGTTTTTGACAATAAATTTATTAAATTAATAGATTTATTAATAGATATGTGTCAAGTTTCCGTACACTTATTGCAGAGATGAGAAGATACATTTACTTCGCCCGCTTATAGGTTATGACCTTGTCCTCCTCTATGACAAAACCTTGCTATACCCTTGTTTAGGTGTTAACTTATCTATAGCCTCCGTCTAGAGAAGAAGTAACTGTCTGAAGATGTGTTTCTCTACCTGGAGGACGAGGGGCCGTTGGCGACGATTTTGACAGACGATGTGGCTGACTTTCGGCTGCCGATGGTCGTAGCGTGCGACGCGCGTCCCGCAGAGCTGTGATGGCGCGGGCGCTGGGCTTCGTGGCGACGCACCATACCGAAGATACTCCCGTAGATGAGGAACATGGCCACCAGAGGCACCAACACGAGACAGCCCACCATAACGCGGTACTTGAAATATCTCATGAAACTACAGACAAGAAAAGGGATAATAAATATTCACTTACTGAAAATGTATTCAGGTATAACTCACTTCAGGAATAACGCACTTGTCGATGGATATTTGGAAGGTAAAAAAGATTATTTACGATAATATTCAATCAGTTTTATAATACACAACAAAGTTGAACAAATGAAAAAAAAAGGTCATCGTGGCAACAGTAGAGCACCTTCTTTTCTAAAGTTACAAAGTCCCAATGTATACAAGGTATTGATTTCAAGTTAGCACTGAAATAATGATATAATGAAACATTTATATTTAATTAATGATATTTAATGGTGTGATAACCATTGAACTATATTACATTATAAAAAATTCAAATAAATCAGTTTGAGACAATCTGGAAATCAATTTTGTTGAATGGTTATTTACCCACCGTGTCCTTAACGGTGTACAGTGAATCATCTTCGTGAGCACCGAGAACTATGGGATTATTATAATAAAATGGCAGTTTAATGTTAATATTTTATAATTATTACCAAATTAATCGTTTAGATTAGGCTTAGAACATAATTATTTGAAATCAGCTAATTCAACATATAAATTTCACAGTAGGAATTATTATTATTACTAAATTTCATTGTAGAAAATTATTAAAAAACAATCTATTTTAGCAAAACAAAGTTTTGGTAACTTTTAAAAACAATAATTTAAATCCCTTATGAATTTAATGACACTTCGCTATGACTAACTTTGATAGGAATGATACGGTATCAAAAGATTTTAATCTTAAAAATAAATCAACGAAAATTCGAAATTGTAATCTTCATAAAAATTGAGGTTTTTCATAAAAAAAACTTTAAAAAAATGTAATGTTTACCTATCGAATTCGCATAATTTCAATCACCTTCAAGAGTTCAGTGAATGGCATCTTTATCAGCGCTATTTAACTCGGACCTTTCTTCTCCTACTGACACTTCTCCGCGTCCCAACCGTTCAACAGAATCTTTCCTCTCTCACACCTAAGTCACCTTTTGAAATGTTTTACTTGTTATATTTCTAATTTTTTAAATTAAAAGAACTTTACCTCCTACCTCACCAAACGCCATTTAGGTGAAAAATGATAAATGAAAAGTCGTTGGTTTGTTGCTCATTATGTGCAACAAACCAACAACTTTTCATTTACCTTTTTTAATAATGTTGCCAATAATCCACAACTACCAAGTCATTTAGTTATTTTCCTAATCGTATAATTTTAATGTTTTAACATTCCTGCTACAACCCAATAAATCTAGAGTTCACCTAATTGTTTCTAGGACGTTTAAAACAATTTACTTACCATTTATAGACCCATTTCACAATGGATATATTCACACAAACGTTTTAACATTCTTACCCAAATATTCTTTATTTTACTTTATTATTTCATGTATGGACATTGCCTACGTGTTCATGGGCATAGGAGATCTACGCGTATGTTGAACTTTAATTAAGTGAAATCCAAAATTTATATAATGAGTATTTCAGTTCTTTCAAATTAAATTGTTTGGTGTTCTTTACCTTTGGCAAAGAAAAAGTATCTTTCTTACATATCTCCTACTTTATGAGATGGAATTTCGAACTTTTTAAAAAATTTATTGACATATTTACGCAATTTTCGTATGTCAAGTATTTTCATAGACATAGGTTGCTCCTTTGATCTATGTTTGTGTTTCATACTAATATTATTACACTTTTCAACAGGAAATTGAAACTTGAAAATTATTTTTTACTTTTTCACATGGCTCTAAGTTACTTTATTTGATTCATTACTTTTTCTGCATTTTGAAACCCCCCTATCAACGTCCCTCAATTTAAGTTTGACCTACATGCATCGACAATACTATTAATTATATGTCATATTTTTAATGTGTTATTCTCTTCTTTATATATCTATTTTAAAATTTAACTATCTGCTGCGGTTATGTACTGTTTATACACAGAAAGCATTTCTACAGCCTTGCACACCCTGATCTCTGACTAACAATATCAGAAGAATTAATAATCTACCGAATAAAAAATATGAACTCATTGGGGATGTTGGAAGCTATGATTGGATACTAAAATATACTTAATTGTCGATGATTTATTTCTATTGTTTGCACAGGACATAACCTATCTAATTATTTTACATATGCACAAACATTCAATAAATGAAATGTACATACTATGAATTTCTTTCGGACAGCACCTAAAGTAACTTCAATATATGCACTATAAAAAACTTCATTTCACAACATTTCAACATGACCCAGCATGTTTCTTCTATCTTCACTCCCGAATAAAAACAACTGTGATTTTCATACTTAGACATTCTGCTGTATTATTCACTGCAGTGATGGACCTGCCACCCAGTAGAGAGAAACAGAAATATATTTTCGAACAGCTGGTAAACATCTGTCTTCCTCTCGCACCTAGGATGGGAGCAGTACTAAGCAAGTTCTCTTTTGAACGCCGCAAGCAAAAGACGTAATGTCACGCATGCGTTTTAATATTCTCATATAGACCCACGCAAACAAATGTTATGATACATGTTTCTTCCGTGTACCCTACACGTGGAGAAGATATGTGATAACTTTCGGTCAGGTGAAAATGGCGACCAGCCGGGACTCGAACTGCTGTATGCATAGTGTGCCGCCTGGTTCACTTATCTCCTGTATGGGGATGTCTCTCAGGTCTTCCGGGGTTTAGGTCTGGGTGGAAATGGTGTACAGTTGTGGAAGGCTAACTGGTGGTGTAGCGGTTAACACCCTTGCGATCAAAGCAAGAGACTCGGGTTCTAGTCCCGGCTGGTCGCCATTTTCACCTGACCGAAAGTTATCAAATGTTATGATATTCATCTCAAGTTCATTTCACCAAGGAATGTCTACTAATTTAATACCACAGAAACAAGCACAATTATTATTATAGTAAATAAATTACCAGTTAAATTCATCACCAAGTGTATTGCTGGAAACACTAGAGTGTCGTGTCGTTACGCGTTTAGTCGTGACGGTGAGCGTGCACACTAATATGTCGTACTGTGACGTGTCAAAGGTTTGAAACACACCGACGAGTCGTGTTGTATCGAAACGCGTCAGAAGCATTTCGGATTCACACATTTAGTATGGTTAAAGATACACTATCGTGGAGTTTTGTGTCGTGACGGCTCAATATGTCTATAGGAATTTTTCTCCATTCCTGCCGCAGATATTCTTGTAATTGTTGTATGTTGTGGGGACGATGCTGGGCCATTTTCCTCTTAAGAATTTCCATATATTAGAAACTGAGAGTAGGGAAATGTGAAGTGAAGTGCACTAAAAGGGTAAATCAAATGTTCGTGTCATCCGATGTAAAATGTGCAATTAGAAATGATTCATTTTTTTTAGTTTTTTCAGCGTTACATATTCCTATATTTAATATTATTAATTAGCAATAAGTAATTATTAATTTGTCGGGGTAATCAACTTTTAATACTTAAGAATTGTCAATAATCTGAAATTTATCTGCATGTTCTTTTGTAAAAGAATCCCCTCCAAAATAAATAAATTAAAATTACCGAAGGAAAAATAACTACAAATAAACTAACTACGAAGTAAGAATAAAGTCAAAATCAAATAAGAATAAAGTCAAAATGTGAAAAGGCACTGACTAGTTTAATTTGACAAGCTAAGAATTGACTGATATCAAACATGAAAATACACAACATTTATACACGTAGGTCGTTGAGTCAAGTAGTCAGCTATAACAATTTATGAAAAATCACTTATGAGGTCATTCACAAGATCTGAATGTATATTAAAGCAGTTATATGCTAACTCACGAATTTTTGGAGTAATCCCACTTGTAGTTCTTTCCTCAGAGTTATTGGGCTTCCAAATTCCTGTCACCACAAAGAATACACATGATAATTTGTAACACTTTAATTCTTGTGATGTTGGAAGTTCAACTACGTTTAGTTTTTGCTATGGTGGGTTGATAGTTCTTTCGTACTCTTCACCGTCAGATTGTATAATTAGCACTTTAACAACAAAGTTGCTTACACAAATATATTTCATTTATAAACTTGCAATTTATATTCAAAGTTATGAATGTCAGCTAGGACAGACTCTGAGCGATGGCACTCGACTAAGGTCGGAGTTAATTGTCACTTTTGTGTGGTCTGCACACACAGTTATAAATTTTGATAGTCCACGAATTGTGTAATTATATGGATTAAATTAAAGTGCAGCTAGGCGCTGGAAAAGCACGGTTTAATTGGCCGGCGGCGGAGTGAGCGTGTGACTTAACAGCGAGTAAGAGAGAGAGACTCGACACTGTAGTGAACACTAGCACGTCGCGCACGAGAGAGACACTAGCGCGTTGCGCACGAGAACAAGAGTGATGTTCTCGTCTTTCTAACAAGTTCTTGTGCCCTTGGTTACTTCGTATTTTGGGATTGGTTGGATCACTGAATTTTGTGACTTGTTTTTTGAGTTTCTGTTGACATAAATCGTACGTCACTTAGAGATACATTATTATTTGAATTCATTTCTTTGCTTCTAGAAAGAATTCTGAATAAGGAGGAATATGAAAGAATATGCATTCACTTGTTAACTTCCAGAAGGTATTAATGAACACTTCGTACTCACTTGTCAATAATTATAATATGTAGCAGTCTGCTACAAATTCTTTATTATTTTCAGCGTCAAATATTTTAAATTTAATATTTGAATAGTAGTATAATGATATAGTTTAATTATTTATTTAACAATTTTTAATTTCAGTTCTCAGTAATATGTATTTTTGTGTATTTTCTTATATTCTGCCACCGGGCAAGATCTGCCCATTTGTAGTTAAATAAGTATTGTATTATATTATATTCTCTATAGGAGAGAGCTCTGGACTTTCTGCTAACAACTCTAAAACAGGGACACATTTCGTATATAGACATGTTTGTGTTATCTTCGCTGTATGTGAATGTGCGTTATCTTGTTGAAAAATATATCTTTTCTGCCAAACAATCGCTGCACTGATGGACGTAGATTCACGTCAAGAACGCGTATATAGTCTGGAGCCTTTATCGTACCCGTACAAAAATGCAAATTGTTAACCCGATTCGCTGCCAAGCAACCTTACACCACCAGAGAGCTTGGTTTAAGAAACATGCACTTATAACCGTTTGCTTCATCCTTCTTCCTAATAACATTTCAACTGTTCAACTGTTCACAGTATTTACCACTGAGATGGAGACAAGCTGAGGCCAGATTTGACCCACGCAACACGCCGATGTGTATTTCATGAAGTGAGAAATGGCTTACGTATAGTTTTGTAGAAAGCGTAGATGCTTCGGAAAAAGTCTTTCCAAAACTTTGTATTACCCATGTGACTAGGTCTGCGACTGCCAATTGCCAATTTTTACCAATATGTCGACGAAGTAGGCGTACCTCCCGATCCGTCAACGTTAGCTTCCGATCGGCAGCCTTTGCAGGACAGTAATTTTCAGTTATAGTGAAACGTTTTACAATACTACACACTGTAGATTGTGTCAAGCGGAACGTTCGGCAAATTTGGTGCTGTGAAATACAATTTTGGTGCTGCTGTGTGATTTGATTGCGTACCGCAAGATCCGTAGCTAGTCCCGTCACCATGCTTCCGCATAGCACTGAAAACGATCGCGAATTGCTCGCCTCTAAATAGTGTTTGCTTCCTCTGACGTCACTGACTCAGAATTGAGTGCGAAACTGTTGGAATATTCTCGTTCTTTCTACTGAGCGAAATTGGGATTCAGAATGCCCCTTTTAGACCAACTTTCTGTTCTTTCTTTGTTTTTTCAACTGTGACACTTGTACATTGTCTACAACTACATATAACTATGTATTTTAAAACGTTTCAATGACTTCAATTTTTTTTTAAATACAGAAACGTAGTGAACTTCCTTGACGTTGTACATACTTTCTCATCAGATTGCAGTTATTTTGAAACGATCCAATAAAAAGAAGTATTCATTAAGTGGAGTTTTTGAAGTGATGCTAAAATGATGGATGGGATTCACCCACTGTGTGACATTACACCAGTCTTACTTTAACACGTGCTGTACTGGGAGAAATGAGAAAGCTATAGCGAGAACATCTCGTGTATGTGTAATGGCAGATTAACTGGAATACACTCTTTCAGTGGAAGTTGTTTACATGGATAAGGGGGCGAATTTGTCGGTGTAGTGGCAAAGTCAACAATTCTTTGGTTCGAGGCCCAACCCGGCACCCTTTTCACAAAATCAAAGTATTTCGTTTTTCCTTACGCCAAGAATGACTCATTTAAATTCGATAATTACTCGTATGTACATTCGGGTGTCTGGAAGCCTTGTTCCTCTACTGCAGAGAAGTATATGGCGAAGAAGGCAGGTGGCGCCAACCAGAGAGAGGCGAAGGCTACGAAAGCTGCAACTCTGGAGAAGCCTTCACCTGGATACTGCAGTGGCCGCAGGATGCCCATCAGATGGTGGCAGGCGAGAGTCACCAGGTGCAGCTCCGTGGTGACGATGGCGCCCATGCGAAGCGCTTCCAAGGCCAGGGCGAAGCAGGGCTCCACTCTCACTAGGAGACCGTGGTGAAAGAGGCTGGAATCAATGACTCACGCTTCAGAACTGTCATGTTACATGTTACTGTCTAAAACACAGAAGCGACCAGATCCTCGCATTCTACACACAGGCAAAGAATGTAAGACTCTCGACTTAAAAAACCTTTTCCCACAGCAAAATATTCACTGATTTAAATTTTTCAAGCAATAATTTTTTCTTCGAACTCTTTATATAACCTTATAAATATCTGACACCAATTACTATTAAATTTTCTCTCATTATTATTAACTACAACATACTCATCCTCTCTATTTGAATATATTTTTGTATTTATTCTTATTATTATTAAGATCATATTTACCAATAGCTAAATATTCCTGTACCTGGATTGTAGACCACTGAAGATGACAGCATAAGCTGTCGAAAGCCGCTTTGGCAATATAAAATATTTTTCGGTTGACTATAACTTTCTTTCTAATTTAAGTTAAAACCGAATGCACCATCATTACCCAATTATAAAAGAAGAAATAATTAAGTAACTGTTTAGTGCATGGAAAATTAGATGTGTGGAAACAAATAACATAATGCATATTACGGAGTTACGACTTTACAGGAGTTTACAGGAAAAAATTGGGAGATATTATGAGCTGGACGGATACCTTGCTGTGTATCTGTAGGAAAGATGATGAAGCACTAGAGCATATCTTGGGTAATGTGATATTTATGGGCAAAATAGGGATGAGCGTATAAATTATGTAAGGAAGGTAGGGAGACTAAATATGTGTGAGCTCTTGCGAAATAAAAATGAATTTGAATAATGTCGTGAATACATAACATTGCAGGGAATGATAAGATATGAAACGAAAAAGTAGAAGAGATTATCATGGTAAAAGAGCAATGACGGAAATGGAGACAAAGCAAGACGAGGACGAACGGATCTGAAGATAATGTGACTAAAACGTCCGCTTCTGCGGCAGGGACTAGAATGCCGGGTGGAAGGTCAGAGGGAATAAAGTGGTAAAGGATTAAATATGTGAAGATACAAAATGTAATTGAATCTTTTAATGAATTTCATAAAAGCTGTGCCATTTACGAGTAAAATATCTCATTGTAGTACAAATAGACAAAATTTCCTACAATTAACATGCGTTCATTTATTTCTCAGGCGAATAGTTTAATTTATTGCCCCCCCCCCACGTGGCCATACGCAGTTTACAACTGTTTTTTTTACAATAAATTATAATTATTTATAGAAAGACCGCTAGATGGTGTTGAATGTATACTCCAATATTTTGGACATTTTTGTGAGAAAGTTGAGAAAAAGTTTTAAAACTTTGCTCCATTATTTTTTCCAAGATGCCGTTACGATTTTTGACTTAACAAACTGTTTAAAAAAAGATGATGATACGACTAGTTTTTCGATTTAACAAACCATAGATATAGAAACAGAGAAGGTATCTCAATTGGCTCGTGAAATGTAGCGAATGAGGTATACTACAACTTTATCGCTAACGACAAAGTCCTGAAAACATATCTACTCCATAACATCCGCAAAAATTTAAAAATCGAAAAAAAAAGTTTCTAGATACTCATATACATATGGTTACATGCAAAAAGTAATGATGATAACCTAATTAATTTGTGAAATATATGACCACTTTTTGCGCTAAATAACCCCATTAAAATTTTAATTTAGAAAAATCTTTTTCAATGATTGTCAGCAATATAAATGCAATATTCCATATAAAATACAACTCTTTAACGTCAATCAGCGCAGACAGAATTATGAATGTGTCAGTCAGTGAAGACAACGTACTAAACATATTAATCGCTTTTCACCTATTAGAAACAAATATTTTCAGAAACTTTCAAATATTTTTGATATTTAATTAAGCAACATATATACTCCATGATACTCCTGAAAGCAATTTTTATTCAAATATGAACAAATTAATTATGTTATGTTAAATGAAAATGGGAGACGGGACCGAGATTCGAAATCGGGACCTTGAGCTCAGCGCGCTCATGCGCCNGTTTCTCATTTCTTGTAGTCTGGCTTCACGGTGTCCTGCTGTTTCTGAATTTCTAGATCTTGCAACTCTTTCACGTATCGTTGCTAATCTTTTATCTCTTTCTTCATTACTTTCAATAGCTTTACGTTTTTTTGGAGGCATTGTCAAGCAATGATGTTCAATTGTTTTTGTTTATAATTCTAAATTACCAAGTGTCGGTTAAGTAAGAAAATTCTTTTGTTGTGTTTCTATGACAGCAAAAAAGTAAACAAATTACATACATACAAACAAACACTCTCCTTTATATATAAGATTAATCTGTTACCTGGCGGTGAGATTCACCGCAATTTAAGAGAAATATGAACAAAATAAAATTATGGAATTGGCTCGAGAAGATATATTCATTTTTGGTTAATTTTAATATATTTTCTGAACCCGTTTTCTCGACCGTTTGCCCATTATTTGAGTTTCTTTTTTCTCACTTTCTCTCTGAATAACTTTTTTCTCTGTTGGTTTTTGTCTTATAGTTCTCTTATTTCTATCTCATTCCTTTTTATCTCTCTTTCTCTACCTCTGCCTTTTTCTTCCTCTTTCCTTTCCATTCTCTTGTTGATTTTCTTCTTGTTTCATATTCTTATCTCTCTCTTTCTTGTTTGTTATATCCCGTTGATTTCCATACATCACTGTTCCCTCTTTGCCATATACACTACTAAACTATATGTGTTCCCGCCCTACTGCGGGAATGTGGGTAACTTTCTACTATCTAGCAGTCTTCTGTTTTCACACTCATAATACTCTTCAAATTCATGGTATATGTTCTCATTATCTATGTATCTTGTCCAATCATTATCGCTATATACCCCATGCCGTTTAAGTTCTCCTATCCATCGTGCTCTTTCTTCATCAACTATTGCACAATTATGCAATGTATGATTCACCGTTTCTTCTTCCTTGTACACCACTGACTAGTTGTTAATTTCCTTTCAAACAAATAATCCGTGAAATTTCCATGTCTTGTTAATACTTCATAAACTGATGGTGTTGGTTGGCACCATATTCTATTCCTATAGCTGACATTTGTAATGAAACTGTTTATGGTTCTCCCCTCTCTCGTTTTCTCCCATCTTACATTCCAACAATTGACTAATTAATTACTTATCTCTCCTTTTCATCCTTTACTTGTCTGATCTAGCCGTATACGAGGAGTGACAATTAAATAACGGGACTGGTGGCAGAAATGGGATTTATTGCAAACAAAGCTACAACTGAATTTTATCCCCTTCAACACACTTCCCTACCCTGCATTCGTGTCTTCCATTGTTCAAAGCAATGCTGTAGGGTCATCCATTGTCATGTTCTTCAACAATTCTGCCGATTTTTGTTTTTTCCTCTTCAACAGACTGAAAATGAGTTCCCTTCAATGCTCTTTTAATTTTTGGAAATAGATATAAGTCACAGGGAGCACATCTGGTAAATACGGAGGATGTTCGAGCACAGGAATGCGCTTGTCCGCTAGAAACTATTTCATAGATAGGGCTTTGTGGGCTGGCGCGTTGTCCTGATGGAGAATTTAAGCGTCGTTCTTCCACAAATCCGGTCTTTTCTTCTTTACTCTTTCCCTCAGCTTGATTAGGACTTCTTTAAAGTGTTTCTCCCCCCAGGCACCCACTTAGTCATGATAACACCCCTGATATAAAAAACGACCAGCCTTGCCTTCAATTTTGATTTGCTCGTTCGCGCTTTTTTATTCTTGGCGATGTGTGAGTCATCTAGTTCATCGTTTGACACTTCACTTCTGGGTCGTACTGAAAGATTCATGTTTATTCACATGTGATGACACGTGTGAGTAAGTCTGTTTCTTCCTTGAGTCATTCCATGACATCAGAGCANAAGATTCATGTTTATTCACATGTGATGACACGTGTGAGTAAGTCTGTTTCTTCCTTGAGTCATTCCATGACATCAGAGAAAATGTTCATCCGATTGTCTTTTTGTTCTACACAGAAGTTTTTCGGGGCCATTTTTGCACAAATTTTTGTCATGTTTAATTCATCATGCAAAATTTGTCTTACTGTCTCTTTCTCCGATTATCCGAATGCTCAGACGTCGGTCTTTCCACACAATTTCATAAATTTTCTTAAAGTTTTCTTGTTCTTGGAGTAACACTGGACGTTCATTATCTTCATCCCCTCTCCGTCCTTCTGGAAACCGTTTGTGCCATTCAAACACTCGCGCACGTGTCATAGCACTATCGCCACACACATCCGTTAACATATGAAAACATACAGTTGGTGACTTCTTTAATTTCACATGGAATTTGAGGTTAATGCGCTGCTCGGTATTTAAGTTCGGCACTTCTGCAGAACAACGTCCATTACAACCGACGCTCAAAACCAAACTATTGACGATAGAGTAACGAAACGATTGGTGGCTGTTCTTGAAGGTTCAAAGTTAACTGCAATACAAACCTTCCAACATGCGGCTGCGCGAAAGGAGGTACGCAGTCTCCTTATTTAATTGCCACACTTTGTAACTCCTTACTGCACCGACTCACCTCGTCGTATCCTTTCTCTTAAATAATATTTATCGAGTTCCAAATCCACTGGTAAGACTCCTAACACTACCTACAGAGCTTTGATGGATGTACTGCGATACATTCCACTCCAGGGTATTAGACAAGTCCTTTGTATGTAAATTAATTTTCTTTCCTTATGCGAGATCTTACTTCTTTCATATCATGCCAATACTCCATATTGTGCCACGAAAGCCTAGCATTATATTGTTTATAGAAGTAATTAAAGTTAAGGGTTGATTGACGAATATTATTATTAGTTAAACCTCACGGGGAAGGATAGTAGGAAAAAATGGAAGGCAGTTCAGATAAAATACCATGGTTATTAAGAAACGTTGAGAGTTTAATAGGATATAAAGTCATAGAAGTTAAAGTCGAAAGGAAGAGTTGAAGGGAACCCGATATTAATCAAAGAAACGATTAAGCTAATTAGTCAGGATTCAAGTTTCATCTCCGGTAATTAATATTATTCAAATGGTTTGCGAAATTTATTTTCACCATTTGGAAGACTCCAAAAGTTCAAGAAATTTCGAAACTTGGTTAGGGCATTTGTCATAAAATATTAATTTCGTTAATTTTAAAATGAAAGTATGACGTTAGAAAGTCGAGAAACATTTATAAACATGCCGTTGAAGGAGGTGATATTGGCAGTGCGTCACAACAGCCCGCGCAACGCACCGACAAAAAGGGCGTTTGCCGCTGTTGAGAAAGTGAAAGGCTGTGAAGTGCATAATAAAAATTTATTTCAAGAGAGACGGTTGCGCACAGTAGTCCACGCGGCACCCGCAACAACAAATGTAATTGGAAACACGGTCAAAATTAACCAGAGATCGCTTTGTAAACATTTAACAACGGCGTTGGCGTAGAAGCGGCGAAATTCAAGAGAGGTGGTTAAGCGCGGTAGCCCGCACAAGGCGAAAAAATAGACGTGACAGATATAATAGGAAATTAACCAAAATTAACCAGGGGTCTCTTTTGTAAGGTTTGAACAGAAGGAGTGGGTGGAGAAACGCTGAGGTTCATGGAAGCGGTTTCTGAGAACTCAGTTTATTAAAGCGGGACAGCATGATACATACAAACAGAGACCGGCGCAGTACGTCTAACAAAATGGAGCACGTTCGAGGCGCTAGAGCCTCTAGGGACATGTAGGCAAGTTCAGGCTAGCAGAACTAGGAGTTCTTTTGGCGGTCGGGCAACTGTCACTGGACAATAGAAGATGCAGCGTGAAGACCACTCAGTTTGGCACAAGGTAGTCACGTGGTCTGGACGTGGCATCGATAGAAAGTATCGATCATTGCTATTAAACAGAACAGCGTGATTCGTCGAGAATACAACATACGTTACGAACCTTCAGCCTATCGAAGTGACTCCACGTGGAGTAGAAAAACAAAATTATTGGCTCCTGTAACCACGTGACATGAAGGGCGTAAACATTTTTCGAAATTCTGAGGAGGAGAAGAAGGGATATTTATAATAAAACGAGGTGCGCGGAGGCGCAGAGTTCACTTCCTAGATTACAAATATTATTCTGAGTATGACTTGAGAATTCACTTCAGAGAGACTTGAGATTTCCTTCAGAGTATGTTCATTCATTCCGAGATTTTCGTAGATGAAAAGACTTCGGGAAACATTCAGAGTTCTTTTGCGAACACTCTGAGACTTCGAGTATTTTCGGAGATTCTCACCTCGACTCACTCAGCAATGTTTTTGCTTAGAGTGCTCGATCGTGCAGCTAAGTGAGCTAGCACTACGACTCTTGATTATTTACGAGTGCGATCTCCTGTTAATCAGTTGATTAATGATTGAACTTTATTAACGAAATCCATAAACTTTCGACTTTGCTATTTGTGACATTGAATAAGAAGTATCGTAGCATCGTGTCAGAGGGCTAGCTAGTTCTGATAGTGAACAATTATTCACATCTTGTAAAGATTTCCCACAACGAGTTCAATTCGAGACTGGGAAGTGTGAGACTCGTAGGTCAAGGCCACGAACAGTAATTAGGCCATGGGACGTGAGCGAGATGACAGGAGGCATCAGTGAATAGGGAACGAGAGGCGGCTGGTTCCATTCAGCGGAAAGGCACAATAGGTAGTAGCATCCGGAAATCTTTAGGTCATCGAACCAAACTATAGCCCAAGGCGACAACTCAGTTTGGCACGAGGCAGCTCATCCTCTCAACAATGTATGTAAACAAGGTAAATTTCACATAGCTGGTTGGGTAATTATCATTGAACCCACATCACTGTGAACTACTGTATGACGTGTGAATTTTGGGGGATTATCAAAGGGAATGTGTGTAAGCATGTGAAGGATATTAGTGATAATTTTAAGAATGTAGTAGCTAGTAATTAAAAAACAATTTTATTTTGGCGCTGCGCGTATTTTATACCAAAAGTGTGTTTCTTTTAATAAATGGGCAAGACTCCTGCCCATCATAACTTCCATTTATTTATTATTTAATGTTAGTAGCATTACCACTACCCTATTATATTCTTGTATTAATTAAGTTTATTATTAATAACTACAAGTGGTGCTTCAACATGAGGTGCTGAGTTAATGGACAGGACTCCAAGTGATCTTTAAAATCAATATATGTGGACAGTCAGTCGTATTGTGAGATTGGTAGAGTATTAATTAATTGGTGATTAGTATTGCCCACTACCCAATTTTTGGTCCTCTTACAATTAGGTTTTCTCAACGTGGAGCTTTATCACCTAAATATGGTGGTAATTATGAGTTGAACCACTTAGCATCACGAAGGAATGAATATAAATTATTTAAATAATTAGTAGTGGGTAATGTGTTACTACTACACTATTTATGATCCCACTGCAATATATATTCAGCAAAAATTACTCAAATTTTAAAACTCGAATGAACATTATTATTAAATGCGAACTTGAAACATTATTTTCTTTGATTACTCACATTAAAATCGACTTTTGAATAACATGATGAAATAGTTAAGAAAAACATAAATTATCTCTTTACATACAGCTATCTTGAATTAAGTATTCGTGAAGAATTCTTTTCTGCATCTGGCGCCTTGCTTGTCCTTCAAACGCCTCGTTTTCACGCAGACCTTCCGCCAGCACCACATTAACAGCGCATTGGAGTCTCCGCTCCTCACACCACCAAAAGATTCTCACTTGTGCAGGTTTTAGAAATGAAAAGATAACCAACCTAGTGGAGTTCATTGATCTTTTTATCACGTAAATTCTTACGAAACACCACAGCTCCGTAAAGCTGCTTGTTATTAAATCAGAGATATCTGATTCTTAAAGAAATTACTTAAAGTTCACTGGACTGTTTGTGACTTGTTGTTGCGCAATTGTCACAAAATTTAACACAAATTCACCTGGAGTTATTTAATTAACAATTTGTAAATTGATTTCAATTATAATGAATGTTCAAATCAATTATTCACAGTTCATCACTACTTATAATTTCACCACGTGTTTGGTTAAGCAAGTGCTTTAAATTCATCAAATCGTGGTAAATTCTTATAGTACTTATTACGTTAACTGAACAATAATGTATAATTATTAAATTCCAGTATGAAATATAATGATTCGTTAAGATAATCAGTATTATAAAGTTCATTAGCATCGTGCCATGCACATTGCTAGCTGAATATCATTCATTGATAAAAATCTTGAATAATTTTACATAAATATCCAACTGTATCTAGTTAGAAGTCTCATAAGAACTTTAAACAAGTGTTCAATAAGTAAATTACTGTAATTGAATGTAACTGCAGTTATACTTCATTAACTAGTTCCTCGTGTTCCTCACTCTACCATGCTGCAAACGAAAGCTTCTCGCGTTCCAGCCATCTAAACCATCTGAGCTATCGGCACCGTCTGGGGCGGAATACTTCTCGTCTTCCTAATTTATGCACGCGACGCAATCGCTACGGGGTTCTCCCACTCCTACCGACTCCCGCTGCGCGCGCATCTCCTACCTATATCTATTAGTTACTGCAGATATTCGTACTAATCCTAGTGTGTTCTTGGTTTCATAATTATGTTTCTACTCGAAATCATCACAAATATAAAATAAATAAAATGAAAACTTTAATTTACATGTCCAAATATACTGTATGTAATATGCGGCCTAAGTGCTCCCTGATACAATCCTATTAAATGCACACAAAAATAGTCCCTATTGGAGGGTGTTTGACCGCACTGCGTAACGTCACAAATAGAATGACATAGCCTTGTGTCTAAGTTGGACATGATTCTACGCACCCTGAGTACAAACAATATTCGAAAGGTTGTACTTGAGTTTCCTTATGATCCATTGTGTATTATCGTATACTATTCATAACTGTTCTTACGTCATTTTTACATTGTTTAGTGCAAAATATGGAACCGAGTGAAACTTGCCTAGCAGATGGGGGAAAGTAGAATCTGCCATAATATCCAGGTATATAAAATATAGTTTCTAAATAAAAATAAATGTTCACATGTTAATTTCATTATATTTTCGGTGCGAATAAACCGCACAGTTTTATCTTGTTTATTGTTTTCCATTACTGCATACATGGTTCTCCCTGCTTCAGCTTTCTGATAAATAGTTTGATTGTTTTGGGAAGAGACTAGAGCTGCGTCAGATGACTTTTACCACTCAGTTAGAGTTCTGTGATATAAAATTCGAACGCATGCCATCTGTGTGTAGATTTTAAGAGTTGCAATAGAAACATTCATATTTTGCAATGGAAACCTTTTGATGTTGAGAGAGCTCAATATCTCTTATTTCGAAGTGTCTTTCTTGTGTGTTTGTTTCTTTCTCGACAGATATTTAGTGCGTTCTCTCACTTTGGCTAGTGTACAAACCTATTGAAGAGGAATCCTAGCCCCAAGCACAGACTGCTGAGTGCGTCCGCAGCGGCGAGGCTGATGCTCAATCGCAGCGTCCGAGACAGAGGTCTTCGGATCCAACAGACGGCAGCTAACACGTGAGCATTGACGAACAGAGCTCCTCCACAAGCCATCAGTAGCACAGGCGTCGCCCAGATGTACAGCTCTCGCACCTCCGCCAGCACTCGCTCATCGAAAGACTGCTGCAAAAAAAGGAATGCACAACTATTCAAACAGTATGCATCCCAGTCTGTCAAACTTAATAAAGTCGTTCAAGTAGCAACATTGCTGCTAATGATTTGAAATGAAAATAATTTTAATTAAGAAATACACTAGGTAATTGCAGAAAACAAGAACCGAATAATAATTAAAATACACCGTATATTTATATATTTTCTTTCACTCCTTATCACTTGTCTTGAAGGGGACGGCGATGTAGAATGAGATGATGCCTCTTTTGATTTGGCAGAGGAATTGAATGGTGCTGAATACCCACACTAACGCATCTCCCCGAGGTGAATGATTCATGAATGACATGAGGGTGAAATTATGAGTGAATGAAAGGCAGGGGACAGTGGATAGCCCCGAGAAGACCTGCCGTGAACCCCACTTCATTCACCACCGCGAATCTTGGGTCAGACATGGCTCGAATCAGCGTTACTAGAGGTAGAAGGTGCAAATATACAAGTCATTCGCCCAATGAGTAATAATTAAAATAAAATTATGAAAACCATGTACTCTCATTATTAAATATAAATTGAAGAATTATTTGTTTTTCACTAATGGTTTATTAAAGAAAACCTCATGGAACAAACCTAACATACCTGTATCTCACACACAAGCGGGAGAAATGAGCCAGGAATGCTAATTATTACTCCAAAATTAAATATTTCTATACTCTTAGTGTTTCCTACTAATTTTCGTGAATATTTTTCTCTTCTATGCTTAACATGTCTTGTTTCAAAATGTAGCTTTTTATAGTATTGCAAAATAGATAAAAAGGAATTGCAAAATAGATTAAAAAGAAAACTAGGAGTCGATAATTGAAAATTATTGAACTTTAGGCAGGTATTTGCACTTGAATCTCTTATGAAATTTCACGAAGAGCAAAAAAAATTGATTATCGCAATACCAGATTTAAGAAAAAAGAAATGCACAAATCTACCGGCTTCAAAAGTTGAAAGATTACAGCCATTAAATCTTTTTTCGCACTATCAAACAATCTTAAAATACTAGACTGTAGTAAAAAAGCAATTAAACAGAAACTAAAGAAATCACTGTAACGCACTTATTTTTAGAGCATTTTGCTTCTAGTTATTTTTGTTATTGATCATGTATTCTTTTTATTCTTCGCCTAACATTCATTCCCTAAGAAAGGATTTTACGAACGGGGTGGAATTGGGGTTGGAATGTTTTATGTATGTATCGCACATTCCCTTAATAGTCCTATTTATAAATTATTCATACATTTGTTTGTTTCCAATGATTCCTCCGTTTGCTCTATTGTGCTCCGCAGCAACTCCTTTCTTTTGTTCAGTTTCGTCCAATCTATCAATCTGCAACTTATTTCCAATCTTGTTGTGTCTGTTAATCATTTCGCCTTTATTGTTATATTTATTCCCTTTTGGTCACTGTGCATTCCCTGCTCCACCATGCATTCATGTACCTCTGCTTGTGTCCGCCTTTTTCTGTGGGTTAAGTACTAATAATTGATTCCTATTTACAAAATCTTCCATTTTCTAGCCTCTTTTCGTACGGGTGATAGACAGTTTCTAGACGGGTAATAGGCAGCATACGAGTAATAGACAGTTTCTAAACCTACTAGTGCACTTTCCTTCAAATTAAAAATAATTGCATGAAGAATCATGGAAATTGCATGAAGAATCATGGAAATTGCATGAAGAATCATGGAAATTGCATGAAGAATCATGGAAATTGCATGAAGAATCATGGAAATTGCATGAACTTCTCAGCCAAGTCTATCTCCAACACCTTAGAAATCACACTCCATCTATCCGCCCACTCATTGATACAGAAACATCCACGCCCACCATCGACCAAAATAAACAACGATACATTCATTATCATTGTTTACTCCTTAACAGGATGATAGCAATATGCCGTCACCTACAAAATTATTCAATTCGAATTGCTTCTTTACACCAGGCAAAAACATTACAAGGATCCTTACCAACTCTTGCTTCCTCATTCGACATCTTTAATTCTGATTACTTTTTCTCAGGTGCAAGAAATTTTAAGTAAAATTTTCATTGAGTTCGGAATTAGCCACAATCAAACGGAAAAGGGAATATACAAATCTTTCCACAAACAGGGTCGATATTAGGGTTTTAAAATCTCATTTTTTGAAAAATAGCACCTACGTATTTCTGTGTGTATTCTATTAATTTTATGAAGGTAGTTATCCACAGTACTTGAAGGTGATAACACGTAGTAACCCGTAACACTTGAAAAGAAATAATCATCAAAACTGAGTTGTCTCCAATAAATTCTTCGTTTTTGCGCACTTTGTAGGAAGTCCGTCTAACGTATAACCAGACTAGGGGGTTCGAAGGATCATACGTTCTTGAGCAGAAATGACTTTAAAAAACTCTTGATAGGATCAGAGTTGATTTAAAGAAAAAACTTACACGTCTTCGGACTAAATATCTTAGATGTGGCGTGGACGACAGCTCGGTCAGTTCCCATGGTTTGCGTTGCTCAAGTGGAAGAGTAGTATACGCCATGGGTGGGTTTCCATGACCTTCGCCCGGGAGAGAGCTATAGTGGTTGACGAATCTTAAAGGGAAGAGTAGTCGGTCCCTGCACAACGAACCTAACTCCTACTCTATAGGTAGTACGGAAGAGGAGTCTCCCCCACCCAACGAACGTCAGAACTATTTGTGTTCTTGACCTGCTTAACTCATGTCGTGACACGATTATTGCTATGCACTCATGGTGGGTCCCGACAACGATCTAGTTTTGTAAAAAACTGTTACCTGCGTTGTGTTCATATTGAGGGTAGATGCATTGTGTTCCGGGTGCGGCTGCAACCATTGTGGTTGCGCCGTCGTCGCCTCCTCCAGCTGCATGGAGGACCGTGATTGACCTGAAAAACGAAGAACAATAAGAGTCACAAAGGTTGTATTCTCCTTATACATAGCGAAAGCGGAACAATACTAATGTAAAGTTCAATTTGATTTATTAGTAACACATTGATGAAATTAGAGGGAATGAAGTTAAATTAATATACGGGGATTCAAATTAGAGTATTGTGATAGCTTAGACTTCGGGATAAAATGGATACAGCACCTGGGTTACGTTATTTACAATAATAAATGGATGGAAACGTAAATTATTAATAAAATGCTCTAAAAATACGGAAAATATAACAAAAATATTTTGTGTAAACTATATTTTCAGAACGGTTGTGATACATAATTTTTTAATTGCCTTCAAATGCTTAACATTCTTTAATGCATCATTAATAACATACATTAAATCGAACCCAATTTTCAATTCGAGTCCCATCTTCTTCAATTCAAAATATTGTTGAATTTTTCAATCATATTTTTTAGTTTCTTAAGAATATTCCCATATCCTTTGACAATATCTTACAGTGAAAGGGTAATACGAATATGTTATCCACATTTCCCTATCCGCTTTTTAAGTTATCTCATATCGAACAAAATCTACTATTCCAACTCAATCATATATTCAGTGTACAAAGCCACTTAAACACGTATCGAGAATTTGACTAAAGCAAGAATGCCAGACGATTGACGTAATGATTGTAAGCAAAACATTAATAGGTAAAACCGTTGCCCCCCCCAAAAAAAACTGTAACTTTTACTTGTTATGGAAATGGATTTTTGGATTGATGTTGATACGTAACCAAGTGGAATCAAATAATATTTACTTATTTTGTTGCAGTGTTTTCTAAGAGATTATGTCAAGCTGATGGTGAAATAAAGTCTGGGAATCTAATTCGAAACATATGTAAAACAATGGAAAATTATACATAACAATTACGACACAATTTTTAACAGTTTTGAGTTTATTCTATGCTATAGTATGTATGAACGCCCATTGCATTATCCACGTTTTTGAAATTACGTTTTAAAGGTAAAGTTGTGTTAAAACGTGTGATGTGTCTTGCCCAATATGCTATAAAGAGAATTATTTTTAATTGATATTGTAGGTTCTTCAAATTTTAATCATAAGAATGAGCATGTGTCAAATTACAACAACTGTGTGAAATCCGAGTGAAGTGCCTGAATTTTTTGTTCAAATACAGAAATTGGAGAGGTGTGCAGTTCTTTTATGTGTTGGACTACTTGTTAGTGCTAGCCAAAAATATCTTTATAGCAACTCAGAGGTAACATGAGACTTTTCCCATTTTAAGAATGCAACAAAACTATCTTTAACTACAAAAAGCTTTAAATTTCTGCAGCCCAGTAGATAAAAGAAAATTAGAAATGAAATACGTTTGAGTGAAATATAAGTTTATTCTTAAGAAATGTATAAAAGAAGAAGACTTTGAAAACATCCTTCAGACACTGGAAATAAATAATAATATACAACAGAAAATATTTGTAAGATGTAAGTACAAAATTGGTTAATAATATGATTTGACGATTTTAATTTTTTTTATTTTGAAAGACTAGCTATATAGTAATTTACTTCCTCCAGTTATATTGTACATGGTTACATATGATAAAAAAATTAATTCCAGTCTATCTAGACTTATGAGAAATAATCGCTAGTTTACTATAAAATGTAACGCAAAACCCGATGTTAACTAAATATGCACACTACTTGGGCATTAGAAGTGGTATTTAGTTCACTTTTCATTTCCAGATTTTAAACGAGTTTCTTTCCACAAATATATATCTTTTTAATTGTTTCTCAAGCAACCTTAATTGATAACAAATTTTCCTTCTATAGTAATTTTTTTTATTAAATATGACCGAAAAGGGACGGTTGAAATTCATTTTTAAAAACATTTCTTAATTTTCTTGTTATTAAATTGTTTGAAACTTTCCTAATTTTTATTTCCTTTCTACATTTCAGAAGAACAAAATTTTTGCATATTAAAAAATTGGACATCAGTTTTTTATAGAAACCAAATGTTTAATGTTAATTTTTATGTTTAATTTTAAATAGAATTAATGTTAATGTCCGATACCGAATATATCAGTAACCTTATTTTTAAAGCATTTACGGGCATTTGTTTTTACATATTGTTCTATTATACCCACAATAGGCAACAATCAAGGAATAACCTTAATCAATCCCCTCAGTTTTCATATTCTTTCAACCTTTCGTTATTAGCTCCCATTTTGAAGATCTGTACAAAACGAAAATCTCCTCAGAAATAATTATAATTAATACTACGCTATTGTGTGCTCATAGTAATTCAGTGGGTATACTACAGGGTGAGTTCTTTTATGGAAACGTGTAGTTCTGTGAAATATTCTTATCATGAAGCTTCAAAATATAGAGGAATAATTCCTGTTGCGAAAGCAAATGATCTAGGAACGTCCACTAATAATTTTTTTTATTTCACAAGGCATGGAAAGATCGTTTTCCCGTTCCAGCGGTTGCTTGAAGAAATCTTTCGTTCAGTGTTTGCAAATGCTTTTCATCGACGCAAAGCTGGAGGTGAAGTTCACCTACAGAGTCCAATTCAACAACTGCGTCGCAGAATTGCTGGTATAGAAACATAGATATTGCTGAATGATTCGTACATTAAACATATCATCCTCTACGCTACTTCATCATTGATTTACCATTTCCACCCCCTCCTCAAAATAGTTCCTAGTGGTATCTCTCTTTCATGAGGGCTTAATTTAGACTTATACGATATCGGGATTTCACTATCAACTCAGCGACACCTAAAATTATGGACTCGCCTCTAGTATCTGTCATGTTCGATAACTTGCTCATGGCATCTCCTTTCCTAGGGGTGCTGGGGGTTATACGGGCTGACTGGAGACTTTGGCGTCTTCGAGAAGGTTTCTGCTCATTTCGGCGGCCCAAAAAACTATCATCACAACACGAATATCAGTCTTTTCGTTTATTTTTACATTTCATCCCCTTTTCATCCGCTTCTCTATATATTCCCTCATGGGGCATGATCGTGAACTTAAGCGGCATTGAGAGTGTGACTCTGCTCTTCTGCGTCAAGTATGTATTCAATACAAATATCGATTATTTTTGTTTTTACCTGTCTCCCTTCCCCAAGGACGCTAGGGGTACATTTTCTGCAATATTACATATAATCGGGAACGACCTTATGCATCACAAAGGAACCGAAATGTATGGTTTCGAATCGAATACCAGATTCTTTCATTATTTCTATATGTCACCTTCTTCCCATCCCCTTCTTCTCTTCCCTCCCTAGGGCTGTCAGGGATGCCTTACCCCCAGTGCTTGTTGGATAATGACTGAAATTTTTTGCTCAATTTCGTGCGCGTGCGTCGAATCAAACTCCATTAAGATGGTTGATATTCAAGTATTAAAGTGCTATTTAAGTGTAATAAATTTTCTCATAGCTGAGATAGAATGTAATAAGAATTACACTTTTCTAGATGAATTCTAGTGTGATGGAGAAATTTTTGCAGATATTGTAAGAGGTTTTGAAGTTAAACTGTTAAGTGGTATAACATTGTCAAATGTTTATTTGTTAAGGGGGAAAAAGAGTTGTGTTGTGTGAAAATGGGCATTTTCTTTATCGAATGATCGAAAATATTTTGTGGATTTTCAAAAGTAGTTTTGACAAAACCAGACTTTAATAATAAGTGTTCTTTTTTAATAAAGGAACTGGGTAACTGAAAAGGTGATTATTCACTTAGAAGTGAAATATATTGAATTTTGTTTGTTATTTGCTTTGTTTTGTGTGTCACGGTGTGCAATGACGCACCTTCCCCCTGAGTACTTCACGAATCCTTTACGATACCATTAACGGCCTTTGTAGTTCAACCGACATTATCTATTTAAGCTTTTCACCGACTATTTAGATATGGAACCCGTCAGTCGCAACAGATAAGTGCCGTCTTCTCTTGCGACAAGCACCCTCAAAGAACTTGTTTTTCAACATAGTCAGAGATGATGAGACACAAAAATATGATGAGCTAAGACGGGATGACACGCATCCCTCACAGCCAGCGCCTCGTTACTCCCTATACATCAAAACTCTCCCACTTGACCACTAGATGCATTAAAAAGGCAACGGCGACGCCCTACCTCTTCCACAGACCACTGAAGTGTCGTGTACAAATCTTCCCTTCCCATGGACCTTCTCCCACCATAGTGACCCTTCCGATATATTCTTATGGCCACGGATAGCTCCCACCCGACGATGGTGTGTCTTCGTGTCCCCTGTGCCCTCCGAGTCACACACACCTACCCTCGCGACACCCCTGCGAACTTACTTAAGGCGATGTTCACTCGCCACTGGATATAGATGCACTAAGCGAGAGAGCTCCGGACAGCCGAGCTTAGACGTGTGAACCGGACCCGAGACCGCCTTGACCATCGCCGTGGCTTCTCGAGATGTAATCGCCTCCGCTTCCACTGATGATCTGCCTGATGGTATGAAAACGATGGAACATTTTGACGGACCTTACCGTCGCTTGAGACCTCAGTCTCCTTAGGCCCTCCAGGCTAATTATTCTAGAACGTCGAGTATTCGCCCATATCGGGGTATTTAATGTAATTGTTTAATCATAAGCCCCCTTCGGGCTTCTTTGCTAATTCAATCATTAAACCTCTTTTATATTTTATGTATGTTTGTGCCATATTAACCGAGCGCCAAGATCTGTATAGGGAATCCACTTTAAAACCTTCTTGCCAAGCGAGTTACTCTAAATATTAACTCTGAGGTCTATCCCGTATCCACCGTCTTGGGTTAAAAAAGAAAACGCCAAGACGCGACATGTGTTCGTCATTATTAATCGAGTATAAGAAATTTCAAGAATGAAGATTTTTTTCTTCAAATGTAAGAATAAACCATCAAACTCGACTTTTCAAATAAACTGACCAAATTCAGCCCAAGAATCACGAACCTATTCTATTTATTTAATAGATCCCTTGGTCTGATTTTCTCCTGAATATCATTTTTTAAATGCATTCGTTGGAGATATGGTTTGCGCAACATAATAAAATTAATGACTACAAAATATCTATAAAAATATACAGTGTGTCAGAACAATTTATAAGGAGTATTAAACCAATAATCTGGCTTTCAATAATTTCATCTGCTTTGAAAGGCTGAAACGTTTTTTCGAATATATAAGATACAAATGTATGTTCACGGTCACATGGCAAACCTTTAGAAAACCCTAATATAACATCTTATGTGTGCTAACCCTACCTTAAACTTATTCGAAAAGAGTTGAAGATAGAGCTACGTTTATACAAACAAAAATAACTAATGCCTAAACAAAAAATAGAATTTAATTTTTATCTACTTTTCAAATAACATATTCGATATTTTTCCTCTAAACCTTGTTTGAGTGGATTATTTTCGTGCAGTATATTCTATAAATTAAATTTTATTTTTTGCGCAGTATTTTGCCATGGATTATCTTGTCAAAACCACAAATTCTGAAGCACTTGTAGTATTTTAAATATTGAAGAGACAAATTATAGCAAAACACTTATTCTTTTTTAATAATAAAATTTGTAAAACATTTTATTGGCATACCAATGACCATAAGTACACAATTTAACCCTTCAATGTGGTTCCACGTATTTCTTATTGGGCGATTTCATCTTGAAATGCATGAAATTATGGAATTTGTTCACATGTGTCCAGTAAAGCGTGCAGTGTGGATTGAATTGGAAATCGTGTGATCAATGGAGTGAACACTTTCCAGTTATTTCACGCGTTCAGTCGTAATATTTTTTGTAGATCGTTCTGTCTGCACGTAATTCTTTTGAGGATTTACGGACAATTCATACTGTAAACATTCATGATTAAAATGTACACATAAAGTGTTCCAATGGGTCTCATAAGTGATTTTGCATGACGACCTTCTTTTGCTTTGATTCATGGGTCACTTTCTGTCAATTTCCTTCATCGATTTAGTAAAGTTATGATGAGACATAAACGTAAATTTTATGAGAATCAATTTCTCTGAATGTTTTAAACTAAAATTATAATACTTATAGATATGAAGTACATTCAGTAATGACGACATATTATTTACTAATTGTTCCACAGTGTATTTTGCAGATCTGAATATAAACTAACTTAGAGGCTAAATAGGCTAACCTACATCAGGTGTAAGTTGCACTAGTACATGTGCTCTCCCTATTTATAACTCACATACTCTTAGTTATTTTATTTTCTCCAGTTTCTGCATTTCAATACTTGTATTTTGTAAGATTATTAAGGTGTCATAAATTTTTTTCTTCTTTTTGTATTAAGTGACAAAAGAATTGAGTGAACATCATTCTCAGATACGTAGAAAACTGGGAAACAGAAAACGGACTTAGGAAAACTTTCATCTTTCAATAAAACTATTAAAGACTGGTATTTAATGTCTGCATCGGTTGTGGAAAAGATTTCGAGCTCTGCATTTATTCGCAGACTTAGGCAAGATCTAGAAGATGAGGTGCAATAGTGAAGATGTGAAGATAGTAGTGAAGTAATAAGAAGGCAAAGCGTGAGTCGCGAATGGAGGATAGGGAAATGTACAGTGAAGTGAGGTGCATTAAAGGGGTGAATCGAGAGCCCGAGTCAACAGTCGTAATAATTACTAATAATAAATATCGAGTGTCCGTGTCATCAGTGCAACTAATAATTATGAAAAGTAGTTTTAATATTTTTACTGTTTTCATTGTCGTATGTTTTTATATTCAATATTTTAATTTTAGTTTAATCATATATTTTAACAACTTTTTTTATATCATTTCTATGTACTGTTATATGTATTTTTTGTACTTATTACTACCGAGTATGATCTTCCTATTTTCAGTTAATAAATATAATTAGTATGCAAAATATTTTCAAATATACCGAAGGATTATCTAGTCCTGGACTTAAAATATTTTGTTTCTTTCTAGTTTTTCTATTTAGCTTATGACATTAGTCACACACGTGATATTTTCATAAAATATACTTTCAACAAAATAAATATTACATGATAAGACATGATAATAACTTATACAGAAAGGGTGATAAAGACAGGAAAACACTCCCGCCACATCCCGTGTAGCCGGCGAGCCCGAAGAACTCCCTTTCTGATTTAGGGAAGTGTCCGAATGCTCCGCTCTATAGGGGAGCTAAAGGAACTAATTCTGGCCACATGTGGAGGGACCGGGGGTAAAAACACCCTTCAACACCATATTCAACATTTAATACTCGTTCACATCACAAGAAAATACAAAAGAAATTGAGAAAGAGAGAAAAAATCGAACAACCAAAAATCATATGACTGTGGCGCAGAGCATGTTCGTGCCGACCAGTCTCTGACGAGTGAAGAAAAGCATGTTCTGCCCGACCAACCTCTGCATCTGATGAGCATCTCCCTCCCGACGAGCGAATCTTTTCTCCTCACAAGTGTTCGACGCCATTAGCAGCGCGGGCTCACGCTCATGGAGATACGGGTTAGATCCCATAAAGTCTCATCGCGTCCTTCCGAAGCAAAACATCATTTCCTTCACACGCACACGAAATAGTCTCATGGGAATGATACCTTTTTTTGCTACTTCACTCATTTACCACGAGTACTCCACTTTGGTGGAGTATCACCGTGGCACTTCACATTCACTAAGCACTTGCTGACGAATTCAATTTTTTTAAACAATGCGTAGTCACAGCGCCAGATTCTTTACTCACATGATTACATTGGGGTTTAATGCCTTATCCAAGCCACATCGCACACACGATAGCGTTCTTCTTGACATTTGCCCTGAACATATTTGTTACTTCGTTTACAATTATACTTTTATCACTCAAAAACAACTTTTAAATAAATCTGACAATAGCTTACAATAAGATAAGTCATTTTATCGTAAGGTACTATGTTGTTTTAAAAGTGTAAGTATCACTATGTTACATTTGAAAGATTCTTTACGTAATTCCCTTTGAAAGACTATTAATGTAATCACATTACCTAACATCAATAATCAAGTGACAACGCAAATAATTCCAAATCACTTTTCAATTGAAAAATTAGTTGAATTGGCACCTTACTCAACACTATTTTAAATTAATTACACAATACTTTTATACTACAGTTGAATTTACATCAATCAACATGAACACAATTTAAATTAATTATACCTCTTAATAACAATAAATTGTGGAACCAATTATTCAACAAGAAAATATTTTAGATAAACATTTTTTTTCTTTCCTTTGAAAAGTGAGTTTAGTTAATATGATTCAACACGAACATAATTACACATTTAAATACGTTTGTTATCTGATTTTTTTTTTTTTTTTTTGGGCTTTAGGGCTCGTCAACAGCGAGGTCATTAGAGCCCTTAAAACTTGTACAGGTAGGGAAAATGCAGTTACGCACTAGGGAGAGCCAACATGACTCTCCCCGCGTGTGGGACTCGCCGAAAGACTCAGCCATACCCACTAAAAACCCTCCTGCATTACAACTCAAAACACAAATTCCAATATATCTCATGCCTTTTACTAAAAAAACACTTTTTAAAAAAAGGAGAAGAGGAAAGAGGAAAATGAAAGATACCCTAGCCCTAATAGCGTCGGGATCGAAAAGAACAAGAGGTGACCAAGGGAGGTCAGAAAAGAGAAAGGAAGGAGCATGGCACAGGTAAGTGGGAGCAATACCAGACTCAGCTGTTATCTGATTTCAATTATTATTTAAATAATAAGTAACATTAACTCATTATACCACTTTAATTTAAATTAATACTATAACAGATTAAAATGTACTCTTTAGCAACTTAGATAGAATTATTTGTCTACAACTGTTGCACATTTTAAATTCAGAAGTACAAAATTATCATGATAAATTTAAAATTAATCAATTTCATTAAATTTTTGAAAGTGAAAAATTTATCGTATTGAAAATTTACTATTTTGAAAAGTTATTTACACGTTTCCATATGATTAATAATTGAAATATTTACACTTATTAACATAACTGCCGATAAACTTTATTCTAATTTGTTTCGCTTAGAGATTAGTTAATTAGCTTCGCAGTTTTCTGCACATGGCATGAAATTATTTACATTTCTACTTCTTCCTTTTTACATCTTCACAATCAATATAAATTCACACGTCATAAACAATTCAAAAATTGTTTTACACTGATATGAATTGTTTTTATCAATGACAAATTACTGAAACAATTCTACATTAACAAATGACATTTGTTTCTTAACGGACGTTGCTATAACTCTGGTACGTAAATCCGGGAGAAGCCTTCGTATGTCATGATACGAGTATTTATCTACCCCTGCTTTTAGATTTAATTTTCTTTTATCTTATAAATTTTCTTCTTACTCAGCGTGAGGTTGTTAACTATGAAAATTGTATTTATCCACAGTTACTCCATTGATATTCCCGAGAATAGCCACATCGACACATGCTAAGTACTGTGTACGGCCCCATAGATAACGGGAAGAACTTATGGGAACTGTCTGCCTTCGCGACCGAAAATCATGGAACCATAAACAGAGTACTTGCCAACGCGGAACTGATAAGTTTTCCTTTCAAACTTTGAGATGCGTTCGACAGCAGACTTATTAACTTATTCCCATATTTTTGGTGTAGTTAACACATTTTACTTTACTCCCCTTTGGGCATTCCTTGTTCTGAAAACGGAATTTTCAGATTTCTTTTAGAACTGAACGTCACGTGAGCTGTGGTCCCTAATGACCGTGCAAAATCAACTGAGAAATGATCGCGAATTAATTAAATTTGAAAATTTAACGTTTAGAATTTTAAATTAATAACTCAAAAGAAATTTTCTCAATAACAACATTCATCAAATTTTACAAATTCATATTCTCAACGAAATTATTTTTTCTACTTCATCTACCCTTTGCATTTTTCATGCGTAAAATGTGAATCCCAAAATCTAAGTCGAGGGCTATTTGTCGGAAGAACCCGGTTAGTATTCGGGACTTTTCTTCCTCGATGACTGCCGACGTATGGCCTCGAGGTTATCTTATCAGTATACCTCACTTTCGACCGAAATTAGCAAGGGCCTCTCCTTTTTTTAGATCTTACCTCTCTACGACAGGGTAACAGTTATTATTCCACGAGCGTCTCGTTACAGTAACGAGGTGTCGTCCCTTTTTTCACCTCCAATTCGGGATTTATAAATACATGTCTGATTATCTCTGATTTATATCATCAGCTTCCAACTTTCTGATTAACGCTCGTTCACCTTTGCGTGGTGTCGGGATATATTTTTCCTATTATACGGTTTGAAGTCATTTCGAGCAAACAAAAGAATCTTTTTCTGATTCATTTTTGGCGAATGATTCTTTATTAGCTATTAACAATTCCAATCTTTCTTCACTTCGAATCTAGATTTTTTTTGTTGGGGCTTTAGGGCTCGTCAACATCGAGGTCATTAGAGCCCATGCAAGTAGGGAAAAATGCAGTTTCGCACCATAGAGAAGAGCCGTAATGACTCTTCCCCGTGTGTGGGACTCGCCGAATATCTCGACCATACCCAATAAAAAACCCTCCTGAAATCAACAAATATCTAATTAGAAAGATGAAAGAAAAGAAAACAATACCAATACATTATTTCGCAAAAAAGGAAAACAATTTTTTAAATATAATATTTTCGAATTACAGAAACGAACGATGAAAACAAAGAAGACAGTAAAGATGAAAAGGGAATGCAAATTTTAAACCCTCCCGAGAACATGTGAGAGGAGCCCCGATCTACTCATAAAATTCAATAGTTTATTAACATTAACCGTTTCATTTCCGAGAATTGTTGGTAAATCTGAAGCCAGACCAATTTGTCTCCGTATACTTGAGTATCTTCTGCAATCAGTTAGTAGATGACGCACTGTCAGAGAACAGCTACACTCCTCACAAATGGGTTCATCATCAAGTAGTAAGAGATACCTATGAGTGAGAGGACAATGTCCTATGCGCAGGCGGGTCAGCAAGACCTCGTCGCGCCGGGCTGGCCTACAGGAACTGCTCCATGACTTAACACATGATTTGATAAGTCGGAGCTTATTCCTTTCAACAGCTAACCACTCATTGCTCCATTCACTGAGAATCCTTATCTTGACGAAATTTAGTAGGTCTCGTTTTGGAATCGTGGAGAAATCCACGCGATTCCTGAGGCATGCCGCCTTTGCGGAAACGTCTGCTTTCTCATTTCCACTGATACCCACGTGTCCAGGAACCCAGCAAAACATTATGTTCTTTCCGTCACTTTGCAGTGTGAAAAGTACATCCTGGATGTTCTGGATCAGCTTATCAGCTGCATACATGTTCTGGATTGCTTGGAGGGCACTCAGAGAATCAGAACAAATCAGAAAATGTGATCCGCGGGAGCACTTTGTAGTTCGCAATGCTCTTAATATGGCGTAGCACTCAGCAATGTAAACACTGCACAAGTTGCCTAGACGGTAGCCACTGGTCTCACGGGGAAATACCACGGAGCAGCCGACACCATCAGCTTGCTTCGACCCGTCGGTAAACACAGGGATACGGACCCGGTGTTTGTAGAGGATTTGCTGAAAGTATACCCTCAACATCGCAGCTGGAGTGTTCTTGTCATGATACAGAAAATCAAAAATAATCTTCGGCTTGTGCAAAGTCCAAGGGGGAGACTTACTAAAACCTTGATTTAAGACATTAGGTGTGCGTATATTTAAGGTTTCCAAAATTTGTTTGGAGCGATATCCAAAAGGTTTGGTTGCTCTCAGTCTGTTGTTGTAGAAACGGATGGAAGAAGAGGATGGATGAAAAACCGCGTTGTGTACCAGATTGTCGGGTAAAGTTTGCAAGTGGCAAAAGTGTCGTAGCATGAGGATTTGCCGCCGGAGGGAAAGAGATGGTTCGCCACTCTCGACATACAAACTCGGAATGGGACTAGTGCGGTATGCTCCCGTAACTAGTCGAATTCCGGCATGGTGGACACTATCCAACTTCTTTAAATAGCTTGCACGAGCAGAGCTATATACAACGCAGCCATAATCGAGCCGAGATCTTATGAATGCTCGATAAAACTGGTGCAGAGAGTAGCGATCAGAGCCCCATTCCCTGCTACTGAGGCACTTCAATAAATTCAGAGACTTTAATGTTCTTGCTCTTAGGTCTGTTAGATGTTCAATCCAATTCAATCTCTGATCAAAAATCAGACCTAGGAATTTCACAAAAGGATAGAATTTGAGAACGTTGTTTCCCAGGGCGAGGTGAGGTTCTGCCAGAAGGCTTGGTCTCCTACTGAAAAGAACAAACACAGTTTTCTCAGCAGAGAGACGAAAACCTGTCGTTTTCGACCAGTGGTATAATCTATTCAGGACGAGTTGGATTTGTCGCTCCGAACCTGTGACACTCTGTGATGAACAAAAGATAGCAAAGTCATCGACAAAAAGAGAGTGTAAAACAGGATTCTTTACAGCTGACGTTATGCTGTTTATGGCCACTGCAAATAAGGTTACACTCAAGACTGAGCCCTGAGGAACACCGTTCTCTTGAAGAAGGAGATCCGAGATGTCTCTTTCAATTCTATAGCGGAAGGAACGTTGATCCAAAAAGGGCATGAGCATCAGAGGAAGACGTCCTCTAAATCCCCAGTCATAGAGTTGTTGTAAAATGCCATGACGCCAAGTAGTATCGTAAGCATTCTCGATGTCAAAGAATATTCCAATGAGATGATGTCTTCGGACGAAAGCATCTTGAATTGCTGATTCCAGGAGAAGTAAGTTGTCCAGGGTGGAATGGAACTTCCTGAAACCGCACTGAGATCGACTCAGCAAGTCATGCCGTTCAAGATACCAGACGAGACGTCGGTTGATAATTCTCTCCAGAGTTTTACCAACACAACTCGTCAAGGCAATGCTTCGATAACTACTAATGTTCGTTTTGTCCTTACCTGGTTTTAGTAAAGGGATAAGCGTTGCTTCCTTCCAGGAATTAGGGAATACTCCCTCGGACCATGAAAGATTAAAGATATCCAGAAGGTATTCTTTCGACTCGAGACTGAGTTGTCTCAGCATTTCATAATGAATTGAATCAGGGCCAGGAGCAGTGTTGTGGACTGTCGCTAGAGCTGACTCAAGTTCCCACATAGAGAAGGGAGAGTTGTAGGGTTCCCAGTTGGTGGAACGAAAGTCAAAAGATGTGCTCTCTGCTGTTTCCCTTTCTCTCGCGAAATCAGGATCGCAGTTTGCTGTAGATGTTAAGTCAGCAAAATATTCAGCCATTGCTGTTGCCATTTCTCTGCTGTTGGTGAGAATCCGACCCTGATAATTGAGTCCAGATATTGGGACTCGAGAATACCTTCCAGATATCTTTCGGATGGACTCCCATACTTTAGTGGACGATGTTGTTCTCTTAATGGTGCTTAGAAACTCTTTCCAGGAGGTGGATCTGGATTCTTTGATAGTTCTGCGCGCTTTTGCTCTAGCAATCCGATATGCGGCGAGGTTTTCCGGAGATGGACTAGCCTTAAACCTCCGCAATGCTCTTCGTCTTGCCCGAATGGAGGACCGACATGCGTCGTTCCACCAGGGGACATGAGGTCTTCGCGGAAAAATGGATTATCTCGGAATGGATTCTTCAGCGGCGTGATGAATCACCTGGGTCAGATGGTCGACCCTCTCTTGGACACTACCCGTTTCTCTGAAGACAGACAGGGAACGGTTCTGTATCCAATTAGCCTTACTGAGAATTCATATCTCTGGCTTGCTTTCGGGAATAGTCGCACGTTCCTGCAAGGACAACCAGTTAGGATGATGGTCACTACCATGCAGATCATCATCTACTTTCCATTGAAAGATATCAGCAACTTCAGGAGAGCAAACAGATAGGTCTATAGCTGTCCATGACCCCGTGCCAAATGCGAAGTGGGTCATCTTCCCGGTGTTCATTAAGCATAAATCTTCTTCCTCAAAGAGACAATTCAGCAGTCGGCCCCTGGGGCAATCGCTCGACGAGCCCCACGGTACACTGTGGGCGTTGAAATCTCCAAGGAGGAAGAATGGTCGAGGGAGCTGATGAATTAAATCTCTGAGGGAGGTCTCCGAAAAATCTCGTGTCGGAGGAAGATATATAGAACACACGGTCATAGATGGTTCTTTATGAATTTTGACTGCTATAGCCTGGATGTGTGTTTGTAGGAGAACAGGCGAGCAGAGGATAGTGTTTTTAACAAACACGGCAACTCCACCTCTTGCTCGATCTCCCGTGGTGTCGTCATATCTGAAGCTGCTGTATCCTCGCAGAAAGGGTGAGTGTTCTGGTGAAAGTTGTGTCTCTTGTAGGCAGATACATATCGGGTTATGACGCGCTAAGAGTTGTAACTCTTCACGTTGAGTTTTATAGCCATTAAGGTTCCACTGAAGTATGGAAGCCATTACTGTTTGGAGCCTCCGGGGTCAGGTTCGTGAATGTGCATTTCCGGGTCACCGTGGGAAATTACACATTCTGACTCGGAGGAAGAAAGTACAGAGACGTTTCTTTACGTCTCTGCGATTTCTTGGAAGGTGTTTTTGATGTTTGTAAAGAATCAACAAGGTTCACGGGTTTAGCCGTAGAACCATGTTTTGTCTTTGTCTGTGGCTTTGTAGTTACGGTGGTAAGTTTAATACTACTTGATGTTTTTCTTGGATTAGATGGTTTCTTTGTGGGCGCTGTTGTTGGTGGTTGTGACTTAACAGGAACGACTGAAGAATCTTTCTTTCCGCATTTGCACTGACATGTGCACGACGTTGTCGTAGACACGTCAGTGAAATCGGCCTGAACAGATACGGTTTTCATCTGTTTTGGAGTCTTGGCTGTGGTGGAGTAATTAGTAGAAAATACAGGGTGTAATGCTCTGTACTTCTTTCGCGCTTCACCGTACGGGATCTTCTCCGTGGTTTTTATTTCCTGCACTTTCTTTTCTTCGAGAAAGGCGACACACTCCCTGCTCAATACCGGGTGACTGCCTGTGCAATTAATGCACATTGCAGGCCCTGGGCATGAGACGCCGGGTTCGTGTGCCTCCTTTCCGCACTTTTCACAGGTATCACGTCCCTTACACGATGTTGTCGTGTGTCCAAACCTCTGACACTTGAAACAGCGCAGAGGATTCGGAATAAAGGGACGGACCGGCAGGTTCACCCATACAGCCTTCAGATCCTTTGGTATTTTAGGACAGTCAAAAGTCACGATGAAGGAACTGGTCTTCTCCAGAACACCATTTACCTTCCTCATGATCTGACTGACCTCAACTACATGGTCAGCCTTCCATTCTGCAACAAGATCGTCTGTTGCCATTTCCATAATGTCCCTGCAACTTACGACCCCCTTGCTACGATTAAGTGCAGCATGGAGTTTGCACTTTACAGAGAACTCGCCAAGCATAGTACAATCAAGAAGTTTTAACGCTTGCTTGTGTTTGTCTCAAGCAGCATTGTACCGTTTCTTAACCTTTTATTGGTCTTCAGTGAACCAACGAGACCTTGTAAACCTTTATAAATAGAGAACGGGGACACTTTTTCGAGTGTCCCGTCTATACGGTTCATAATGACAAAAACATTCTCCTAAGGAATGCTTTTTAACTGTTCCTTCTTTTCTGAAGTGGCAGGGCTGTCAACCCTCGGCCGTTTCGAAGATCCTGAGGCGTGGTACTTACCCTGAGGCTCGCCCACTCCGCAAGGCAGGGGAAAACAAGAATCTTTCATTTTGTCCCACGAGTTCGGAGGAAATAAATGTCCGGTGACGTGGAGCCCCCGCATCACGCCACTAAGCCTTGCTCAACTGAGGTGCGGCAGTTGCCCCAGAGGTTGAAACGCTAGAGAGTGTTTGACCTCAACACCCATTCACCTCATCGGCGCGTAACACACCTTGAGGTTGAGGGGTTTTTTATAGAGGTTTAATCCTTCCGCGCGACTCGGCCAACGAAGGCAAGATCTCCGCCCTTCAAAACATGCAACTTTCCACCATCGCGCCAATGGTGGTCGCTGAAGCATGTCCAAAGCCTACGGTGTCCGAGGACTGGTGGCGCAATACCAGTCCCCAGCTCGGAACCGTGGGTTTGCCAAGCCCATACTCNTAAGCCCCCTGGGGGGAGGGGAAGAAGAAGAAATAGAGGAAAGAGAAGAAGAGGAAAATGAAAGATACCCTAGCTCTAATAGCGTCGGGATCGAAAGGAACAAGAGGTGACCAAGGGAGGTCAGTATAGATAGAGGAAGGAGCATGGCACAAGCAAGTGGAAGCAGTGCCAGACTCAGCTCGGAGCCCCGTGTTCGCCAAACATGTATTTACTAGACGTAAGCCCCCTGGGGGAGGGGAAGAAGAAGAAATAGAGGAAAGAGAAGAAGAGGAAAATGAAAGATACTCTAGCTTTAATAGCGTCGGGATCGAAAGGAACAAGAGGTGACCAAGGGAGGTCAGTATAGATAAAGGAAGGAGCATGGCACAAGTAAGTGGAAGCAATGCCAGACTCAGCTCGGGGCCCCGTGTTCGCCAAACACGTACTTACTAGATGTAAGCCCCCTGGGGGGTTGGGATCTAGAAATATTTTTCAGAAATATAGAATTTTTTTTTCAGAAATATAGAATTTTTTTTCAGAAATATAGAATTATTTTTTCAGAAATATAGATTTTTTTTCAGAAATATAGAATTTTTTTCAGAAATATAGAATTATTTTTCAAAATTCTTTAATTTAGTTACATTTAAGAGTATTTACTATCAAAATAACTTTTGACCTTGTTCTTATTCAGTTCAATACAATTTTACAAATATTTTAAATTTTAACAGACCGAAAACCTACGCAAAAAATTCTTTCAATTTAACATTCTTCCTTAAGAAGCGATCTAATGAAGACATCACTAACACGTTTTTCCGGAAGCAGCGTACATAATCAATCTCAATGCTACAGAAACTCATCAATTGCCTTCTGAACAATCTAGGATTAATTTTGTTAGTTTTCTCAATGCCTACAAAATTAGAATCGAGAGTTTTACATGTTCTAGCCGTTCCCAGTAGCGATTGACGTACTACGCGTAGTGACGCTTTTAACTGTAATTAATCAAACTGCATTTTCCTGGAGTACCTATTTTCCTGAACTGACTGTTCGATAACCTCAACACGGTTTTTCAATAAAAAATCATCATTGGTTACATTTTTTGTCTCTTTGACTCCCCTTCTTCCTGTTGCAACGATGTCTCCAATTTCGTCTCTAATTTATTCACAGAAATGTTTCCCTGAACCTGGGAATATAGCGTAAATGTATCCAAGGCATCACGTCTTTCGGATACCTCACTCACTTCAATGGCGAGGTTTTCTTCAACCACTTTGACCATCGTGTTAAACATAGCGATCGAGTCTTCCCGATTTGATTTCATCTCTGGCTCATCTTGTCGGTCAGAAATTGTTCGGACGTACATATATGCTGGTTTACAGCAACCTCTATTCTAGCAATAATCACTGCTTCGCTCCCTTCTACCTTTTCCGTGATAATGCTCAATCGTCTGTCTAGCTGAAGGCCTTATATTGTTCATATTTGTCTCAGTATCTTCCCTTTGTATGCTTAAATTAGTATTCAACTCTGTCATGATATTTTGCATTTGAAGGCTACAATTGTTAATCGATAAATTTTCCATTTGACGACGTAGATTGTTCATTACAATATTATATTGCGCAAATTTAATGTCCAATTGTGCAGAGTTGGTCTTAATAAATCCTTCCAGCTTTTTATCAGCGCTGTACGTTCTACTTCAGGTGCCTCGACCTCTGAACATTTACCGCTAACTCAACCTGCGGCAACGTCTCGCCGACACATAAGCCTACTTGTTCTGCCTCGCGCTCGTTGTCAGATGACTCCGGTATCGGCAAGAACTCATGGTACTTTCGGAAAGAATCCTTCCTTTCCACCATACTGGATTACAAAAATTTCAAACTAATAAATAATTACTTACTACCCATCCTGCATTTACGTATCACATTAATACCAGAGAAATTATTTTCTAATGGTCTCACCATTCAAAAATAATAACAAAAAATTCAATGAGAGGTACTAAATTATAAACGTTTTACCTTTAGAAGACCCATATTGCATTACCATTTGTCCTTCAAGCGACCTCCTTACCCACTGTTCTACCCGGAATCTTCATTCAGGCGTCGTCTCCTCTGATGTCCTCCATGTGGACTTATTTGGTAGTTCCTTTCCATTCGGGCCCCAATTCTTGGGCGCCAATTTTTGTGACTTAATACAATACACACCCGCCAAACCCGGTGTAGCCGGCGAGTCCGTAGAACTCCCTCTCTGATTTAGGGAGGGGGTCCGAGTGCTCCGCTCTACCGGGGAGCTGAAGGAGCTACTGATGGCCACGTGTCGAGGAACCGGGTGAAAACACCCTTCAACATATTATTCAACATGCAATAATTGAGAAAAAATTTTAATCTAAACAAGAATTTTTTTCATGTTGGTCCTATGGTCTTTGGCAGAAAAAATCCCAAAAAATATCTCGAAAATTTCTAAAAAAATACAAAAAATCTATCATATATTCCGGAATTTTAAGATGTAGAGCTAATTTTTTAAACAAGGATTTTTCTATTGCCATTCTAAACGTTTCCAAAATTTCAAGTCTCTACAAGTAGTGAATCACATTCAAAATTTCGAAAAACCATTTTCTGACAATTTTATTTTGTCATTTTTATGACGAATTTTGAAGACGTAACATTTTATTGTATTATCATTGTTTTATCAACATAAGAGAATATTAACACAATTTTTGTGAATTTAAAGTCATTTCTCGCCGTTCAATAATTGGAAACTTGCTTAATCTTTGTTGAATACATTCATTTTCTATTTGCGTTACTTATCCGAAGAGTCTGTTTCCGTCCCTGTCAAAAAACATTGCTCTTTTTTTACCTTTAAGTGGACAATTGCTTGGAAAATATTGTGCCGTTTGTTCCCAACATATATTTGTAGTCCGAGTCTTCTCTTCTCTTATTTTGCGTTTTTGTTTGGAAAATATTTATTGAGATTTACATACACTATCAGGAAATCAATCTGGTTCATTTAAATGAAACCATTGTGTACTTTTATGTCGGAAAATCACTTCTGGTATTCAGCAATATGTCAAACCCGCTTTTAAAAAAACATATTCCACCGTATCTTCCGTCCATTTAAAAGAAGTTTCATTAAAATTATTATTGAATTCAAACAACAGCAGCGTAACAGGTCCACAAATATTTTGGTGACAGCGACAAAAGATATGAAGGCAATATCGAAACCTATAGACTCGCCCGGGCGCGGAGTATTCCCTTTGCCGCGGTTTATGTTTCAAAATAAATATTCAAGATGAAGTTATGCTCTTGCTATTCGTTAAAGTAAATAAGTGTTATGTATTTGTTTTTTATCTCTGGCTTTAAATATTTAAATACATGGTTCTATTTAAAATCAATAGAAGTGTCAAAATCTCCGCAGCTGAAATAGGTTAGCCCGATGTCACGATCTATCACTTCAAGAACTTCGTCCATTTGAAGTGAACGTCCTTCTTAATCAATCTGTTGTGGGATGACATGACACATCCCTCACGCTATCTTGCTTGAAATCCCCGCTTTGAAATTTCCCATTCAGATTCTTTCAGTCAACATATATTCTTTTGAATCGCATTAGAAGGGAAGTGCGCTTAAATATTCATTTTGGATGAGAGACACCTGCTGAGTAAATATAATCACGCAGCTTCCTTTTTAAAGGGAAGTTGAATTTCTGCTAAAGCGATCTTGTTCATTCTTACATCGTGTTCCTCGTCATGAATACTTTTTATACCCTCAAAATTCTCCACGGCAGAAGTATATTATGTTCTTCGAGTGAAAATAGTCTTTCAAACGTAAACTACTAGTGATAACATGGTTTTCATACTTACAAAAATATTTCCATAATAATATAATTTGATAGTTATAAATTATTTTTGTTCCCTATTTCATCATAGATGACCGAATATTTTACGTTATGTCATCTGACCTACTTTAATCTATAAATCTTTCTCAAATATTATCATTTACCATACCCGAAGTTACCCCCCTCCCCAATTTCCCGAAAATATTCATTTTTTCCACTCTCAACACTTTTTAATCATTTCGCTTATGTTATTTTATTTCAAAACTTTGGTCATGTATTTTTACATTTTTAAGCTCTGATGATGCTTGCTTAGCTAGTGAAAAAGCGTTTTGCATATTAAACGATTATGACTGAGAAAACTATAATATTGTATTATTTTATTTTTATATTTGAAGTACTCGATTTTGTAATGATACTTCTATTAGATGTGGAGGATTAAATATATTGTCAAAGATCTCCATCTTACTAGTATTGCACTTTCTTGTGTTAACATGTTCCCATGTTCATCTTTACAGACCGTTCATGTTTCCACTGTTCATTCTCTTATTAATCTTTAGCTCCCAAAGAATTTCCTTGATTAATTCTTCTTGAAATTATATTCCATGCTGCTATATTGCTATTGATCCACTCCTTTTTTCTTTTACAGACTTTATTTGCCTTTTTCCTCTCCGATCTGTAATTATCGTAACTGCTTCTAGTTTTTAACTGAAGGGTTTTCTTTCGCTCATTGTTGCTCTTGGTTATTGCTTATTTGCATTCGCTATCCCACCAATCAATTTTATTTTTGCCCTCTATCCTACCTATGATATTCTCAGCTATTTTTGTTATTGTTTTTGCAAGATTTTCCCAATCTTCTTCTATTTCTTCAATTTCGTTCTCATTGTTTATCATGTCCTTCATTATCCTTTTATATTGTTTCAAGATCCTTGGATCTTGTAGTTGATCCTGATTCCATCTTTTATTATTTTTCCCTTCATTCCATCCATTTTAGGGAGTTTTGTTGCAGAATAATTTTAAGAAGAAAGTGATCAGAGTCTATGTTGGGTCCTCTGAGAGATCTTAGGTCTTCTGTTTGTTTCTTCTTGGTTCTATTAATAATGACATGATCTATTTGATTTACTGTTGTCAAGTCCTGCGAGATCCGACGTAACTTTGTGAATTACTTTGCGCTGAAATTGTGTGCTTGCTACTACCAAGTCATTACTTTCCGCAAAACCACATAGCAGTTCTCCATATTCATTAGTGGTATCATGTATTGTATATTTTCCTGTTACACTTTGGATGTCCATCTCTTTGCCTAGTTTTGCATTAAAGTCCCTCAAGGTTATTAAAATATCGCTAGGTAATTGATCAATTGTTTTTTGAAGGTATGCATAAAACATGTCTTTGTTCTCTTGGAACTTTTCATTTGTAGGTGCGTAGACATTTCCCAAAGTTAGATTATTAAAATTTCCTTTCAGTCTTAATTTGATTAATTTTTCTGAGATGGGCGTGAATTTTATTACTTTATTTTGTAATGTTTTCTTCAAAAGAAAACCAGTCCCTGCTTGACCTGTTCTGGATGTGGAACCACTGTAATAGAGGATGAAATTATCGTTTTTTAATACATTCGGTTTCAGGCCATCGCATTTCCTGTATTGTAACAACTTCCAATTGAATTTTCTGAATCTGGTCAACGAGGTCTTGTAATTTCCTTGGTTTCAGTAACGTTCTAACATTTCAGCTTCCAACAATCAATGTCCGCTTTCTTTGCCTTGGTCGGTTTTCTTTATCTTGGTTCATGCCCATATTCCGAGGGTGTTTTGTTGAACGTTTAGCAGTGTAGGTTTTTTTACGTGATGATGGTGAGCTGGCCCAACATCTAACCCTCCAACTTTTCTCGGGCCCAAGCCCGAGACCGGCAACGGCGGTTACTAAGGTACTCCATCCCCCCTCGGCCACCGCAGGTGGAGTTTCATAAACATTGTACCAATATTTAAAAATCCTGTATTGACCAAAGGACATTTTGTCATTTATTTAGATATGTTTCCGTTTCTTCACCTGAGCCTCACACATATTTTATCATCACTTTTAACAATCATTTTGAAAATGATCATATTTGGTAATAAGTAGCAGTTTTTGTGTTTCCTGAGCATTTTTGAGACAAAGTTGTAATTTGTAATCAACAGCTTCAAAAATACAGCGAGGCACATAATCAGAAGTTCTTCAAATATTTAGGACACGTATTGGGGTGCAAATCGCCTCCACCACAACTGGTCTGCTCCTTAAAATTTCAATGGAATAAGTACAACGGCCCTTGATGGTTCATTGACCCACTTTTACACATTCAGACTCTTCTTGAAAATCATACGTAGTATGAAATTTAACGTAAATCATTGAACTCAAATAAATCAGAACATACTTACAAATTATGACAGACAGAATTAAATATATAATCACAAAATACCATCAAGAAATTATTCACATGAAACCTGAATGTTTCAACCATGACCTCGTATAATTACCAGGTCGGAGTCTACCGCTTGACAACACCGGTCTCATAGGCCGGCCGGCCGGTCAAAGAGAAGTATTAAGATAAGCTAAAAAATATAGTGGAACCACAATAAAAAAATAATTACTTTAAGTTCAGATTCATTTCACACGAAGAATATGAATGTGTAAGCAATCCATTCGCTGAAATAAAATTAACGCATTTAACCAAGCCGGTCAACGGTACACCGTTGCCACGTACTGCATGATCCTGTCTGGTAATTGTAGGAAGCCATGTTTCAATCTCTTATACNCACACCATTGAATCGTGAACTGTTGAGTTTTAAATGAATCAGTAATAACAAAATTTGATAAAAATCAAATTTAGGTTACTAAAATGCTGTACACTTATTATGATCAAGTGTTCAGTAGGACACAATCAATACGCATCCCTGCGTAATTTCTGGTTAACAAATTTTATGAATATAACAAAAATATTTCAGACGCTCGTAAACAATCAAGAGAGCATTAGCCAGTGTAATCCTCTGAGTTTTTACCACTCACAAAAGTTATGCACCGTAATAACACTCGTACACAGCAATTCTCTTACAAAAGTCACGCACCGTGTCTCTCTTACGTACGCTGAAATTCCACTACATGTATGAAAATAATTAATAACGTGTACGCTATCTTAACCACCGACAGCGGTGGTCTATTGGTAACGTCTTCGCTACCTCAATACCGCTGAGCGGTAGAGTGTGGGTTCAAACCCTGCAAGGCTGAAATAGGTAAGGTTTTCAGCTTGAGTCTCCCTCACCTACTCCAGACAAATGTTGCCTCGGTACCATATGTCCCCCAGAAACACAACATCTCACCTTCCCAATTCCCTTACCCGAGTCCAACGGTTTGGTAGAAGAGCAGGCCTAATAGCCTCAACCTCGCCAAAAGGCATTAAATAAATAAATAAATACCAGAAATCTGTTCTAGTTTAACTACTTAAAGTAGGAAACGTAGAATACTTATCGCACCTTCCTCAGAAACGCTTCCTGCTTCATTTACGTGCGGGGTTTTCATTTAGATCAGGGCTTATATACCCGCGCTATACCTAATATTTCGTGAGCACCACGAAGTACAATCGCGCATGAGCAGTGGCATGACGAATACCAGATCTGAGTATCGGTTATCAATGAGTCGGATCATACAAACACGAAATCGATATAGTATTGTTGCGGGTACTCAGCTGTCATCTTTTATTTAATTTCGCTTCCGTGATTATGTCACGTGAATTACTAGTTCAGTGGACTGTTCATCTTACACATCATTTCTGATCTCTACTGTACACATCAGTAAGCTTGATACTAATCAATTTCGCATTTGAAGATGCACATCTACTGGAATCTACCAAGTTTTAAGATTTTTTTGTCTCTTTAGTTTATCAATATTAACAATACTTTGCACTGCACTGACAACAATCCTGAAGAAGATCCCTTCCACAATTGAGATCAATTTTACAAGAAAATATCTTCATTTCAATGTTATAGGCAGACGAATTAAATTTTATTGGTATTAGTTTTATCAGTACAGATTTTTACCCAGGGTGCGCCTAAGCAACTGGATGGGTTGGAGGTTTTGAATAGAAAACGGCCTGTTGAAGATCTTGTGACAGGCGGAGTATGCACTGTTCGAAAATTGCTGTCTCCCATGCCGAGTACGATTCAGTCGAGGGGCCAGACGAAGCGTGTCTCTCAACGTCCCGTCACTCCCATACTTTCCAGCCTTTGCATCCCTTCCTATCCCATCCCCACTAGTGACTCTTGTCAATTGTGGGTCACCTTTTCTAGTGTGGTATTACTTCCAATGACTTGTACAACACTTCTTATTTATTTCCTATTATACCTGCTGCTAGGTCCCTTGAGTCCCTTGATCCTGAAGCAATTAGGTTTCGAGGGCTAGGGATTCGTTCATTCTCTCTTCTTCCTTTATCTGCTCTATGTCTCCTTCTTACTACTCTTTCTCTCTCTCACTCTGTCTTACATTCATCTTCCTGACGGCAGCCCCGTCCTTCGATTGCAATGGATAAATCTATTTCTCTAGAAACTACCCCAGGTGGTACGCCACAAAATGTGGAGAATCCACTCTCTAAGGAGGCCGGTCCCATGGATTCTGGGGTGGGGGGACAAACTATTGCTAGCGCAGAACAATGAATTAGATCTGAAAAACATAGAAGTAGGAAACGAACCTAAAACAAATTATGAAAGGAAGTTATGAGAAAATTTAAAGGCTTCAAATAGGAAGGTTGAAGAAGTCACAAAAGAAGAACTTGGCTCTTAAAAATAATATTAGTGAGATTATCTAGAGACTCCAGTTATTAGAAAAACAGGCAAAAGTGGAGCAAATCGAACAACAAAGTAATGAATATCATACAGATGAAGAAGTGGAAAGAGAAACTGATTGGGTTATTAAATCCAAAAAGAGTTATAAGAAAAGGAAAGCCATTTCTTCACCTGATGCTTCTCCTAAACAAGTAAAACCTGAAAATAAAACTCAATCAATTTCCAATGAAAGACGGAAAGAGAAAAAACCTCTAGCACCTCCTCCAAATCAAGTAGCAAGAGTTAAACATTATCAGGAATTACAATCAATTATTAAAGGAGCAACAGATAATTATAAAGTAACAACACTTAATAGCAACATAATCAAAGTAAATATTTCTTCAGATGAAGAACATAGAAAATTAACTCGGGTCCTTGCTGAGAAGAAAATACAGTGGTATACATATGAAAATAAAAATGATATACCACTCAAAGTTATGGTCCGAGGCCTTCATCCCACATGTGAACAAGAAGCAATTATTGAAGATTTACGTGACCGGGATTTTGAAATAATTGAGGCAGTTAATATCATGAAAAAACATAAGGAAAATGACAAAGTAATCAAAATACCTTTGCCTCTATTTATGTTGGCATTCGACAAAAAAGATCCTAACAAAATATACCGAATTAGAGACATCATGGGAATTATAGTCAAAATTGAACCTCTAAAGAAGACTTCCTCGCTTATTCCACAGTGCAAAAGATGTCAAGGTTTTAATCATACACAGCGATATTGTCAGTTAAAAGCTAGGTGTGTTAGATGTGCAGGAAAACATCTCACAAGAGAATGTAAAAAACCTAAAGATACTACCCCTGTGTGTGCAAACTGTCAAGAACGTCATCCACCCAATTACAGAGGATGTGAAGTTGCAAAGAATTTGCACGAATGAGACGGTTAAGAAAAAGCAGAAAAGCAAAATGTCTACCAGAGAAATACAGAATGAACCTGATCAAAAATCTTCTCAACGTTTGCAAAGAGAAACTGGAGATAACCCTAATAAAAAACATATGCTAAAGTGGTAACATATGCTAAAGCAGTAGCAGATAGACAAAATGTTGAAAAATATATTATTGAACTTAGAGAAACTGGAACAATTCAATAAAACTATATTGGAACGTCTGTCTAAGTTAGACTCAGTTGGGAAGAAAGCTAATAAAACGATTAACAAATGATAACCCTAATGGACAGTATCCGTATAGCAGAATGGAATGTCAATGGACTTCTTGAACATAAAAATGAGTTGGAAGTATTTTTGAAAAATCAAAAAGTTGATATTTGTCTTGTATCGGAAACGTATTTTCCAAAAGAAACTGTTATGAAAATGTACGGATATACAGTATATCATACAATTCACCCTTCTCACAAAGCTAGAGGAGGCTCAGCAGTAATTATTAAGAAAAACATTACACACCATGAAGACATCAACATTCAGCAAGTAATGTCTGTTAAAGTACAAATGAAAACCAAAATGTACATAGTACCTTCAATATATTGTCCTCCCCGTCATAAATTACTAAACAACGTTAATGAAAACCTATTTCATTCATTAGGAAACTATTTCATAATTGGAGGAGACTACAATGTCAAGCATACCTTCTGAGGATCAAGATTAGACAATAGTAAAGGAAAGGAACTGGATAAAGCGGGAAGAAAACTAAAATGTGAATTCCAATCTACAAGGAAACCAATGTATTGGCGCACCGATTCGAAGAGAAAACCAAACTTAATTGATTTCTTCATAACAAGAGAAGTGGCATCGAACTATATTAAGATTGAGGATTGTCTGGATGTCATCTGATCATTCGCCAAACCTGATGACTATTAGTAATTCAGTTATTACAAGACAAACTCCTCAAACCCTGAGTAATTGGAAAACCGATTGGAATAATTTTCGAGAAAATTTAGAAAAAAGTGTTGAACTGCAAGTACCCTTGCAAACACCTGAACAACTTGAAGAAGAGGTGGAGAAATTTAATACTTCTATACAACAAGCAGTATGGAGTAATATGCCTTTAATGCAAAAAAAGAATATGGGGTATAATTATCCAAAAGAGGTTCGGGATATGGTAAATAGTAAGAGAAAAGCTAGGAAAAAGTGCCGTCAAACTGGATTCCCAGAAAATAAAACTACCCTTAATAGAATTAGTAATGACCTAAAGAAACTAATAAAAGAATTGAAACATGAAACCTTCAGCAAATTTATAAATCAACTTACTTCCGATAAAGATACGAATTATTCACTTTGGAAAATAACGAAAGGCATTCAAAAACCAAAAACTCAAATACCACTAATAAAAGATGAAAATGATAAGTGGATCAATAGCAGTAAAGAAAAGGCAGAATTATTCGCTAAATATTTACATGAAACATTTCAGCCATTCCCAAGACTTACCCATGAAGAGAGAATCCCTCAAATAAAAAATAATGATAGGAAAGAAATAAAACCAATTACCATAAAAGAACTTGTAAATGAAATTAAATATAATCATAATGCTAAAAAAGCTCCTGGCTACGATCTCATTACAGGAATTATACTTAAAGAATTTCCAAGGAAAGTTTTAGTAAAATTTCTACATTTGATAAATGCTGCTTTCCGATTAAAATATGTTCCTAGTCTGTGGAAGGTAGCTGAAGTCATCATGATTCCCAAACCTGGAAAAGACGAGAACAAACTGTCATCTTATCGGCCAATATCTTTATTGCCAACAATGTTAAAAATCTTTGAGAAATTATGACTTAAGCGACTGAAACCAACTATTGAAGAAAGAAAACTCGTACCAAATCACCAGTTGGATTTAGAGAAAAACATTCTACGATTGAACAGGTGCATCGCATTACAAATATTATTGAAAAATCGCTAGAAGAGAAAGAGATATGTTCTTGTATATTTTTGGATGTTGCCGAAGCGTTCGATAAAGTTTGGCATATAGGTTTGAAATACAAACAAAAACTAGATATCCCTTATGAGTTTTATCGTCTGCTGACCTCATACATCTCAGATCGATACTTTCGAGTAAAATTTGAAGGTAAATATTCAGAATTGAAAACTATTACTGCAGGAGTATTACAAGGCAGTGTGCTAGGTCCGGTCCTTTATCTTCTGTATACTAGAGATATGCCAGATTGTGAAGAAACCACCATTGCAACTTTTGCTGATGATACTTCATTGCTCGTTGGAGGCAAAAGTATTCAAGAGGCAGCAATGAAACTACAGAGAGCTACAAGTCGAGTCGATAATTGGACGAAGAAATGGCGTATTTAGCTCAATGAATCCAAATCTGTCCATATAAATTTCACCAATAAGAAAATTGACCCAGTGCAATTGACCATAAACTCAAAAGTAGTACCGTATGGATATACTGCAAAATATCTAGGAATGACTCTTGCTTCCAAACTACGCTGGAAGGAGCATGTTATACCAGCAAGTTTTAAAACCCAACTGGACATACGGTTTACAACTTTGGGGTTATACCAAGCAGACAAATATAAATTACATCCAGCGCTTCCAAAAAAAAGTTTTGCGATGTATTGTTAGTGCGCCATGGTACATTAGAAATGATGACATCCACCGGGACCTCCATATGGAGACAGTTGTCGACGAGATACGAAAATCTGCATCAGCAGCGCCTGCAGCAATACGTTAACAGTGAAGTCACCAAAGTTCTTGATCATGCTGAATAGCATCGTCGACTCAAGAGGAAGAAATCAAGTGATCTTATAGAATAAAGAACTATAATATTATAATAAAGTGTATAAGCGAATTCTATAAATGAATGGACATTCGTGTAATGATTTTATATGTTTGTAAACAAGTTACTAGATAATCTGTAAAGATTAGTTGTAGCAATTTTATAATAATAAAAAAATATAATGAAACACTCACTGAAGCTGCATCAATTTCAATTATTGCAGCTGCCTGAAACATATTCCACAATATTCAACTTGAAATTATAGAAAGAGATACTTCATATAGTTGGCAAAATACAAAATAGTAAAATTAATACAAAATTAGAACGCTTTCTTTTCCCGCAATATGTACTTTCCTCATTAGCTGATTTCATTACAAAAAAATCAAATAAAGGATCTTTAAAGGATCAAAATTTACTTCTTTTTCAAATATCTTTTCCATTAATAAAACGAGACAAATTAAGTTTGAGTAATTTTTGAAGAATGGAACTTACCAGCAAGAAGCAGAAGTCCAACGTTGTTAATACAGCACTCATGCTGGAGTGAGTCCATGTGTCACATGTATGCATCGCATGATCGTACATCGCATGGTTTTCGGAAGCGTCGTTGATATTATCACAATACAAAACACATTCTGACTGCGCATATAATTGTGTTATGCACAGTCTTTTTTATCAGATACACTTACGTAACTTGAGTAAGGTACGAGTACGAGAGATCACTATCAAAAGTAGTATTCTAGAGGTTGCAGAGAAAATATTTGGAAATTAACTACAAAGAAGAATAAATCATGAGATGATTAATATAGAAGAACAGTTGATCAGAAAAACGAAGCAAAGAAAAAGTGAATTAAAGAACGAACGAGAGCAAACGAAGAAGAATATACCTGAATAAGGAGAGAGGAAAGAATATTAAGGAGAAAGAAAAAGAAGCAATCGAAAGAATAAAAAATTCGGAGTATAGAAAATGCACGAAGAAGAGATTAATCTCGCAAATTCTACCGAGAGACAAACCATTTAGTCAAAGCTCCCAATAAACAAATGCTGGAATGTAAGGACAAAAAAGGGAACATCCTAACAGAAGAAGAAAAAAGTACTAAAAAAGTTGGCTCTGTTTTTCTTATTACTGCTTAACAAGGAGGCAATAGAAAGAGAAAGTAATATGACCATAGGTAATATAATCATATAAGCATGAGGTATATCAAAATGAACCTGACAGAAAAACGAAGTAAAATATATCCTCTGACATGAAAGTTGAAAATTTACAAATTGCACTGATCTGATTATATTAAAGCCGAAATAATTAAAAAAGGGGGAATAGACTTGGAAAACTGTATCTTCAAATTTATGCTGGGTTATAGACAAGATCGCTCTGCTATTGATAACGTACATATATTTATACCAATACACATGAAAAATGTCATGAAATATCCATATAGATATCCAAAATATATCCATAGTCTTCGAACAAGCTTTCCACGCTGTTCATAGAAATGTTACTTACTCAAGTCTTAAATAAAATGAAGTTCCTTATAAGATGACACGTTTAGTTAAACATCCTTCAGAACTCTACAAATCTCTGTTGTTCAAATTAAAATCAATTCTCTTTCTGATAGCTTTCTAATAAATGTGGGTGTCAGACAGTGCGATTCGTTGTCAGCATCATTATTTAGTACAGTGATAGACACTATCAAAAAATGGCTTGTCTCAAGAAGAAATATCTCAACAAGATAACAGCAAATGTGCTTACAGAGATAATATTTGATATTAACATGAACTTTTTCTGTTCTGCAAGATACATTCAGTAAACTTTAAGGAGCACAAAAAAATCGATCTACAATTATTTGTATAAACTCAACAAAAACTAAATATATTAAATGCTCGAGGAAACCAATAAATAGAAGATGAAACATTATAATAGGAGAAACAGAATTAGAAAATGGGAAAACCTTTGAATATCAGAGTACATTACTCAATACAAATGACGAAGATGAATAAGTTATAGCTGAAGATAAATCAAATTTTATTTATAAGAACATAAGTAACAGTGACTTAATTTCTAGAAGAATCAAAGTTCAAATATGAGTATATAATACTATTTGTTTGGAAAAAATAAGTTACTTACTTTGAACGATCAGGTGCGGAAAGAATTATTGTAATTGAAGCGAACGGACACTTGTAGTTTTCAGGTTCCTTAGGGCGCATGCGCAGTGATAACAACTTGATATTGGCGCTTATAAGATAAAATATTTTCTATTATAATCAGTGCCCTTGTGACTTTGAAAGATCGCAGGTAAGAAAGAAAGTTCAAATTCTTACTATGAGAGTGCGCTCACGTACAAGTTTTGCGAGGAGATTCAGAAACAATTGCCAAACGCGCGTGCGCGAGTGTCAATTGCCGCAGCCAGAAGCGGGCCAGGAGTAAATTCTGTTGGAGTACATTATTTATTGTATTGTTTTGAAATTATCAAACATTCGGATGAAAGGGATTTTCTCTTGTGTTAAATTTCAATATTGAATGTTTGTGCATGCTCTGACGTTTCATCATATTCAACGTTACATCATAAAATAGCATATTCAACGCATTCTTGATCAAAATAATGGTAAGATAAACTGACAATCAAGCAATCTAACATCCAATCATATCTCTTACTTCGACAATGAGGTATATTATATCTTGAGCTTTCATTAAGCCGTTCTGATCAATTGTTTGGCAGAGACGAAGTAGAGAGCTGATAGCTGGGGTTCGAGGTGGTGTGAAAGGTTGCTGTGTTATGTTTGTATAAACAAATGGTGCCGAAACTCTGGCCAGAAGACCTTGAGATTCTCAGATGGGTATAAGGAACCAGCTCGTGTATTGAATTATTCTAAATATTTCATAATTATTCTTGCATAGTTTGAGTGAAGCTAGCAAATTTAAAATCTGGTGAGAATACAGGCTTGTAAATAAATCTTCCTCGGGTATTCTTCATTTCAATTCTATATTATGTTGGAATTCAGCAATTAAGCTGTTAGTATAACTTGAGCATCTCATTTTTTTGAAATTCTAAATGAAAAATGAGGTAATTCTTTCTTTGACAATTCTCTGGTCTAAAAGAATTTGGTCGTCCACAAGTAATCTGCATTAAAGTGTTAAATTAAAATACATTGAATTCTAGTTCTTCATGAAGATGTTGTTTAATTCATTGTCATATATATTCCTATTTGCACATCTTATATAAAGAAATACAGACAATTATTGAATTCTCCTTATCAGGTCAAAATAACATATGATGACTTGTTTCGTTGTTCTTTGTATTGTCATGAATATTATGTCTGTCACAACGACATGGTCCCTGGTTCATTGTTTTATTTTGTTTTTGGGTTTACTATCATTTTGAATTGGATATAATAAAATTGGGACTGCCCTGCTCGGATTAGGTTGGAATTAATTAAAAGAAAAATGCTTAATATGTTCAATATTCAACGGTCCTTCCGCATATAATAAATTTCCTGCTACCTAAAATCGTATGGTGGTTTGTGTGTATAAAATTGTTGTCTCCTGTTGTAACAAGGTTATACACAATGTTGTTAAGATGCAGTAACAGTGATTCCTTTCTATCATTTTACATTGTCAATAATTGTAAATGGAATCTTGAATTCACAACAACCTGGTACATAGTATAAATATCATGAATAATTCATAACACAGTATATTCGGTTAAATTGGCGATAGTGATTTCTGACTGATAAAAGGTTCCTGTAATAATTCATGAAGTTATTGAAACATATAATCAATTGGGACAGAGGCTTCCTGAGAACCCTCACAGATTCAAGTTCAATGTCAAGTCATGTTGAGAAAAATTAGTTCAAAGATTCCATGTGATAAAAGTCAATATTCTTGTAAAATCAAGTGTGTTATTCTTCATGTAGTATCTGCAATTGCATATTAAATAGATATAAAACTCCCCAGGACTGATCAACTTGCCACTTCTGCAATATTTAAAGGAACTCGTAGGCAGGCGGACTTAAGAGTCAAATATAATCACTTGTAGCGTGACATTTATTAAATACTATATCATCTAAAATCCCCTTAAGGTTGAGCGATTCGACCATCAACTCCCTAAACTTCAAATCAGTCTATGTACAAAAATAGTATCATTGGGAAGGGCGTACATTTATATCTGAAATAAAATAGCTTAATTACAAAATTACCTAACGCTGAATAATATCAAATAACATTCTTCATTTCAATTTCTATCTTGCCATACAATACAAGCTCTAAAGTAGTGGGTCTCAATATCATTTTTCGCTAATCACGGTCTGTCATCATTTTGTTAAAAATGACCTTACTAAATATGGAAGTTTTACATCATTCATTGCTTATTGTATCCTTGATTAAATCCACCCAATCATATCTCTTACTTCGACAATGAGTTATATTATATCTTGAGCTTTCCTTAATCTCCCCAGGACTATACAAATTGACATTTCTGAAATAGTAAAAGCGCTCTCCGAAGGCAAGAGGACTTGAGAGTCAAGTGTTATCATTCTGAATAATTGCAATTTTAGTAAATTCTGTGTAATTAAAATTCCCTTAAAATAGGGTAATTATAGAATATCAACATCCCTTAACTTGAGTTGAAAGTTTATGTAGGTAGTTACCAGTAAGGAAAGTAAAATCCTCTACCTTAATTCCTGCTAGAATATCAGAAAAATTAGCTTACTGCTGCTTATGCAAGAATGTCAAAATCCGAAAGTAATATAAAGTTGCAGGCTTTGAGTCAACTATTCCCATTCGAGGCTCCAACATCGCGCAAGATCCCTCTATCGCCGCATTCAGAGAAATTCAGATTCGCGTTTCTCAATGCATGTTCACATATTATTTTACTGTTGATTCAAAATATTCTGCCTCGAATAAAACACGTCAACCATTGAAAATCAGCCACATATTGTCTATTAAAATTTGTGTTACATATAATTGTTATCCTCAGAGTAAATTGTTCAACCATTTACATTATGCCTTCTTAGCTGTGATGTATTGGAATTGCACTTGATTATTCTTACTATTGTATAATCTTGGACTCACTTATTGTTTATTTAACAATTTGTTATCCTCAAGTGAAAATCGTTTAAACATTCAAATCGTGCCTCATGTGTTGAAATGAATTGGACATGTGTCATGTTATTCTGTCAGGTATCTTGTAAGTTACCTTTATTCATTGTTCAGTCAACGACTAAATATCTTGACTGAAAATCAAGATTTTCAATCAAATCACACATTCAATATATGCCATCTGAGTTGACGTGAATGAAAAGTAAGTTGTAAATTCTGTCAAAATGAATACTTCAAGACCTGACCAACTCGTGCTGCCAGCGATGGGCTCTTTCAAATCTGATTCTTACTTAACTCACATAATTGTCACGGATCTGCTCTGACCATAGGATATGTTCGTGTCACCTGTAATGACCTCTAAAATCACCTATATTATTGATTATTGGTCAAAATATACCAGAGAAATAATTGCCCGGCGCCAGACTTTCGAAAAAATAATAAGTTACTTGCTTTGAACGATTAGGAGAGGAAAACATTATTGTAGCTGAAGCGAACAGAAACTATTAGACCAGTAGTGAGTTGTGGGGATAAAGGGCGATCCGTGATCACGAAGAAGGAAAACAGATGAAGAACTAGAGAGTTAAAAAAAACAAATAAAATCTCAAATGTTCTGAAATGGATTGGTCATTTAGAGAGAATGGACGAATAGAGAACAAAAATCTAGATGGGAGGATGAAGAGTTCCGGGACATCAAAGCAATGGGAGTAAGAAATTGGGAGAACGTTGCAAATAATAGAAAAAAGTGTAGAGAAATGATTGAACAGGCCAAGACCCCAGAGAAGACAGAGAGTTGTAGCGCCAAACGAATAAGTATATTCTTATTTATTTTATCTTTTTGACTTTTTGAGATCTTTATGCAAAAAGAAAACCAAAAATGAGATGGCACAATAATTAAACACATTTTTTTTTGAACTCAATGACTGGTCTTTATGTCCTCTTCATTTTGCTCTCTGTCGAGCGAGACAGAGTGCTCCACGTGACCACACAATCAATGCCTTGGTGCAGCAGCTCTGGTGTCCGCACTCCAAATTGCAGTAGACCACGCGATGCTTGCGTAATTCACTATGCGAGAATGCGATAATCAATTTCCCAGCAGGACAGTCTCCACTTGACTGGAAGGTTGTTTAGACAGCTGAAGAGAAACACGGGGATGTGTGGAAGGTGCAGGTATTCGAACGGCACGTGTGTACGTGTGACAACAGACAATGAATTGTCCGCAGCAGAAGGGGTTGCGTTAGCGGATTATGGAATGGAATGAACATGGAATAATGTTTCTCCAATGCAAAACGTGATACTTAAATGTTGTATTGATGGGATAAAAGGAATGTTTGCTAGGGATCATAAAAAACACTCCCTCCTATTTCCTCAACATATGCTTTCATTGCGTCGAGTGAGGGACTTTGAAATTCTTCCGAGAGCATTTCAGTGATTCAGTCAGATTAGAATCAGTTCTGTCATTTGGGATTCCTACTCAAACTGAAAATGAGAAACGATTCGTTCTGTAGTGCCGGTACCCTTCTTAATATATCACTCTCACTAATCATCACATTACTATTATTTAAGTAGAATAGTTAACATCAATTTCATCTCTTGAATTTATAAAATTTAACCTTTTATAGAAACAGTGATTTACTGTGGATAAATATACTGTTTCTATAAAAGGTAATACAACTGCAATAATTTTATTTAAGTACTAGAAGAGTAATGATTTTGTTTCTCCTGTTTTTTATTTAACTAAACAAACAATTATAAAACTGACTGTTAAATACAAAGTTATGTATTATTTCAATTTTAAATGAAATTTTACAGTTAAACGAAATCCCCACTTCCTATGTTTATGAGCTATTTTCTTAACATTTAAATCTCAATGAGTAGTAAATTAAAGAGAAACGTGAACCCAATCGCGTGTTTAGCAGTTGAGTCACTCAGAACAGCAAATGGTGACACTAAAACGTGTTTTGTCTCAGCCACCGTCTCACGCACTCTAGCCATGAAACACAACCCAACCTCGCAGAGAAATGCTCTTACATGGATACTAAGAAGCTTATGAAGGTACAACCCCGTTACGAGACAACTTCGCGCCGTGTACGCGCAGGAAATGACTCAGTGACACACCAACACTTTTATGTGGCAATTATACAACCTCATTTTCTTATTTCTCATCGAAAAAAAATTATTTGCTTTAGAAAGTGAAATCGAGAGCTAACAATGATAAGTATGATAATTGCCTCTACAGAATTTATTCCAGCCTCACTTAAAAATAGACATATACAAAAAGTAAATAAGACCAAGTCAAACTGCCCCACAACAGGCACGTAAGGTGCTCAAGAGGTTCAAAGAATGAAAAAAAGAGGAAATTTTAAAAGAAACACTTTAGCCTACATAATTATTCTAGAGGAGTACCTGGGACTTATTCGCAATCCTTCTTAATTACGCAATCTTTCCATTCCTTTCTTAATCCGCATTGGATGAATAGCTAAATCAAGGTTAAGATATTTTCTATATGAAATCCTTTCACATCTATCGAACAGAAGTAGTAGTCGTTTGTGTTATTTTTCTGTTCACGCCGCATCATAGTAATGCCAAAACGATATGAGTTTTTCTTACCCTTAATCCACAAACGAAGATCCTCCCCGCATCTTCTGCACACCTTATGTGAATCCCATGCTTTGACTTGATTTCCAAGTTTGCGAAATAAACTTTCTTCACAAACTCACTTATGTTTCTTAGTTAATTTTTCATTGTATATTCACCACAAACATAAAAGAAGCTGTCGGGAGAAATTACACAACCTCTGTGAGCCATATTCCAGAAATAAAAATACGAGCACAGAAGCGTTCGAATATTGGATACAATCTAAGTGTGGCATTAGATGGCCAGCGAGATACTGAGCTTATTTAGCTTGTTAAAACATGATCTAATGCAACGGCAGGTTGTTTATATTTATTCGTAGTACCCCAGATAACATGTCGAAACACACTCAATCTTAGTTTTAAGGTCACGAAGTCTTAGTTTTAAAGCCATTATTTAAATAAAAAAATGATACTAAATTTTAAGTTAATTATAAATTTTACACTAAAAACAAACAAAACTTGAATGTAACAAAATAATTGACGTGATGGAATATTTTTAGTATTCTTTTCGTTTTTACTAAGTTGAAATCTATGCAGTTTTGTATAAAATGCAGAAATGTATAAAAATCCTATGCAGTTGTTTACTTGCAGACCTGTGTAATCAAACTTACCCTACCAGTGAAGCTCTGGCCGGGTGGACTATTTCCATCCCTCGCTGTTCGTAAGAACACTATGAACAGAGAAATATAATGCTGAGGGACGCTCTGAGTCAGCAGTCAACACTTCCGAGGGACCTGATCCCAAATCTACTGGCGAAGTCTCCAGACCAACATCTGTAATACAGAAAGCATCTGGACAAACCTCTGCTGATGAGGAGATGGTATCTTTTGCGAGGGAGGAAAATTTAACACTCTCTAAGATTGATGAAGCCAACCTTCATAAGAGTCCGAGTACCCCATGGTACTCCGATCATTTTGACAACGCGGTAGATAAACTGAACATGCTACAATTGAAGAGGCGCAACTTAAGAAGACCATGGAAGTTAAACTGACTGAATGTGTAGAAAACTTCCACCCAAAAAGTGGAGTCAAATAAATTCCGTAAGGTCAACGAGGCAGTGGGAGGTCAGCGAGGCTGAGAGTAGTGCCAAGTGGAGTAACTTTGATAGATCCACCCCACAAACCTCCGAGACTACATGATACTTTGATAGATCCACCCCACAGACCTCCGAGACATGAGGTCAAAAACGGCTCAAGAAAGGCCCCGAAAGAGAAAATAGAATACCCTCGACCTGGAAACTCTACGGACCCTGAATACTTTCGAGTTGCTCTTACCTCCATCGAATTATTTCCGGAGGTAAAACTCCAAGACCAACAAAGGGAGCTGATCCAAGTTGCTCTCATGGGTGCTCTGGAGTCTCTTCAGAATGGCAAGTTCCCTAAGTTCACCAGTTGATACATGGAAAGGGAATACGTTATCCTTTCCTGTGATAATGAACTAACTAAGAAATATGTGGAGGCCACCGTGCCTCTGCTAATTGCTTCTAAGGAAGCCAAAAACAAATTCGAGAGTAGAAAGGTTATCTTAAAGTCAACAAAGATAATCCTCAGAACTCCGAAGGAAGTTGCCAAAATGGACCTTGACATGCTTGGCAAACAAAACGAGATCTTCACAATCACGACTGGAATATTATACTCTTGTATTTCTTATTGATGTCACTGAGCTGGTAGCTATCAAGGAACAAACTGTAGAACGTTTTTGGACCTTTGTCAGGTGAAACTTGTCATTGTGGATGCTAAAAACCATGCCTTGAGGTAAGCATGTAGTGCAATTAGGTACCCTCAGCTGCTTTCTATAAATTGTTTATAAAATAGGACATCGACCTCGCACTTATCCAAGAGCCAGAGCTACACAATGACAGAGTTGTTGAGCGAGGCAAAACTGAAGGAGAGTTCATGTTTCAACACATCTTGAACTATCAGATGATACATGTTTCGGGTATTTCAACCCGGCGCAGGCATGTGTAATCGATATGACAGCGGCGTACATGATAGCTGCAACTTGGAGAGCTTGGATGAGTTTCGACTTAACGTAGAGTAAGCAGATTAAGCTTTGTCAAACCTGTCTCATGATATGAAGGTCACGGGACTACAACGGCCATGTAATTTCCTGGCGTGCAGCACCGTCTCGGGCGACTCGTGGACTCTTGATTTCATTTAAATAGAAATGAAACCCTCGCAATTAATGTACACGCTCCGTGTCATCAAGCCCATATAACGATAGAGCTACAACACCATAAACCAAGTACAAAAAACCGTATCAATGTACGAGTAATTTAAAACGAAAACATTGCTTAGCAGAATAAACATAAAGTTTCTTCCAATACTTTAAAAATATTTTATAGAAGATAGTGTGCGCGATCAACCGACAAGCATTTTCAGGTGATTATGGCACGTAGTCGCGGTGCTGCGGCTTCACATATTGGATGTTGGAGTATTAAATCTAAAAAAAAACCATTCTCCAATGTCTTAATGACTTGTTTTGTTTTTTGTTTTGCTAGCAATATACCAACACATTAAAGACGGCAAAGTACCTAATATTTAAAAAAAAATCCTGTGTATTTGACCGAACGGTGAAGGGTATTTTCTGGGTCATGAAGATTCTGACCAATTTGAGGACATAGTTGATTTCCTTCCTCTTGCTTGTGAGAATTAAGTGTAGCAATTTTTTCCGGAAAATGCTTCCCTTGCTTCCAAAATTTTTAAACAGAGTTGCTATTTAAAAATAAATAGTTTAGTAAGGCGTAAAAATAAGTACGAAAATAATGTTCATTCTAGTTTGGTTGAATCGAAAAAAACATACATTATGAGACAAAATAAACGACGCACTTACTTCATCTCATGTTATACGTTTTATATTTTGAGATTTATTATTGTGTAATTTGGGTTCAGGATACCACTATATGTGTACTAGAGACACCTGTAACAACAGGTTTCAGTGCCACTTCCTTCGCGCCAGGTGACCCTTAGTTAGGCAAGGTTGAACTTATCCCCTTAGTGGTGTGTGACGAAGATATTTTATCGAAGAGTTTCAAGAAGAATTTGGAAAACCTAGGAATCAACGAAGGTCACTCAAAAAGCTGTACTCCAGCAGACAAGTCACATTGTCCGAAAAGTTTTGAATTAATTAATATCTCATCGTACAGGCCAGGATGAATTTCCTTCCTGGATCGATAAAGCACAATCCTAATACGAACTATGGGGTGGGTGGATGTTTTCCTGTTCTACTTAGAAAGAACCCGCCATAGTATTTAATATTTATTTTTTAGTATATAATAGTAATGAAAACAACATTTTATTTCCTATAAAAATTGAACATTTTCGATTGTGGTAGAGGAAGCCAGAACGATCTCGCCACTAAATAAATGAAATGTATTATTACCGTTATTTTTCCCTTCTCTTTCACATTCCAATAGAATGGCAGCTTGTAATGTACAGGCAATACCTTACAATACTATTATGATTGAGATAAAAAAATTTGACTTTGTGACACGTCAACTATTATTATTATTATTATTATTATTATTACATGACATAATAAACCGCCAAGCTTAAATATGACATAAAAGGCCGCCAAGCTTAAATATGACATAACAAACTATACCAGAATGTTACGTAATATCGTGTCTTAATCCTGGATTCTGAATCGTCATGAGCTCTCTCAACTGTTTCCAGAGGGAGTAAACCATGAATATCGGAACAGCGAACACAGATGGTGCTAATTGCATCGGGGCACCACGTTGGTGGAAGGTATACAATTTAGACTCGGCGAATTTCAAATTAGAAAAGTCGATTAAAAGCTGTTGTGATTGTAGTACTACATTGCATAAGGAACAATACATGAAACATCTTAAATGAAAACTATCTTTTCCATGCGGCAATGTTTTGGGGGAAGTAATGTAATTGATTGTGAAAGTTAATCGTAGACTTATAACAGGAAAATATCAGGGTGGTGATTTTTGGGTCATTTCCTTGCATTAAAAAAGGTTAATTTTTTTTTTTGGTGGGGCTTTAGGGCTCGTCAAAAAGGTTAAAAGTGAGGAATTAAAGCAAATAAAGAATGCAGATGTTTAGTAGCAAAACTATATTAAGATTTTAAATATTATCTCTCGTGCATTAGCGACATAAAATAAAATGGTAGTATTTTAGATGTGGCATACAAGATAGGTCAGAGAAATCAAAACTTCACCGCTGGTCCTCAACTTTACGTCAAAATGTACACTATGAAATATATTTTATACTTCTTAGTACAAACGCACGTACCGTGTACGCTACAATAGAATCTCGAAAAATGATAACAATATACCGATACAATTTTTAATGATTTTTACATAAAATATAACTTTTCTCTAAATAAAATATACAGGAAACAATGAGATTTGTCAATATGAAATTTTAACTTATTTCCTATGTCCTATAACTACATACCTTAACACCTATACTTCTTTCGTGATCAAGTCTATTAAAATGTTTTTGATTTTGAGACATCAGATTCTCAATCCTTCAGCATTTTTGTTTCTTCTTCTTATCACTATATGTAACGAAAAAAACACAAATCAAAGATCGGCAAATAACTCTTCATTAAATTCAAAAGTTGGCTGGCCTGCTTCTAACATAAGCTACGCTCGTAAATGTGCTCTGTCTATTTTCAAGTTTAATTTTCTTACTATTTTATTTTCTCGAGTTTTTGCGATTCTGTAGCTAAACTTAGGTGTTTTCTACAGCGTTATGTGTATTTTGTTTCGAGTGGTTAAGATACAAATAGGTTCGAAAAACATTACTGTACATTGAAATATTGAACCGAATTTTATCAACTCTGTTTTTTGTGTTATTCTAACGGGTGATTAAGTGTAGGACAGGATTATCATACATATTTTCTGGGAGCATAAAAATAAAATATTACAAACGGGGACGACCTTCGTTCGACCAACCGTAGACAAACTTGAAACTGCTTCCATATTTGGCAGACCAATAGAAAACTAGTACTGGTGAATATATCCCTATTAAGTCGTAAGGGGAGAAAATGTTTTATTACGCCGCATTTTATTATACATGTCTTGGACTTCCATAACAAAAAATATTCTTTGTTCTTAACTTCAATAAACTTTATCAAGTGTAAGTCAAGTTCCCTCTCCACAGAGAAACACGAGGTCGTCTGATCAGATAAGATAAGGTATTGCAAACATTTCTACTTACAGTCCTAGATGAAAGAAATAATTTCAACAATTAACTATACAAAGAAAAAATGCAGATTTTTGTATATATTTCTATGAATTGACAAAATTTTGTTTCAAAAGAATACTTTTATATAAAGAATATAATAATTTCTGAGTATAAAATGAACTAATTTGAAGTGAGTTGGCCCTCCCAACGGCATGGGAGACGTAGCTCAAGACAACGAAGTCCTACCACGAACGATTCAATCAATAAGCCACTGGTTCAATCCCACGTGATATACGAGATAAGATTTTTGAAAGCGAATACAATTATAAATCAGCTGAGAATGTCTGTATGAGAGGTGAAACAATATATCTTGATGACAGCTCTCACGATGCTGAGAAAACTATTGCTATTAGGCAACGTCGCATAACGCGTCATCGCACCAACTTTGTTGGCATCAAAGCATATAACAAGCTTTTGCAGTTCATTGCCGTATCATCTGATATATTCGAATGTCCTCGCATTACTTTTATTTTTGTTCAATGTGTTGAAAAATATCGAAACATACAACGCTAAGAAAATCGAAATTAGGCACCGTTTTATAAGATATTTATTATTTTAATACAACCTAGCTTCCTCAAGTATTAGGTTTGTTTCATAAAATAGTCTCGCGTAACTGTACTTTATTCACACTTTGTAATGTGGTTCTTTCAATTCCCACTTTAGAAACTCTTAAATTTGATATTGCTGATTTTGCAATAGAGACATGTGTTAGTCGCCACGTGTGCCTTTGAATGAAACCTACAAGGACAACAAACCCTATCATTTACTAATATCAAACTAATAATAATTTCAAAAGTGTATTTTAACATTCTGACCGAAAATCAATAAGGTGTATGGTTTAGAGTGGGATTTAATATTGAGAGTGTTGAAACTTAATATTTCTAAACGAATATAACAAATGACTGATAGTAAATTTGTCATTGCGATCTCTCTCCATAATTATGTTTGTCTTCTCGATCGATGCGTTCTAAAGTTGAGTTATTTCAGGTTATAGAATATGAAATCCTACTGAATTAAATAACGAAAGTTTCATCTTCGGTAACCTGCATAAATCTAGCAAAAATTTCTGAAATTGAAATAAAAGTAATGTAGTTTCTTAATTGTGTTTGTTCAGATCACAACTACATTTAGTAACATTATTGAATTTGAAAATAGGGTTTTATAAGTAAAATGCATCTAAATATTGTGTTTGAATTAATACATCCTATGGATATATCAGTGCATTCCAATTTGTGAGAGTATTTTGATATCCGTTTTTTTCCCAAACTTGTTCGTTCGTAATCTAATACTTCTGTTACATATCTTACTATTAATCAATAAGTGCAAATATTATAAAATATTCGGGAAACACTTGGATCTACAACAAAGAACACATCTTAATTGATGAGAATATGTTTTTATTTCTTTATGCCATGGGCTCCTATGGGGCCTACAAGGAGACAGTTTGACTTGACTAAAGAAAATTCTCAAGATATAAGCTTAAACCTAAATATTTCGTAAACGTACGGCTCGTCTAGCAAATTTATGTGATTGAATTCTTGCAATGTAATCCAGATTGTATCGTGGATCACTAGCGATTTTTCTGCATTATTCATCATTCAGTTACACAATACTATATATTCCAATATATTGCATTCAATGGCATGTCGTATTGAGACCACATAATTGCGAACTGATTGAATTTCAAGGAGAAATTAAGCTTTTTGTCTTCATAAGTATTACTTGCTAGAAATACTTTGAAATGTTTATGACTAAAAACTAAACAATATTCCACTAATAATGATAAAATTCAATGTTTCTCTTCGCGAGTTTTATTACGAATCTCTTCGTTTTTTCTACTCTACAATTTGACCACCAAATATAAAGCTTCTTCAATTCTGTTCTGTTTGTTACACAAAAGTGACGTATCATTCGAGTCTCCGGGGTCTGTTCGGGATGAACACTTCTGCGATCTAAATATATATTTTAAAATGCAGCAAAAAGCAGAACGCGATTTAAATACCCCGCATACGTCACATAAATATTCCAATGAAAAACCTTATTCGTATAATTTCATCTTTTTGTTCAACACCTTCTAAAAATAAGAAATTCTCTATTGTATTGATGGTAAAAAATTATGTTAATTAGAGAAGATTTCTAGATTTAAAATAACAAGTTCTTAAAATATGTCCCTGAATCTGGAATGCTGAGACCAACTAGTTACGATAACTTCATATTTAAATTTGTATGTATCTTGTCAACTGCGTCGCTGCTAATTTAATTTACTGTAAATTTTATGCTTAATGTCTAATTAATACGTTTATCTTCACAAATATAAATATCCATGTTGGTTCGCAAAAAGTTATATACTCGTAAAGAATGCATCTAAATTACCATGTTTGTCCCCTGCTATTGAAATCAATGAATAATACTGAATATCGATGTTAACATTTTAAATGAAGAATGAATTTTTATTATTAATATTATTACTATATGTGATCCAAATGAATTTTGTATTTGTGAAGAATAGAAGTGGTACTCTTTTGAAATTAATGTGAATGAATTATAATTATTTCCCTGAATTTATATAAGTGTACAGGAAGGAAAACAAGAAAGAAGGAACATAAGATAGAAAGAAAGGAAACATAAAAAAGTTGATAAAGAAAGAAAGAAGGATGAAAGGAAAAAGGAAGAAAAGAAGGAAGGAAAGAAGAAAGGAAAGAAGGAAGGAAAGAAGGTAGGAAAGAAGAAAGGAAAGAAGAAAGGAAAGAAGGAAGGAAAGAAAGAAGAATAGAAAGAAAGAAATTATGAAAGGTAAAGTAATGAAAGAAATCAGAGAAAATGATGAAATTGATATCTGAGAGAATGAGATATACTCAACTAAATGCAATATTAATTTTTATTCTATACTACATTCAGGAATATTTTTCTTGTATTGGTAAATTACTTAATTTTCCCATAATTGAAATGTGATATTTTATTGTGCAAATAACTTCGTCAATCTGTGTGAATAAAACTCAATTTCATTTGAGTATCTTAATAAAAGTGATTTGTGTTTTTTTAATATTCATTGATATCTGAATTTTTTTGCTATTACTTTCTCAGCATTATGTTGCACTATTTCAGGCAAAGTGTTATATCTGGGATTAATATATTTCTATAAATGTAATTTATTTATTCTTTATGAATATCGCTAGAATTAATCTTTCGTGTTTTTCATTCATATTTTACACAATTGTTTTCTTTAATTCTTGAATTCCGATTTACATAAGAATAGTATAAAAGAATTACAAATTATGTGAAATTACGATAGACAATATACATCACTTCATGCCAATGAGCTTTGAGTTCTTTACGCCACTGTAAAAAATTCAGAAATTATAGCAATATTTATATGTAATTCCTGATTCAAAATTTTAAAAATCCATACATCTTGCGATGATATCCAAAATTTTTATAAAAACAATGCTTTTTTACAGTAAGAATCAAATCCTTTTACGGAGAAGTTTAATTTGTTTTATATTCCCTAGGACGGCGTTGTGAGACAACAACTTGAGATGTCATTTTAATATAGAGAATAATAAATTTTATTGAAGTTAAGAACAAAAGAATATTTTTCGTTATGGAAGTCCAAGATGTGTATAATAAAAAATTACGAAATATTTTTATAATAGCTGCGTAATAAAATATTTTCTCGCCTTACGACTTAATAGGGATATATTCACCAATACTAGTGTTCTATTGGTCTGCCAAATATGGAAGCAGTTTCAAGTTTGCCTACGATTTGTCGAACGAAGGTCGTCCCCGTCGCAGGGGAGTGGCGTTGAAAACCTAACAAATCCAAACTGCAAAGAACGCGGGACTTATAAGATTTTCGACAGCCGATTTATAATTCCAGGACTGTACAATCGTCCAACCTAAACGAGATCACGTCAGCGCACGCTTATTATGTAGATGCGTATCACTTAAACTTGGCCATATCAAGTAAATTGTACTCATAATTATTATTACAAATACAATCCACGGGAATAAAAGTTGTTAAATACACACACATGTCAATGAAGTTGTGCATAGAGATGTTCGGAAATTTCACTGATAATGTTGAAAATAACTTTTAGAATCGGGGGTGGCATTTGTATTAATCCTTTTGTAATTATTTTTTTAGAATATGAAAGATATGAATAGTTGCAATTAGAAATAATGAAGTAACAATATAAAGTATTTGTTTAAAAGTGACTCTTATAACTTTTGACATTAAAGTCGATGAATATTCTGTAAATATTATAATAAGTAGCTAGCCAATCTTGTTCTTTTTAGGGGTCACATAAATCATGATTGCGCCTTGGGTTGCAGGAATGTTAAATGCACCGATGCCTTTGGACGCATTGATTGGAATTCATTGATCCCTTTCTTTTTTCCAGTGAGTAAATTAGTGTATTGTCCTCCACATGATCATACGCAGTGTTTGGGAACTTTTTGACAATAAGAAAAGAGATCTGTCATGTTACTGAACACTTGAAATGTGACGCACAAAGTACCCATTCCCTATCAGTACGATTGAAGAGCGTAATTCTTCGTAATGGGATTTTGAACGGATCATCGGTTTTCCTTTGAATATTACGACTCTCACCCGTCAGGCCTGCGAGTGAAAGCTGAACGATCCTATTAGTTGTGAGCTGCAGCAATCTTGGTTCCCTTACTGAACGATTCGCGCGAATGGGAAATGGGAAATTACTTATGGCTTTAGTCCTTATTTGTTCCCATGAGTAATCCATTATATTAGCTTCTGCAGGAAAAAATGTTTTGAGGATAAAATTCGATTAAGATTTATGGCAGATTGAAACTTAGTGTACAAGAAATTTTTGCCATCTATTTTTTTCTTTCAATCTCTTGTGTTTTTGTATAATTTCATGTACAATAAAAAGTATTGAAATAATAAGTAGTAAAAATGACAAACAAAATATTTACGAAAAAATATATTAATTATAAAACGAAGAAAACACAAAATGAAAGAGTAACAAAGTCACGGAATAAAAATGCACGTATTATTTGTTGCTGCTAGTAATTTTGTGGTAAACTCTTTAAATAAGGTGTTGAAGTAAAGCAATAAAACACAAGTAAACATTTCAATTTTACAGGCTAAATATCGATTATAGCTAAAAATATAGGGTGTAAGCTTTTGTATCTTTCAAAAACAAACAATTTTTATTTGAAGAGTTTATTAAAATCAATATTTTTCTCAAAACGTACACAGAAATACTATTTCGCAATAAAAATTGTTTGTATCAAATTTGCAAAGTTTTGAGAAAAAAGGAAAAGTAATTATTATTTTAATGAGTTGTCGACAATTTTTAGAATATGTTACATACAAAGAATAATTTCCATGAACATCCACTCAGTACACCCAAAGTTCACTGCAAATAAGCGCTCAGAACTACCCACTCAAATTTAATTTTAGATCGTTCACTTCTAGTTCACTTAGCTAAGTACATCATGGTCTCACAACAACGAAGTGATGAAGATCATACAACTGTTCAAAACGGTATATAGGGAGGGAAAGTATTCAATGTACAAAATGTTCTTCAAAGGAAGAGACAGAAACTCGCTCATCGTAATATTGAAAAACGTATTCTGAGGGTGATACGCAGACAGATATACAAGCTGGAACAGATATCCTTTACGATTCTTATTTTTTAGTTTATATTCTTTGCAGTTGTTTGGAAATGTATTATAAGCGCAAGAGAAAATGATAAAAGGAGATAATGGAAATATGATTTTTTTCCATGGAATTTGGGAATGAACCTTAAAATCGTTTTTATTAATTCTCATTAAACTAACTTTTCTTTGATACGAACAGATAGACGATTATGCCTTCAGACCATACCACGATAAAAAAATGCGCCAAGTTCTTTACGTCGTATGAGGCGTGGAAAGGAGTACGATTATTAAAGAATTTAAAAGTAAATTTTACACCAGAAACAACACTAATCTAACGGGATACAATTTACATGACTGTACGAAACATTGCCATACTTCGTTCCATTGTATTATCACGAACACCAACTATATTACATATGCACATTCTAAAAATTAATAATTCATTGCGAAACAAAGTCTTCTTGATATTTACAATAAAAGTACTATGAGTATGAACCTAAATTAGAAAAGTGCGTATTAAGTTTACGTACTAGCTCTATTGTGCATTGTAGGCGCAACGCAATATTAATCTGTTTTTAAACCGCGCTAGCTCCCAAATGTTTCGGAGGAAAAAAACGTATAAATATCTTTTTTGTAAACAATTTTATAATCTTTAAAATTAATAAGATCTATTTTTACAATAAAACGCATAACTGAGGAAATATTTTCAAAAACCAGTTTTTCGTGACCTTTGACCTTGAATAAAGATTTTGGTTTGAAGTGAGATCGATGGAGACTTTTGATACTCTATATGAAATGATGGCCTTAAAATGTATACGAAATTTCATCTTTATGCGAATTTTTGTCGAACTTCACCTCTCTTCTATTTTTCCTGGGTTAGAGCGGACGGTCAATAGAACTTGATCAACTCTGTCCGATAAAAGCAATAATTTACAGCTCAAATTGATAAAGATTTCGAAAATTACGCATTCATTGATGAAATTTTCATTGTATCATCATATAGGAGGACCAGACCTACCTGAACTGACGACGAGTTCTAATTTGTTCCTCCGAAACGGAGTAGTAATGCAACACATGGCTACGTCCTTCTGTCTCTTTTAGATCGACTGGATTATTTTCTTCTTCTTCTATCAACTCTAGAAAGCTAAACTTCGTCATTGCAACGAATACTCGACGGAATGATGGATGATATCTCTTTTTATCTATCACGCTGATATTTACACGCTTCATTACCAACTCCTTCGACATCTAACATGTGATAGTATTTCGAAGCCGATTCGTATTTTAGTTTTTAAGATATAGAAGGGTTTTTCGTCAAATTGACAAGCTTTTAAGTGACTGTTGTTCAACTTCAAGCTTGTGTCTTAATTTTTTAATGCCAAATTTTATTTTTCCTTTGATTTTCATGGTTTTAACTTTATTATAATGAACATTTTGTAGAGTAAAATTTCCCTTACAATGTTTTTACATTTCGTATAAAATACGTGAAAATAGAGATGTTATTGTTTGTTATAGAAAACAAACATTCAATTTGTTCATGTACTTATTACGACAGACTGCGTAAAATTATATTATTATAAATAAAGTAAAAGACACTGCTCAAAATTTCCATAAAACCCTTAAACTTACGAGTTCAAAATGACGTGGTCAAAGCGATGAAGGAAGAGCTTTTGAGGGTTATTTTGTAAACGTTTGGTCAATATAATATTTTAATTTATAAACTACTAGCTGATTACCCGGTGTAACATCAGGTCCAGTTCAGTCTATTGATTTGTGAAATATTAAAATTTTCACGCATTTTGCTAGCCGGAAATTCCTAAGAATATTACGGGTCGGGCCAGGCGCCGCCAAATAAGAAAAAGTGATCACCACTAAGCCTTTCCATTCATTGTGTGGACCAACCCCCTGCTTTTTCGGGAAGGAGCAATGCGTTCGAAGAATGCCGGCCGAAGGGTGTGAGCAGTGCTTGCCTTTCCTTTTTGTAATATTTCTGTAAGAGGGTCTTGTTCGCCATGTGTACCGAGGCGAGGCCGGAAAAATCCCTAAAGAAAGAATGTTATAAATGGAAAACTTCCACCGGATGCTGAAATAATGGTCATCCCGAGAAGGACGCTGGCCTATCCGTAAAGGCACAGTGTTCTCAGAAGCTGAGGGATGACCAAGATGATTTGGAGTGCTCATTACAGTAGCGAAGGCGTGGTCACGTGTCCTCCGTCTCCGTATATATTGGGAGGATTGAAGATCCTCAGGGACTTTCAGAGACTTCTGCAGAGTGTTCGGAAGTACCCGGGTTACTGAGATGTGAACTGGCTAGTACTGGTCGTCAGACCACTGAGAATTGCTGCAGTAATTCAATTACATTGCTATTAGGCGCGAATGACGTAACTTGGAACAGTTAGTTATTTCGGACTTGGAACAGTTAGCGTTCGTCATTTCTGCCTTACATTGAGCAAAACATTTAGAAAATTAATATTTGTAAAAGAATTAAGGCACACAATATATTTCGATGGAACACTTTTCGAACAGGAAATAGTGATATAACTATAACAAATGAAAGTAAAAGAATAGTACTAAAAAAATAAAATTGATCAAAAACAGGAATTGAATGCAAGGTGGAAAATATTGCTAAAAGAGAAGAAACATGTGTTTAACGTAGACGGTTATGCAGAAATTTACATAGACGTTGATGAACGGATAGACATCCTACAAATGACAATGCTCCAGATATCATGGCAATATGCTCGGAAAAAGGGGATGGTTATTACAATGGGATTGTTGGTGGGATCAACCTTTGACGGCATCGAAGAAAAAGAAGAATAGACTCGGAGGAAAATGCAACGAGCAAGAAAAGGATCTATAAATCGGAAACTTCTGCAAAAAGAGTAAAAGTCAGGCTTAGTGACGTTACAAGAAAAAATTCGTTATAAGAAGAAAAAACAAACTAGTGCGTTATTGTCGACAAAAGTCTACGCCAGAATATTTGGGGACTCCCTTATATGATACGAAGAGGGAAAATGATGACAAAGGAAATATGGGACGCAATAGAACTTACTGAAGTAACATCTAGTTGGAGATACTTTGCCCTTGCTACTTTGCCAGACGAAAAAATACGACGTGGGAGGATGACCATAAAGAGTGGAAAATACACAGAAAAATAAAGAACTCAGAATTAAGACAAAAGCTGGGATTCGATGAAGTTACGAACAGCATGATGAGTGTTTTTCAAGAAAAAATTCTGAAAGAAATAATGTTTATATTTAACGGAAGCCTAGTTAACGGATACTTGAAAACTTGAAAACAGGGAAGATGAAGTTGTTCTTAAAAGATGCGAGCAGAGATAAAAATAATATGCTATAAAGATATATTCTAGGAATTGTCAAGAGGGTACCCCCGAGGTTCCCATACAGGATTAATTTTTTAAATGTTACTATTAAGCAAATAATTAATTCAATAAATGCAGAATAAATTGTAGTTATCGCCTACGTAGAATATATTGTCATACTTGTGGAAGGGAAAAGTGGGAGAGAGCTGGAAGATAATTGTTTTGCTACCCTGGTGAAATGAGTTCATATAAGTAATTAATAGAACTTAATGAATAGAATGAACAGTTTTACATAAGAAAACAAACATAACTATATTCAGAATGCCCCAGGCAAACAGGAGTTACCCTATAAAACAAATTGGTGATTGACATATTAAAGCAAAACGGAAAGTAAAATATTTGTGTTAATAATCTATTTGGGATACAAAAAATTAAGATAAAAAAAGATTTACCAGTTACTACATTCTGGGATCAATAAACGTTCATTAGAAAATATGGAGGTAAGAAATATATACAGAGGAGCAATAAGACGTTTACTGGCGTATTGCGCAAGCTTCTGGGGGCATAGACTGCAAAAACGATACATGGAAAGAAAATTAGAAAAAAATGCAAAACTTTGTTCTCATGAACTGATGTAGGTGTTACAAGACCTCCAAAGCTTTAGCTGATACTTTGCAGGTCATATTAGGATTGCGCCGATAGATATCACAATAAATTACGGTACAAGGTCAGTACGAACAATAAGGATAGGCGAGAGAGTAATAAAAAGACAGATAAAGATTGGAAAACAAAATTGACAACAGGATTATTAAAAAGTTGGGACACAAGTTGGGAAAAGACAACAAGCGGAGAACCTTATGTCAGTATTTACCACGTGTCACATTTGGATACGTCAATACATCCTGGTTTGAACTCGACAAATATGTACTAGAATTTTTAACCCGTCTGGATGCAGCTCGTATCACAAAGGGCAATAGTAGACAACGGGAAGTAACTACAGAGAAATAAGAAAAATGAAGAAAAATGGACAGATAAGCGTGAGTCAGATAAAGGATTATCTTCGACACATGAACTCTGGTAATATCGTAAGATACAGATAGAAAAAGAGTCGTAGAATAATATTTAAATCATGTTTGGTCAAATAATAGGAAAATGCGTATTCTTTCTCCGACTAGTAAGAGGTATGCAAATCTAACAACTCAAAACCTTGTAAAATGAGAGATTAGATCCTCAGACTCTCGAATACTTCTCCCGCGTCACGACTTCGCCAGTCGATCTTTTCAGGACTATATTGGAGTTTGGTTTTCTTTTTGGACATGCATGTTTGACAAATAATGGCCGTCCCAGAGCTTTAATATGAATTTGAAATTTTAAAACACAGGACGGAAAATAGTTTGTTTCAAATTTTAAGACATGGGTGCTTCTGTTACATTTATATTTTAATTCACTTAACTCGCTGGGCAGCTGCCACCTTTCGTAAGTCTTTGGCTTATCAAATTATTTCTACACCCAACTGTTTCTATATAAAAGAACTCACAATCACCTATGTACCACATATTCCCATTTGGAAACCATTGCATTCACGACACTGAAGTGGAGAACAGTTATCTGAACATAGTATTTATGCGCCTTTATTTATTGCGGGAATTGTGTAGAACTCCACATTTACTTCGGAGTATTATTCAAATGATAAAATACACAATATTACAAATCCATTAAAAACAGTTGTTTTTCCTCAAATTATTGCTAACCTTTCCGTTAGGTTCCATACAGATGAGAAAAATGAAAAATAGTTAAAATATACAATAATGTAACACGGGATCATGATATATGTCTCTTATCATGATTTTCTGATTCTATTTCGAATTCACAATGCGGTGATGGCCTCAAGAGCGGAACCGTTGTATCCAGTAGGGATTTTAGTTTACTGAGCCATTTTCCTGGTATCATTACATAAAAAATTGTTGTTGTTGAGCTTTTAAGAACTCGTTGCAGGGTTTTTGATTTTTCACAAAACAACTTGATGACTTTCTGAAATATGATAATAGACTTCTCCTCAATAGACGAAGAGATCTTACCAATACACAAATCGTCAATTTAAAACGCGACCTGAAGTATTTTCAAAACACCCAGAAGACAATGATTCATTTTGTAATGTGGAAATTAATTTAAGTAATTGGAAAGAAGAACGTCTAAATATGTAATAAATTGCAAAACAACAACACAGTTCATTAGGAACATTTATTTTTGAGTGTTTAAAACATCGTAAACGGGTTTTTGTATGTCACAGCTAACTGGAATTCTTTTTAAAATCCAATATCCAGATAAGTAAATGTTGAAATTTCATTTTCTTAAATAGCTCATTAACATAATGTTCAACTAACGCATAAAAGATTTAGAACGATTGTTGATTCTTTTTGAAATTATCTATAGATAATCATTGGCGCATACTTTCACTACAGAGAATGCATTAATTTTGTCAAAAACTGAAATTCAGATCGGTATATTAGGTTAATAGTGGTGGATAATAATAAGTAGTGGAACTTGGGCTGCGATGTGCCTCGAGACAGTAAACGAAGACTGTGTTCAGGAAAAAATTCTATTTGTAGACTCGGTTGATCTCACGAGAAGATGCAGTTCCTTTTAGATTGATACTCACAGACAGTAGGTTTAATTTTTGTTTTCCTTGCACGCGTGTCTAATATTTAATTATACACACCCCATCTTCTTATAATTCTTGAGCTACTATCCAACAATGGCAGTACTATTAATGCTAACAACTGTTAATCAATTAATCAGTTAAGATAGTTTCTAATGCATTAAATTTTATGTCGATAATTTTATGTATACGAAGTAATATTTTGCACTAGACCTGTGTAGGCACGCGAGTATGTAAAGTTTGCGGACACAATACTTCTTTTGTTGGTTCTTCAGGTCTGGGAACTGGCGAACTATGTGATCGAAAGTGATCAGTAGACGAGAAGAGAGAAAAACAGGAACTGACTAAACAATAAAAATTGAATATCTATAGGCCTATTCATATTTTTTAAAATTATGCGATTTTCAAAATATTCAAATTTTATTATCTGACTTCGTCAGCATATTAATTTACGAAAATTTCTTTCTCTAAGTTTCATATCTGAAATTAAAAGGTGTTAACTAGAAATTTAATGTAGTATTTAAATATTTTAACAATTACGGCTATCTGTACATTTTTCTTCACTGTTGGACATGTATAGAATAAAAGGAAAGTACTTTTATTACTATAAAGAGTCTATATAAGAGAAGGGGAGCGACTGAGGGATTTGAAATGTTTTAGAAAATCATAGCTGTTTAAAAATATACTATATTTTAGCATGAGGATAATTAGATATAACATTCGTGAAATATACTCACAATTTCGAGAGACAGGGGGCGGTTTGGGTGAAGGACGAGGAGGTTACCTCTTGAGGAATACCATACTGAAAATGAGGGTGCCAGAGGAAGTGGGCGATGCAAACCAATTCTTAATTCATCAAAACATAAACGTTTTATTCATCTTCCAAATTGTTGGTGTGGATACGTTTCTTTCTTAAATATATGATAAAATTTGTTTTTCATTAATTCATACAACTACGTTACTACAGTACTGCAACGAAACAGCTAATTCATCCTTACACGGTTGCAGAATTACATTGAAAGAATGTACTTAAGCTAGTTCTTCAGAGCCCACGGTGTAATAATTCCGGTACTATTTATAAATAATTTTGAACACATCAAATTATATAATTTGCTAATCTTTTGTTGATATTTCTTCGGATGATCACTTTTTTTTAAAATTTTAAATAAATAAACCCATAACTGCTTTTGGGTCATTCACACACGATTCACAATCGTTAAGAAATGTTCTTTAAAAATTTACATTTGGTAGTAATTGTATAATATTTTCTGAGATTTGTCTATATACTGAAGTTGCTAACATGCTGACAGTTGTATTAATGAATAAACAAAATGTTGAGTGTTATATTAATAATTATTACATTAATACGAATAATAGCAGCAAGTACAATAATCAAACTGATCCGAAATAGGCTCTGAAGGTGCTCGAGGAGGCATGAACACATGCAGGGTAGAGCTTCGCAACTACTAGACCTCAGCATTAGGAGAAGCTAGCACTGTACTCATTAATCACCTTGCGACAGATCCGATACTCACTTATACAGCAGGCTTAGAAGGACAAGGAGTCAGTCTTGATGTTGTAGTTGCATGAAAAATACATATCCCATCGGGGATCGAACTACCTACAACACAGCGCTCTACCTATTGACCCACACTGACTCAACAAGGAAGTAAGTAATACTAATAACTAAGTGGTAAAAATATTGATTATTCACTGTGAGTTAATTTCACAATCGACTTTGTACAGATAATTCTAACAGTTTTTGAGAACAAAAAATATTTCATGCAAAAAAACTACGTGTTGATATTTTATCAATACTTTTAACTTAAATGGAAATTTTATCTTCTAAGACCCGTCTAAAAAATCTATTTAATTACCTTTAAATCAAAACAAAGTTCACTGCGGGATTATTCTCAGTATTCGAGATATAAAATTTAATATCCGGCGCGATTTGTGTGTTTGACGGCACAACTTTCTAGTATCCAGCCCCGACGGTTTATCTGCGCGCATGACCTTTGGGCGAGACGGAAGCGAGGAAACTTTTCCTGTGGTTAGACTAGTAGCAGCCAATTCGCACGTGCCAAAATAAAAATAACTGGCATCTTAATTCGCACATGTATAGAAAGTCATGAAAGCTATAGGTGTACGAAATTAAACTGAATTTAATTTACTACAGTTACTTATTAGCAATGAACTAGCTCACTTGACGAAGTCTCGCATTAGATACAAAACATAATGTTGCTTATATGTGTTTTTGAAACCAAATTGTTTTATGCAAAATTGGGACATGTTTATTTTATTTTGTTGATTTGAGTCAAAATTAAAACTGTCTGCTAAAATTTGTTTCTCTTAACTATTTTTATTCAGAAGAGCTGACGTGAAACACCATCATCAATATGAACTTAATTTATCCTGTGTTAAAGGGTAAGTGGTCAAAACAGACCCGGAAATGTCTGTGGTTAGGCTAGTAGTAGCCGACTTGCGCGAGCGCAAATATCGAGTCGGCAGTGTAGAGCATGTTGTAATGCGCGCGAGTTTCGAGTTTCTTCTTTGATTTAAGCAACGCAGTTCTCGCATCTCAACGCGCAGATAGCAGGTGCCTTGGCAGAAATTAGAGACAGCTGAATTGTGAAATTAGGTGTAAGCCAACCCCAGAGCTCGTGAGGTAAACTCACGACAGCGACAATGCGACTGGTGGACGAAGAGCGAAACCCTCAACCCTCGTCCTATGCAAATTTGGGGGTCTGTAACAAATGGGCCCAACTGTGTTTCATCCTCAAAACTTTCCATTAAAATTTCTTCCCTCTTTCTCCCGTTTACGCCAAACCCTAGTCCCCAAGTAGACAAGTGCTCACCAAGAGATACAGCTCGCGTGACCTGGTTGCAGAACCCGCTGTCTCTGCTCACATAGTTGAGAGCGTCGCAAATTAACTGATCATTTGCATGATAAGATCGTTTCTCCTCTCTTCTTATCGGTACACCTCTAAGCTAGTTTTATCAGGGTGCCAACACACCCTAATTCCTCGTCTTCACTGTTTCGTGGAGTAGCTATTCATTCCGCACCATCGCACCACGAAACGTAATTATAGCATTTTCAGAAATGTAAAAACGCAGGATCCCGTTAAATGTTGTAGTCATGTTGAGTTTAACTTCAGCCACCATTAAACATGGTGGTCGAGCCAAGTAACGTCAAGTTGACGCCATTATTTCCTTTACTAGTAATTCTATCTTCATAGTTTTTGTTTTATAAGAAACTTCATTTGTAATAGTAATTGTCTTTACAAAAGAAATGACCAATTATTTATTATTATTCCCGATCTTGCATCCTTTGTTTTCAAACAGGTGTTGTAACTTTATAAAGAATTTTGATATATTAGTGGGTAAACCCCATGTACACTCATTGATTTCACAATATCTGATATACATTTCTTTGCTCATTGTAACATACTACAATTAAATTATTCAAGGGTGAAGTTTCACATGATTAGACTGTCATAGTGAGAAGAGGAATGTGTCACATTTATTACGATTAATGTGTCATTTTGAAGAAAAATAGAGCCGAAAAATTGGCGAATTAATTCGAATATGACTTAATTGAGCACAACCTAAGCAAACTGTTACTCTGATTTTAGACATTTTAATGACATTTACAGAATTATACAAACAAGAGAAAAGGCAAATTTTCTGAAAATCGCGTGCAGTAGTGTGTTACGGAATCGATCGAACGTTGCGTGACGACATGACCTCGTCAGCCGAGAATATTTTCAATACGCTCTGCTTGAGTTGTATACTAGGCTTTTGAAAAAACCCACAACGGATGAGCATTAATGTTGGAGGTTTGGAGGCAATAAGCAGGAAGCATGCGCCATGTAATGCGCTATAGTGGGAGGAAAAGAGAGCAAGCAGAAATATGTCTGATTCCGCTTTTGTGAACTGTGCGAAGGCTCGTCCTTTGCTGATTTATGAGCGCGCCCTCGACCCAGTAGTTTGCAGTAGGTGAACGCCGTAGCGAAGGGTTCCAGATACTATCGTTACCACTCGAGTGTTCTCTCTTTAATTCAGAAAAATCCACTTTATGCATTCTCCGTTGATTTCAGATATTGAAGTTATTAAAATCATGTTAAATTATGATAAAAATGTTTTTGTAAATACGTATTTTCTTTACCAATTGCCACAAATGTGTATCATCGTAAATATTTTTTTTTTTGCAGAGAGAACGTCGTAATTTTTATTTTAACCAACTTTTATTTTGTTTTATAATTTGTTTTAAGTTCAAATTATAATCGAATTGTGGTAGTACCTAAATTACCTCCTTGGTAATTTTGGTATCAAGTTTGATAAAGCCCGCAGAATTAAAAATGTAGCTATTGCGTCAAAGAAAATAAAGTACGTCAGTTCTTGAGTTAATAAGTTATTATGAATGAAACACTGTATAAGTGTTAAAAACACCATTTAATGCTTTCTCGATATAGGTCTACTGATTGGTGATTTCATATTAATATAACAGTGAAATTCTCACATAGACCCACTAGTCCTTACTAAATCGCCGACGTTACAACCATATGAGGCGTGAAGAATAAAATTGGTGTAAGTCCAAAAACATGGTTCAGAGATAATCAGGAATTTGTAAGAATGAGAAATAAAAATATACATGCACTAATATTTTTATTAAATATATTAAACACCATCAATTACGTGGACTTACTTTACTACTGCGCAGAAGAGAGGAGGAAACTTGTCAGAACAGTTGGAAAGTGATGTACCCCAACAAGACAAGAGAGAACAATAGATTTACTATTCCTTGTTCCTGAAACACGACGTTATGTTGTGTACAAACAAGTACTTATCACAAATTTGGACTAACACCAATTCTGCTCTGCGCGCCTCAAATATAAGTCATCAGGATTCGTTAATCATGAGTACATTATTTAGTAGTGGAGTTCCATGTGTAGACTGTAGAAATGAGAAGAAGAAGCTAAGACAGTCTTCATGATGGCTACAAACATAGGCTTAGGTAGAGGTAGCTGCTTTTACTGTGAACCACATTTCCGATGTGAGGAGACAAATGTGTTTTATACACCTCATGATTTAAAGAGCTCAATGTCTGAATATGAATGAAGATATAATAGAAGGAGTAATGTCAAGTTGTCTCCCTTTTCAACGTTCAGGAGATTATTTCTAAGTACCTGTCCCTTCGGGCACGTGAATTTTCCTTTCAAGACATACTTTCTATTTTTAATCCTGCGCGAATTATCCACATATTTAATTTCAACAAATATTGGCGACCAACTTTCAAAAATATTTCCTTTCAACTGTCATCTTTTAAAAATATTAAAAAATGTATCAAAGTAGAAACAGAACATGTATGTTGATGTTCGAGTAAAGTAATGCTCATGATACTTCTCGAATATTGAAAATTATTCTCAAAGAAGGTGATTTTTACATCACAAACACAAGAATTCTACTATTTCGTTACCAATGATTCATTGTACACATGTACCTTCTTATTGAAAATGTGATGTATGGCACTTCATAAAATATACTTTAAAAATTTTAAATTACCAAAGAAATTAAAAATGACTGACAATAAAATAGTACTGTATAAATCTTTAAAATTACAAAGTTTGTTCTAAAAAGTTCAAAGTATACAACCATTATGTGTATAGTTGATTTTGTAAGCTTGAATAAAATATTTCATAATTTGCCTCTCAAGTTCATAATTTAGACTAATATAATTTGACAATTCTATTACCACTTATGGTTACACTAATCGACACTGTCTGGCTTCCTACATGAGTTTTCGTTGTTGTAACACTTCTTAACCGGCGTTATAATGTAGTGTTGATTTAAATTGCTCTATCAGATTAAAAAACCATGATGATATGTTAGTTAGTTCGTGATGTTTAGTTTATGTGGTATTTCAATTTAGTACGTTTATACCATCATTACAAAACAAGTTATAAAATTTGAAATTATATCAACGCTTAAAGATAAAAGAATAATTTGTTAACCAAGGAAAAGAAATGAAAACCCTTATGATGCAGAATAATGTAGGTAACAAAATTTTGTTCGAAGATTATGATGCTCGAAAAAAGAGGATTGTAAACTAGAATACAAGAACACATAAAAAATTCAAATACAATACAACGCCACACAGCGTGGTATCATCCCATGAACAGAAAATGATCACTTGACGGATTGGGATAATACATTAATATTAGACAAAAAACTCATAATTACAAACGTTAGTTATCAAAAATGGTATTCAACAAAACATTAATAGCAGTGTAAATTTCCGAAGACACACAGGAAAAATTATCGAGTATTTGTAATACTATTGTGGAACTAAGATGGATGGTTTCTGCTTTTTTGTAACCATTTACGTTTTTTATGTTCTGTTGTTATGTTAACGTTATTTAATATTTTGTTCTTACGTTACCATGATTAATATTTGTTACACATGACGAACTCCGTAAACAGAGATGAAACGTAGCGTTCGTAAAACGCTCGAAATATTGTGAGGGGTCCAACATAGGTCATAAAATATTATGTTTAAAAATAAACATAATAATAAAAATAACATGAAGGCTTGAAATAATCCTTGTTGTTTTCAATATCTTTCCCATGTTAAAAGCTGTTACTAAAGAGATGATAAAATAGACTCAGAAATCGTAATATAGAATGTAGAAATTTCGTTCAGTTTCAAATGTAGTAAAACGTCACCCTCGTACTGTCAATTGTTTGGAAACGTGAAAGTGAGGGGGAGCCAAAAACAATGCTCCATTGATACAGTAGTGGCACAGTCACCAGGACGGGCGAAAAATGAAATGGAAAGAATCCAAAGATTCGTCATCTTGGATAAATCATTTTCACGGGATAAAGACATTTGATATTTTAAAACTTCCTGAATAGTTTTCATTATTTAACAGTATTTGAAATATTTGCACAGGTTTGGATAGTATATGACTCATAATTGTGAAAAATAATTTTTTGATTTCATGATAAATTTTCCGAGAGCAAATTAAATAGATTTTTTTTTCTGTACGTCTACGATTAGTGATCCGCTTCTGTCCGAATGAAACGAATAGGTTTCTGTTTAGTGGTCAAGAAATGGATTTAAAGGGTTCGTCAGTGCCTGTACGAATGAGAGGTAAACCGTCACTATATTAAACTCCAGCGTTGCGCCCAGCGGATGCCCTGCGGAAATACGAGAGGCAAACATTACCCAAAGTGTGCGACTGTGCACTGCCAACAACGCTACTGTGTCACTCTCAACGCAGTGCTATCCTACAAGTAGTTACATTCAGATGATGGTATCCACATAGAGGAATCATAAAAAACTGACTATATCACGGCCAATTCCTTTCAATTTGCCTGTTCAGATATTTTTAGATATCGTGTCATTAGACAAGTGACAGTGCTCTTTGTGTCAATTGGGTGACATCTCTCAATTTTTGAGTTTCTGTGAACAATTTCTTCAAACCTCATAGGTCCATTCAAATTTTACGCCTTTGAGTTAAAAAATAGCGGAAATGATTGGACGTAATATAACTGGTTTAATTAACTACAGACTCATTTATTAATTATACTGGAATCCACGAGGCTGCACTTCCCCGCCAGAACAATTTACAATAACCTGACATTACGTAATATTCACGCTGTCGAGTCAGTTGAACAATCAATACACGGTTAACTTGTGACGTCACGTTATCGATTGATCGACGGACTAACCATTCGCGCGAGCAGAGCGGATCCCCAAAAGCTAGCCAGGACATGTGGACAACTCACTCTCTGTAAAACTCGTCCAAGGAGACAACATCAAATCAGATTTAGTACTCTAATCATTTGGCAAGCAAGCGAAGACTTCCCCCTCACTTTGTACCAGGAGACTGATGGGGGAATTATTCTGAACCTGAAGATTATCTCGTGAGGGCATCGACACGCTGTTGAATTGCCACGTGATGAAAGGTCAGCAATGCAACCTCAACTGCACATCAACTCAAAACCATTACCTGGACATCGACCCAACGTCATCCGAGCTGAATCTTTGAAGGAACGGATCGTCTCACCTCATCCCAATGTGTCACCTGAATTTCAGCCTTATATTATTTCATTATTTTCAGCTTTCGTGTTCATGTCATTAAATAGTTTGTTGACAGTCCACTGTTTAACCTCACCTCATCTACTTTTCTCATTTTTGTAATTTGTCTGTACATTGTCTTTCAAACTAAGAATCAAATTCTACAAAAAAATAAATTTTAATGGATATTCTTTCATATTTTTATTATTATTACTACTATTATTTCACTTTAAATGATGTGGCGTACTTCAAACAATAAGACCTGCTCTTCGATCTAACCATATTATTTGGTCAAAAGAATTAGAAAGGAACGGTGTTGGGTTGCCAGGGAATTTTAAGAAACCGAAGCGATATTGGTCTGGAGTAGTTGAGGAAAACCCCAGCTGAAAACCTCACCCACTGCGATCGTGTGGCTTATAAAACCCCCGCTCTTGGGGAGTACGTAGGGAGTGAAGACGCTACGCTACGACTGTATGTCACTTAGGTACTACAAAAAATGGTTCATCATCAAAATATCAAAACATTTATCTTCGAAATGTTACTATGGCAACCACATGGACATTATTAGACGTGACACGTCAAAAGGACATTTGGTTTATTCAGGATGGCGTGTAATAAATTGCTTCAATTGCACACTCAAAATATTTACTTTTTTCATATAATCTTGTAACGATTACAAATACTCACGCCTTCAACTCTGGAAACGGGAGATAATGACTTCGAAATTAAAGTTATTTTAATGTACTAGTTTCTTCTACACGTAATGCTTGTTTGAGGTCTTCCTCACCATCCATTTAGTGACAGAAATGAGTTAACTTGATGTCTTTTTGAACAAGACGTTTCTCTAAAAACAGAAAATGAGAGAAGTACATGCTGTTTATCTTGATTCGTGACACGAGGGAGCGAACCGCGTGGGAGTAAAAAAACGTGAAACAAGAACAGTACTTTGTTCTCTCAGTTCATTAGTATTTAAGAAAATAAAAATATACTCGTCACCAAAAAATCTATTTGGAAAAACATTACTCTTAAACCCATTGGTGGCAATGTTAACATTGTATTCACAATAAGCTAATTCGATACGTGGACAATTCCTGATTCTAGGGTGCAAAATGGGGTGGAAGGTGTTTTTTTGAATTGTAATTTTACTTAATCTCTCAAAGAAATTGATGTATAATCTCACTCCTTGTAAGCAAGTATTATTAATTTGTAAATTTTTTATCTAGAAGCGATAGGTTGGATTCGTTAATTTTTCATATCTCAACAGATGCAAAAATGCAGAAACGTTTTCAGAATCTTTTTCTCCACAACAATGGCACGGCATATTAGTTCATACGAACATATTGCCATATCATTTCGGTATTCATATGTTAATGTTACCAAATATCTTGAAGCCATTTTCTGGAATTTTTTATATTTCACTTTTAATGGGAGAATGGGGGTGAAAATGTTTAGTATGTAATCCTGACAGACGTGAGAATTTCAAAAGGAGAGAGGAAGTTTCTCTAGGTTTCGTAAAATCTAGCTGTGAAACAAAATCGATAGAGAAACAAAAATAAAAAATTCAGCTCATGTGTCAAGTCTGTTGTTTTGGATGGATGTAAAACACGGCTCATTAAAAAGAGATTTTAAAAAATTCAGTATTTTTTAACAAATTTCTTAGACACATTTGTACGATATAAAGCCCAAAGATTGCGCCCAAAGTGCCCTTGAAAATTTGTGAAAAAATAAAAACTCACCAGAAAAATGTAAATTTAGAAATAAGCGGTAGGAAATTGAGTTGGATTGACCGTACTCTTAGAAAAAATGTAAAGAAGTCTTTTTTTTAATCTTCAAGTTACAAGAAGTAGAGGGAGACTAGGAACAGATGGCGTTCCTCTAAGAGACGTTGGAAAAATAAGCTAGGGTGATATAAGTGATAAAAACCTGTGATAAGAGACAGCGGAAAAGACTCGTAGACGACCTATACTTCTAAAAGAGAAATTTACATTACTATTATTTATTATTATTATTATTATTACAATTTACGTATTAAATGCGTTCTGCCACTTTTGAAGAAATCATAAAATTTGATAAAAATCTCTAAACCTCCGACAAATGAATAATTAAGCCACTCAATTTATTTAATGCTTAAAATATCCCGAATTCTCTTTAGAATGGGGTGTTAATGAACCGTAATTTTCCATTCCGAGCACAACGACAGTGAAGCGTCACTGATTGATTCTCGAGATCTTGGATTTATTGTGATTAATTCATGAACGTCGTTATGGACCAATTAGTGGCTCATTATTTGTCAATGCTTCCTGAATGTCCCTCACGTCATCCCGTGAAATGTTTAGAATAGCGAGGTGCGTCATCCCCAACATCAGACCTCTTTCCGGCAGATATCATACATCATGTGTATCCCGTGTCGCTTTTCATGGTGTTGAATACATTCATCATTCATAGTTTTCAATACTATACACATGTGATTTATGACAGATATAATTTTGTACGTCACATCTCTTAAGAATATAAATTTTAGTCCATCATGTTACCTGAGACAACTAAGTACAACAAATTTGCTTATCTTATTTGTGCTAAATAGTCCAGTTTTTCTTGAATTTAAATAATCTACCACATAAATGAGTTATTACAGTGTAACTTCATTAATAATTTTCTATTTTTCATCTGGGAAAGCAGGAACTAATCTTTCAACACTGTTGTGAATAGATAGTTTCAGGAAGATTTGATCGAGTTTATGAATGGCAGAATGAAATGTTCTCCATCTCTTTCTGGAGATCTATTCACTTAAAACTTTGTTGCGAAGTGAAGTTACAGGCATCAGTGAAGTCTTCTGTTCTTGGTGTGCAAAACTTTTAAAAATAAATAAATATATAACGGACTGAATTTGTTGTTTCAAATTCCACAAGTAGACCAATCTTGTTACTTAAAAAATACAATTGTTAAATAGTGTAAGAGCTAGTATTTTCAAAGGATGCTGGTGAGATGTAACTCTTGACTTCTGAAACATGTCCCTGTCTCGTTAGACTTACTTCTAGTTTTTCATCTCATAGATGACGCTCCGCATCCGCTGTCCGACAGGAAAATGAAATCGTTGTAGTCCATTTCGCCTCTCAAACAAACAACACTTCCAAAGATTGTTTTGGATGCCATGACGCAAGGCTCATGCAAATAGACTCGTTGAGCGCGTTGTGAGTTCTGTTTAAGGGACAGGAGATGGCCTAGTGTATCAAGTCAAGTAGGTAATTATCATCGAGATATTATACTCATTTCTTCCCCACACATCAGAAGAATGAGAAAAGGAGAATGATAGCATAAACGTTGTTAACAAAATGAAGTTCTGCTATAGGACTGTCGTACATACTTGATAAAATTGATGATGACACTTCTTTAATTTGGACGATGTGAAAAACTATATTACTTTCTCCGAAGAATTAAAACCAAAATCCTTTACATTCCTTTATTCCGATATCAATGATACTGCAATTTTCTGATGATTAGATTCTGATACAAAATATAAGTTCAAAATGCAATAATTTAGTCACACAACCAAATAATTAATATGATAATAAAGCATTTTGAAATACTTTTTTTTCCTAGTATTTGTTCTCAAAAATTTCACAGAAGAAACTTGTGTTGAAAAACAATTACAATATTTTTAAAAAAATTGAAAGCAAACTAGCCTATTCATCCCGGTTTGGTGTGGATTTTTATTTAAACATATAGCGCTGTCTTTTATTTAAACATATAACCTTCTAGAAATGAAAGATGGGGAGTGGGATCCTTAGTGTATAATAAGGTTGTGTTAAGTGTTTGTGGAGAGGAGAAGGTGGTGTGAATGTTGAAATGTTTTAATGAATTAGCGATTTTAAGTGAGAGAGGGCCTATGAAAGGGATTGCATGTTTGGCTTGAATATAATGTTTTGGAGTAATTGATGTGAGGTTCTTCGAGTGATATAATCTAACTTTCTTAATGATTATATTATCAATGAGTGAGGTATTGTAGCCATTGTTTGATGCTATAAGTTTTATAGTGTCTATTTCTTTTTTGATTTTTTCTGGTGAGAGTGGAATAGTGAACAGACGATGGACCATGGAGTGGAAGGCAGCGTGTTTGTGTGAAGGAGGGTGTTGTAAAGAATTGTGTATGGTAGTGTCTGAAAATGTGTCTTTCCTGAATATGTCAAACTGGTGGCGGTTGTGTACTAAAGAAATAGAAAGGTCTAAGAAATTGTTCTATTGTCATTTTCAATTTCTGTGGTGAGGGTTATGTTAGGGTGAAGTGAATTGAGAAATTGAGTAAAAATGTCAAGTTGTCTGTGCGTTCCCGTCCAAAGATTTATTACGTCATCTACGTAGCGGTACCAATAGATAATGTTGGGTAGAAGAAAATGTCCAGAGTCAAAAATTTGTTTTTCAAGATTGTCCATTAATAAGTCTGTAAGTAATGGAGAGAGGGGGGAACCCATGGGTAAACCTGAGTTCTGTTGATAGAATTTATTATCAAATTTAAAATAATTCACATCTAAGGAGAGAGAAATGAGGTTGAAAAGTTCTGTTTTTGCAAAGAGGGGGCAAGACGCGGAGTCTAGGGTGTCACGTAAAAGAGTTTTACAATCAGATGGAGGGATACTGGGAAAAAGATTTTTGACATCGAAAGAGATTAATTTAGCTTTAGGAGGAACAGGAATGTTTTTAATTTTGTTTNATTTTTAATTTTGTTGGCCAGGTCCGTACTATTCTTAACGGTGTGTGATGGACAGAAATTCGTGTGTTGGTGAAAGTGTTTGTTTAGCTGGTATGCTAGTCTGTGTGTGATTGTGTTGGTGTAGGAGACAATGGGTCTTATGGGTATGGAAGCCTTATGCATCTTAGGTAAACCATATAGCCGTGGAGGGGTTGTGTTAGAAGGAAGAATATTCAGTGTGTTAGGAAAAAGGTTTTGTGATTCTGAAATTTCGTGTTTTAATTGCCCAACAAATTTGTTGGTGGGGTCTTTGTTTAGGAGTGTGATGTCATTGGACTTAATGAAATCATACATTTTGTTCGAGTAATCATTGTGGTTCAAAATGATTACTCTAACCTTTCGACTTGGTTCCATGCAAATCGACTCATTGTAAACACTGACAAAACAGTGTCTATGTCATTTCACAATAGTATCAAAAAATCTGTACCACATGTTTCTCTTTCTTTAACCAGAACACAATTAAAAACTGTTACGAATACAAAATTCTTAGGTCTTCATATTCAAGACAACCTCAAATGGAATTGTCATGTTGACAATCTTAATTCCCAATTAAGCAAATTGTGTTACGCATTCCGAATCTTAGTTAACGCAGTTAGTCCACGTATTTCCCGTTGCGTTTATTTTGCAAACGCTTACTCCCATTTACGTTACGACATTACATTCTGGGACAATTCCGGTCAGATTATTCAAACTTTCAGAATTCAGAAGAGGATAGTTCGGATAATTTGCAAATCTCACCCCCGAAACTCTTGTAAACCTTTATTTAAGAAATTAAATATCTTAACACTTCCCTGCATTTATATTTATGAAACGATCGGGTATGTTGAGACCGAATTACTGAAGTGTCACCCTTGCTTCATACGAAACAGTCTTGTTCACGAACACAATACTCGCAATAGGAATAATATTCATCGCCCTAGAGTGTCAACCACTCTTTGCCAAAAGGGACCATATCATTCGGGAATCGTTCTATTCTCTGCCCAAGAATATGAAAGATATTATGAAATTGAATCTGTTCAAATCAGCGGTTGAAAACTACCTCCTGCACCAGTGCTTCTACAATGTAAAATAATTTATTGATTTTAATAAAAGTTAAATCCGTGTTGTACTTTATCATGCTATTGCTGTAGTACTTTTTAAATAACTTATAACAATTTCAAAACTATTTTCTTGCATGATTGTGTTGTCTTATGATTCACCTTAATTTAGTTTTATGTGTACTCAACTTTGGCACGGTTGTGTACATTAATTCTGTAGCCCCATCCTGGCCCGGGATTTTCTCTGTTTTTCCTTTGGGTAGAGGCGGATTTCTTATACAGGTTCTCTAGGCTTTGTCTAGGGGCGTGTTTATTGTAACAATAAATCGTGAATGTAGTGTTATCTCAATTCTTATGATTTGTAAACACTATACTCAGTGTAATCTATAGTGCGATAATAATTTGTACATGTAAAACAAATTTTTTGTGTTATATTACACACATATTGACATTCTATTAGCATTATAACTCGTAGCTAACTTTTTATCTTATCTAGGAATTTTTGCTGAAATTTTTGAATCCGCCTCTGCCTTAGGGCCCTTGATCGGAATTGATGGGATGGTCCCTTGCTTGCTTCCGGAGAATAAATTAGTTTATTGTCCTCCACGTGGTCATACGCAGTTTGTACTGCTTTTTCGACAATAAATTTATATTTTTTTATTACCGTCCGTTTGATAAATAAGGAGCTGGACGCAATAACATATTCATAAAGATTATAAACCTTACAAAATACGAAAGTCACATACAAATTTCTCTATTAGAATAAAAAATTAAATTAACAAATCAAAATTCAACATGAAAAATCAAATTTCTCACGTAACTTAATTTGTAACTTATGTTTTAACCATTTTAAAAATTTTGTTAGTTCTGGAATTTTACTTTATCAAAAATAACAGAACGATATCTGTTTTTACGGTAAAAAAAGCATTTTATCCAAACCTACTATGGGCTTTATTAAACGACAATGAGCAATGACGCCTTAACCTACCATTGATGAAGGCCATATCTAAGTAAGAATTCTCTTTTAATAAAATGAATTCTGGCAATTTTATCTTAGTTTTTGTTTCACACAATAAGTTATTTTATTATTTAATACTTCATAATTATGATAATTTTTGTCGTGGTAAAAAATACCCTGGCGCATGTCAATAGCACCCATGAAGGTTAGTAGCTCCCAAGCGCCATTTCACGGGGCGTAAGTACTCGAGGGGTGTTATTGTCAATTTCCAACATTTTTATTCTAAATTACGCTTATAGAGTTCAAATATTGAAGATTTAACTCAATTATTTCAGCTTTAAATATGAAAAGTATTAACCTACATCATAACATAAATATAGACGTTTATAAAATTCTGCATTATAACAAAAACGAAGAATTTTTTCTGATATTTTTTACAAAACCGGCGTATATGACTGTGATTCTTGAGGTATAGCATGCCACAGTCAGCAGGATGATACAAGACACTTGCTTTCGCGCTAATGTGTTCCTATGGGTGTATATAATATGTGCGTAAACCGTGACGGAAGTCACACAAGTTAGAGTGTATTTTCCGTTCCGGGTAGGCTCCATTTAATTGCACATTATACCTTAGTTATGTGCTTCACAAGACAATTTGTATTTCAATTGGAAGAATACATTTTTAAGTTAACAAAATCATTACGAACTCTCCGTTTTTTATTACGTAGACCTACAACTTCATTTATTTGAGTTCCTACGGTGCTTCTAAAAAAGAGCACTTACTAATTAACTTCAAAATAGTTATAATATTTTATACTACACGGGCGTTTTCCAGAAAGAAATTATTTAAAATAAAAAAACTTGCTTATCATGAATGTCTAACGATTATTCGAATTCTGATACTTAGTTTGCAGAAAGTTTTGCGACAATGTAATGCAGTGTCCTATCTCGCGCCGTTTCCATAAAAGAAAAAAAAAACTATTTTTACTACTAGATTTGAACAATCTCTCTCTCTCTCTCTCTCCTTTTTTTGTTTTTGTTTTGTTCTGAGAAAAAGATAACGCCCGTTCAAAAAGAGGAGAAGTTTCGTATTACTTTTAAAACGAAATTTAAAATAAATATTTAGTCAAATTACTTATGAAAACTCTAAAGTAAGATTCAAAATTCAGGTTACTTTATTTAAAATAGAAAATACAATTTGATAATTAAATTTATTAGAAGATGAAAAATTTTCTCACTTTATACATTTCCGGATTGCTGCTACAATGCATTTGAGATTACATATATGATTGCAATTTTTTCCCAAGACGTTTCAACACGACGATGGCATAGTGTGAAAAAATAAATGTTCGTGTCAGTAAAACTATAATTAATTTTTCGTATATTAAAGTTTAATCCATTTGAAAATGTTCAGGAAATCCCACAAAAGCACTCAAAATTCTAGGTGGCTTACGAGTAGTTTCCGAATATTTTTATATTGAACAAATTATTCCTTTTAGTTTCAACAATCTAATTTACTTATTTATTCATATAATTAATTTTCAATATAATGTCTGCCATCATTTGTATTTTCCTGAATGTGTTGTGGTTTCACAATCTATAATTAAATTTATTTTATACTTCTTGGATTGATATGTTGAAGAATTGAGTTTATAAGTCAATTAAAGGTAAAAATGTTTATCGCGTATTTTTTTGTTTCTTTGTCAAGTAATAAAATATTCACGTCCAAGAAATGTAAGGTACGGAGGTATAATTTAAAAATTTTGTCATGCCTTTTTTAAAGGATGATTTTTGAGAAATGTTTAACCAATACTGAAAATGTTTTATTAAATATTTACAACCTTATTCTAAACAAAAATACTATTAAAATTTTAAAAAATTCTGAACGTAATTGTTTGCTAGGATTCACTATTTTTATTTCTTATTTACTTGCAAAGTATTCTCCTTCGCGCCTAAAAATGATTCATTTTGACCACTTGTGAATGACGTTAAAAGTCATAACATATTACGTTTTTGACTGTAAATTCTTTTTTTATTCAGAATGAAACCTATATCATGAAGCTGTTGATTTAGTGCGTCAATTTGTTGAAAAAGAACATTGAAACTCAAATACATAATTTGAAAATGAATGCCTCTCACTAGAAATTCAATAAGCAAACTACAGATGTATAACACTACAGACAGACCATTACTATTTCTACGACAAATTGCACTTATTGGAAAGTAAAGTTTCAAAGGAAAACCATAAAAAAATATTTACCTGGAACTGACTAAATTCAGTGATGACTGGGAAGTAAGAATTTTCTATTTCAAAAATGGTTCACTATTTTAAACTCATTCTGCTTTACTTAGAAGACACTTTTCTATGTTACTCACTGGAGAAGATAATCAGTTTTCAAACAAGAGACGTATGTTATATCTTGAGCACAGTTACATCTTCTTCTCTTTTAATCGTCTCTTTAACAACTTTGCATTTCTAACACGCGCATTTGGAATTCGGAATTAACTTTGAAAAATTAAACGAGTAATTGTTCCCACAAAAGAAGAAAATTAAAAGAAGGAACAATCATGAAATAATATTTGCATTTGAAGATACTTGACGGAGTTGACGCGAGTTCCACGGAATGTCATCACTCGTTTGCTAAGGTGTAGTGCGTATCGGCGATGTGCTCTGGAGAGAGAGATCAGTCTGTAGGGAGCGTTTCTCGGGCGATAACTAGTGCGCGTTTGAAGCATCCGACCGACCGACCGACACCGCGACGCACAGCGTCCTGCCGCTGCTGCTGCCGCTGCTGCTGCCGCTGCTGCTGCCCTGCTTGCGATCAGCGCAGGCGCTGCGCCGACTCTTCTCTCCCGCCCCCTCCCCATCACCTTCGCAAAACCCCTTCCTTCACACTCATTGTCTTTCTGTTGGGAGGAGGTCACGGGAAAACAAAATTACATGATATTTTACTTTGTGAATATCCTGGAAGTAAAGACAGAATGTGGGTTTAATTTTGAAACCTAACCCAGAAAAAATATGAAATCATAACAACTTAAATATACATTTACATCAGGAGCATTAAGAACCAGTTGGAGTCGGGCATTATCTAAGCACCTTCGTTTGGAAGAAAATGCTAATGGAATATCATCGTCACTATCCTGATCTTCAACATCGACCGAAAGGGAATAGAATCATACTACGTAATTACTTGATTGTACCTGAAGAAAATAATTTAATTATGAAACACGGTTTTACTCTTGAATTTTATGAAGTGATGTTTAAACAAAGCCCGCGACATTTCCTTAGGAATAAGTTTTATTAATGATTCATCTGATATCAAATGGAGGGATCCCACAGTTCAATCCTCTTCTAAACACCAACAAAAGTACATTTCAGATAGGGACCATAAGCTTCCTTGACAGTTTCTTGTATTAGCTTAAACTTCAAGATGAGAAACACAAATTCGAAAAAAAGCAAAGAATATTCTAAACAAAACCGGGAAGGGTAGAGAGAGACACGCATAAAATATCAGTCCACAAAATTAACACTACTGATTTACGAAAATGACAATTCCCACATCTCACATGGCCTTGGTCTGTTTTTTTCCTAACCCTATTTTCTTATGGTTACACTGCGCATCCCTGTACCACTCGCTTACTCAAAAGACTACGTTGCATGGAGGTTAAGGTTACGAAAAGACGACAAAATACATTTCTGATAACACAGTGCCTTTTCCGTCATCAGTAAAATGTCTCGAGAACAGTAAGAACGCCTATACTTTTCTGATGATAGATTGTCAGAAATAGTGAACTTTAAGTCCAGTGGCACTATCTTTTCTTTGATTTTACCCCGTCACATAATTTCAGACAGGAATAAAAATATCACATGACAAATAATCTAACGATAAATAACTTGTTTTTAAAACTCAAACCAATAGTAAGTGCAAATGAAAACAAAAGTCCAAAAGCAAGCGGCAACGGTAGCAAATATATGTCTTACCTTCAAACACTCAGATCTAGGACTCCAGCGTGCCTCACTTATGTAGGAGACTATGAACATCGCTCGACAATGCCATTGTCGTCGTTGTCGTAATGAATTAGTTAGTTCAAGTAAACAACTATACATAGTTGCGAAAGTCATAGACGATTTGACTCCGTAAAACAATTGCACAGGCTGCGCCTCCTCAGTCATGAGTCAACGAACCAAATGTATAGAAGGCAGAGCAACCGAGTGTCATTTAGCGGCAACTACGAACGAGATTGGCTGGAAGGAACAAACAACTGTTCTTGTAGCTATGTCATATTCTCAGCCAGCAACAGCTCAGCCCCGATCAAAAATCTGGTTTAGCTACAAGTGTCACGGAGTGACATGATGTTCCCCGTCCCCCCCAGTATTTCCCAATAATACATTAATTAGTTCTTTATAATAATATATTTACGGCCTTCGTAATTCAACCGAAATGTTTCACTCAAGCTTTCCACCGACAATTGAGAAACAGAGCCCGTCAAACAGATAAGAGCATCCGGTGGCGGCGTCTTTTGGGACAAAAGCTTGTTTTCAACATAGCCAGAAAGGATGACACACAGAAACATGGTGAGTCAAGACGGGATGACAGGCACTCTCACTGCCAGCACCCCGTCAGCCCCTCCACGGCGAAACCCCCCACCAGACGCATCTAAAGAGCAAGGGCGACACCCTACCCTTTCCATCAACCACGGTGGGGCCGTGCGCAAATCCTCCCTCTCCATAGACCTTCCCCCGCCATAGCAACCTCCCTGACATATTCTTATGATTATGAACTACTCCCTGTCTCTNGAAGGCGTAGTTTGCGCCTTCGCTGCACACACCCATCCCCGCGGCACCCCCGCGACCCGATTTAAGGCGATGCTTACTCGCCACTAAAAGCAGTTAAACACTAGAACACTAGAGTAGTTGAGTAGTTGAGTTGTGGTGGCTGTGTTATGATCGCTGAGCAGCGAGCTAGCTGTACACGCTGAGCGAAAGGATCTCGAACGGCCGAGCTTGGACGTGTGAACCAGAGGCAACTGTGACCAACATCGTGGCCCTGCAAGATGTCATGGCTGCTCCTTCTGACGGTATGAGACTATGGGACATTTTCACGGACCTTGCCGTTGCTTAAGGTTCCGGTTTTTTAAGCCCTTCAGGCTAGTTGTTTCAGAAACATCGAGTATTCTCCCATATTGGGGAATTACCGTAAATGTTTAATCACTTGCCCATGAGGGCATTGCAGTAATTGTTTAACCATGAGCTCCTTCGAACTATTTACGAATTCAATTATTAAACCTTTTTATATGTTATGTATGATTTATTAACCAAGTACCAGGACACGAACAAGGGATCCTTTTGAAAACCCTCTCCACCAAGCAAGTCACTCTAAAGTCTTACTCTGAGACCTACCCTTACCCACCGTTCAGAAGTAAATAAGCGCCGGGACGCCACAGGCGGGCGAACGGCGCGACCGAACGTGACCTGGACCGAATATTGGCGCTGTCGGAGACATGAAGACGGAAACAGAATAAAGAACGTGTGCTATACGCCTCTGATTAAACAAGGTAAGACGTTAGAGCTGGAATAAAGATGAATATCGACGAGAAAGTCGTACAGAGAAGAAAGCATATAGATGAGTCGACGTCGACTCGCATTGAATCAATATAACATTCTTATGGGTTGGCATCATCCTCTACTTTAAGTTCCCTCTTCTTATATTGTAGATGACTACTTAAGCTGTGAGAGCTGTAAGCTGTGGTACAGAAGGACGAAAATTCACGTCGTAACAGACGGATGTTTGCTGTACTAGTTTATGTGTTGTCTGTTGGGCTGACAGCCAAACATCAGCTACCACAGCTTTGACTTTTTTCTGTGCGTAGTTTTCGAGTCCGCTGTGATGAGTAATGACATTCTCGGAGAAGTTTAAGATCACGAACAGCCACTATACACCGTTCACTCTTTAGGAAGGAAATAATTAATCTAAAAAATAAATCTAAAAATTATCGAAAATATTATGGACACCAGAGAAGAATGCACAATTTTCAACGTTACTGGGTTGAACAACGACATCCTGATATCGTGTAAGTCCAGCTCTCATGAGAAATGGTATCCTTACCACCCCTACGTGAGTGAGAGGGGTGGAAACGGGGTGGCATGATAAGAGAAATGAAAAGGACTGATTTGCAGTTTTCAGGATTTCTAAGGTGATAAATTGCGAACCAACACTGTTATGTTGAAGTTCAAACTACTCGGTATGTTTGGTACCTCTCTAAGAAGTGTTCGAAAGATCAAAAATGACCAGAAACGATCGATATTAGAGTTGAATCAAAAGTTATCGAAGTTCCTAATATGAATTATGAGACTCGGGAACCCTTAAGTTCACATTTAGACCTAATTGGCGAGGGGAGAGGTACACCACTATGAGTAAAGTGGGACCGAATGAAACAGAAAAGAAATGTAAAACGACAAATATGGCAATCTGATCGCCTTTTTGCGGGTCGTTGGGGTTCAGACTAACCTTCCGTAGTCTGAGTTCTGTTACAACGTTAAAAAAATATTCAAGAAAATAAGAAATAAAATAGTAAAACTAAAAACGTCCCTTTCTTGGTTATCATAAGTGCACGAGCTTAGAAGGTGCATAAAGAAATAAATTTTTAAAGTATGAAATATCAATATTAATAGCTTGAAGCGTCAAGAGTCATAAGTACAGAAAAAATTTAAAAATTTCTCAAAAAAAATCGACATTAAAATTTTATTTTGCATTTCCTTCCCAAGAGGTACTAGGGATGTATAATGGAGGACAGTAGACTTACAAGTCATCGGTAATATAATAATAATAATAATAATTATTATTATTATTATGATCACATGTGGTGTAGAGTCCACCTGGGGAATAGCAACACGGGATCTCCTCCTGTCGTAACAGGCGACTAATCGGAGCAGCTGACCGCAGTCCGCATAAAAACATATCCACCTTTATAACATTGCCTTCCCTTTCTCACTAGCAGGAGCCAAAAGGTGGATTAAGTAGCTTGGAGGCTTTTTTTTCCGACCCTATAGGAAAATCCCATGTTAACCCCAATCTTTCCCCTCAACTCTTCCGTTTGAATTACCCTACAAAAGAACCAAAACGTTGCATTATCAACCGCACTCTATGACAAGAGTCCACGAACTTCGGAGAGGGTACAGGTCGCCGGTCCGCAGAGGGTACAGATCGGAAACTGAAGTGGCACAGCAGGGCCCGAGCCTTGCACTAGTCATCATGGTTGTGACAAATGATCTGGGGAAAGAACGGTGGTAATGAAATCTCTTAAAACTATTGAGCTTGAAAATGGATAGGACAAGAAATAATAAATAAACTGGTTATAACGTGTCTTGTTCTTCAAACGTCCTAAATCTACGCTCAAGGTGTGAAAGGCGAGCCAACAACAACTTGGCTGATTCTGATAATCCAACTGTCAACTAGATCCACAGCAGCCAGTGGTTCCGAGCCATCGTATAAGATGAATTAGGAGTAGTGTGGTGCTTTTACTTCTCTAAAGCGCAGTGTGGAAATTCTGAGACTGATATCTTTAAGATGTGGAGAGAAAGGAATCCCAAATATAGACCGACATTTGATGCAAAGAAACTAGCTTCACAGAGACGGTACATCCTAAGAAGCAAAAACTTCAGAACATATGTAGGGACGCTGGAAGTATTCTGAACAACGAAAAGAGAGACAAAGAAAATTATTCAAATACTGAAGACCACCCAGAGAGCAACATTTCAGTTAATTTAGATACGGAATCATCCAGTCCTGAGGTGAGCTGAGAGCTGACTCACGAACCTATGAGTGGGGTGAAGGGAGAAAGGAAAGCGGCCTATCTAGTATGCAAGGTTGAGAGGGAGCTAATTTCAGAAGATTAGACTGATTCTATGCAAATATCATTAATTTATTTACCCAATACTTACAAGAGCCAGGAGGTAATCGTCTTCACCCCTGATAGGGAAGATTGGCGAAGGTAGCAGTCAGCAGCGGACATACCGTCGTCAAGCAACGAGTAGTTACTGTCGATGAAATACTACTAAGCGAGAGAAGGAGCGGTAAGTAGCATCTGTTGAAAGATCTCCAGAGTAGAAGATTTGTGCTGGTTTAAGCACAGAAAGGGAAGGGGGGAATGGACAATGAAGGTGATGAGAATCAGGTGTCCGTGCAAAAATGTGCCGGTTTAGGCATAGTGGTCTCCATAAGAATAACACATGTGCCGGTTAAAGCATTGAGGAGGGGGGTGGAAAGGGAAAAGAGGGAGGGAGGACATGCAAAATTGTACCGGTCACGTGGTTTCCCCCCTCCTCATCGCCACTCCTCTGCGTCATGTTTTTCCCCTACCACACGACTCAGGAGAGCAGAGGGGGAAATGTTGACTCGATCGGAATCGAACCCTGGACATTAGACTGTCTAGCTCTAATGCTCTACTACTGAGCTATCCGGGTTAGGAAGGGCGAAAAGTGTCCTATCAGGATGAGGATGAAAAAGGGACAATAATAAGTGATGTATAACACAAAATATAAATATATTTACAAATATATTACAAATACATTATGTTTTGGTATGTGATGTATCAATGACTACAATATTTTTATTATATTAGCGAAACGTGGTCTTTGGCACATCACATACCAAAACATAATGCGATAATTTAAGAGAAATGTGCGACACAACGGACCCGAGTCGCGGTGTGTTTCCACCACCCACGTTTCAAACACCCCCTGCAAATGATGTGACGGCGGGGGGTGATGATGGGGTGGAGGAATACATCTTTACAGATGGTGCACTGAAACAAACAATCTTCTTTTAGGATGGTGTAGCATCTTCATAAAGAGGTGGAAGGTTTTCAGTAGGATGTTCGAGGGTGCAGAGTGCTGTATGGATGAGAGAAACACGTGAATCTAAATCAGTGCAATGCAATCTCTTAAATTATGTCAATGTCGGGGATGACGTCGAGGTTTTTCTTATGCAAATGGTAGCTAATGCATAACATTAAATCCAATATATTTTCTGCATGCTAAGACACTTGCTTTCCCATGTCTTCCAGAGGTGGACGCTCCATGTCTGCTCAAGGCGTCGGCTTCTCTCTCGACAATGCGGTAGTGCCCCCACGGTAAACCATTTAATTATCAACCCAATGACGTTTGTCATCCGCACATAAAAGATAGCGTATCTGTTGCTTCAAAGAATAAAGTGTATGTGTTTTTGAGCGAATGGAATGTTGAATATCCATTCTTGTTTTATCATGAAATAAATAGTCTTTATAGTACGCAAGACGATAGTGTTTGACCACTGACCGCTTGATACCTTTCGCTCTGTACTAGGTAATCTGCGAAAGTGTTTGAATAACATACATTTTAGGACGGAGACCCACAAATTCTACGAGCATATCATCTCCGCATTCATTCTTAAAGCGACCCAATCTTTTTTATTACACGGGAAGATGTTAAATATATTCAAAGCATTAAACGTTGGTGTGTCATAGTAGAAAGGACAAAACGTTATGACGTCATATACATTGCGTGACGTGGACAGGATATACGAATCCAAATCTAAATATAAGAGTTTAAAGTTTGGAAATTGTGCTTTGAGGAATGTATTAAAAAACGAACACATGAAATTTAGAGATTTCTAATATTGAAAATCCCACATAAATAGGATTGTTCATCTTTACGTCCGCTTTCCTCAACTCGATTGTTATGAGATCTCCTTCATTCGGTCGTCGGCATATAAAGTTGGGATCCAGAATGAGTTTCCATGCACCACAATGCCCATCCCACGTGTTAACAAGATAGATGCGACGATGTTGACGCACATTTTCGCACGATTTTCCATAAATAATATTCACCATCAATTTAAAAAATTCTCTTCAAACGTTAATGTAGCATTCTTTTGTAACGTAATGTTGAGTTCAAGGTAGGGGAGAAGCCAACGTGATTGACGTAAAGAGAGAAGTTTGTGTATGCGAACAAGCTTGTAGCCCAAATCCAACGCCTGTTGTAAATTGCGTATGTGAATATAAAATACATTATGAAATTGAATCTGTTCAAATCCGCGGTTAAAAACTACCTGCTGCACCAGTGGTTCTACAATGTAAAATAATTTATTGGTTTTAATAAAAGTTAAATTCGTCTTGTACTTTATCACGCCATTGCTGTAGTACTTTTTAAATAACTTATAACAATTTCAAAAACTATTTTCTTGCATGATTGTGTTGTCTTATGGCTCATATTAATTTAGTTTTATGTGTACTCAACTTTGGCACGGTTGTGTACATAAATTTTGTAGCCCCATCCTGGCCCGGGTTTTTCTCCGTTTTTCCTTCTGGTAGAGGCGGATTTATCATACAGTTTCTCTAGGCTTGTCCAGGGGCGTGTTTATTGTAACAATAAATCGTGAATTTAGTGTTATTTCAATTCTTATGATTTTTAATCACTATACTCAGAATAATCTATAGTTCGATAAGAACTTGTACATGTAATTTTTTGCTTAAAAATCAAATATATTGACATTCTATTAGTATTATAACTCGCAGTCAACTTTTTATCTTATCTAGGAACTTTTGCTGAAATTTTTGAATCCGCCTCTGCCTTAGGGCCCTTGATCGGAATTGATGGGATGGTCCCTTGCTTGCTTCCGGAGGGCAAATTAGTTTTTTCCCTCCACGTGGTCATACGCAGTTTGTACTGTTTTTTGACAATAAATTTATTTAATGACATAGTGACGTTTTGGAAGCAGCGTAGCCAAGAGTTTCAGTTGTCGACTCCCAGGATGAGGTGGTATCTGCGTCTCAGGACAAAGTGGTAAGTCGGTGAAGGTGTCGTGGAAACGTTCCGGAATGTTGAGATCGACGTCTAATACATAACCATTGCCCTCCTCCATAATCGCACGCGCTACATTGCAGTTTGCAGTATCCGACACCCATTGAAAATCACCTATGGATAAGGCTTGAGACATATAGCCTGTCCATTTAAATTATTACAGTCAATATGTTGAAGAGAACAATCTGGTTCATTAGGATTATACTGATGATGCATAAAGGGATTGTTTGCATTCGCATATCGCTGACTGACTTGGACAAGACTGCCGCGAATTTCAGGGTCAAAGAACACGAGTTTGTCTTCATCGGTAAGAAGTTCCAATATCACATGTGTCATCTATAACATAGCATCCCACTCTAGAAACGGTGTAGTGAGATAATGTGTTGGATCGAGCATGTACAACTACATACACAAATTTCGAAACGATTCAAATATGTCGGTGAGGAGGAGCACATCGATTTTCAAATACAATCTTGCATGGTAATGTAAAGAGGATATCATCGGAAAGATGTGCTCGAACATGATGAAAATCTGTCGGAGCAAGTGTTCGCGCCAAAGCATCCAGTGATGTAGACATAAATTTGAAGGAGTCGAGAAAAAGAAGTTCCACTCTTCCTACACGCATCGAGATACAAATGAAGCGCTCATGGTTGTGGGGTATAATAGAAAGTTTATATTGTTTAAAAAGTGGATCACGTCCTGAAAGAGAAGAAGAAGAAAATGATAATTGTAGGAAGTAGAATTATGAATCAAGATGGGAATATGAAGAGGTGCTTCATAGTTTATATTACATGCATTATGTGCAGCCCCGTGAGACATGCCTGTGAGATGGTCGTGATCACGTACAATGATGTCAGAGTCCGATAATGTCCCTCCACAGATATGACATTGCGTTTCATTCCTGAAATGAAGTTCATCCTGAGACCGCATGACAAGCGGATGGGTTTGGCCAACACATGTGGCATAATTACGAGCAAGTGCGGTTAACGCTGTTTACAATTGATGGGCTACATCTTTCCCCCGAAACGCAGTATAGGTATTGCGTTTCACATCGAAAGCACACACAACATTCAAGCCTATAGCAAATGGACGATGGTGTTGATAAGCGTTGGAATAGGATGCATCGATAGGTGGTTGACACGTGTCAATCGGTTCTGTAAAAGCTTCAAAATCACAATAAACGACGAGTGGCACGCGTTGTTGACACGTATAGTTTGTAAATACATGAGTGCATCATTTCCTTTCTGGGATAAAATAACACGCTTCCCTCCATTGGGTTGACAGTCGCGGTTGTCAAATTTATCTTTACGACGGAAAATTCGGAAATAAGCATCACAATGAAATGTATTATGTCTATCTTTCGATAGTTGTGAACCGACCAATCGACCCATATCCTTAACCCAACAATAGTGACGTTTATATAATAATAGATTGGTATGAAATTGTTTTATCGTTGTAGTCAAAGACATGTTTTCTGCGATCCATTTGTTTTGTGTTGTCGGCCAAATCAAGTGATACACATGAGATGAAAACTCAGGATTCTGGTCTTCAAATTTTCCTGTATCATCAATGTTCATCGGGAAGGAAATCCCTTTCAAATTTTATGTAGTCATGAGTCTATGAAATATCACGATAATGGGATGGACGACTAGAATGTTGGATACGTGGACGTGTGCGATGACATAACATTGCCGCTATCGACCAAAGGATAGTGTTCATCCTCATTGCGCACAAATGTGATTCCCTGTTTCGCATTATTAAAGGGAGTAGGCAAAGGTACATATCCTGATCCAACGTGTGCACTTTTTTATAGAATGAAAATCCATGTGAAGAGCCCAATTTTCTTAAAAGCTTTCCCGCTCTCTTGCTCACTAAAATAATCAAACCGTGTATGTATGACCTCAACGATATTTTGCTCATAGTCTCGTTCACGATGTTAATGTGAAAACACACTTTCCGGTGAGGAAAGGAAAATTCTAACGCGATGTACACGTTCTTCTTCTCGGTCTGCATGCGGTTTCTCTAACATAAATTCACATTCTAAACAAGCTGTCACTTTATAGTCCTTAGTAAAACGATCTAACGCTGATAGAATGGAGTTTCACATTGTAGTAAGAAGTCTAACGGATCTTGAATATGCAATGTATTGTGTTTAGAACCACGTAAGATGCGTTGATGAAGAGAGGAATGTCTCTCGGTCCACTGTAGCAAAGAAGAAGTGGAGGGTTGAGGTTCATTCATAGAAGACGTGGAGGGTTCATAAACAGAAGAAGTGGAGGGTGTATGCTTACTCCGCACCACCTTCCGCCCGTTGTTTTCACCCATGATAGCTAAGGAACGATCTGAAAAAGGAAAAGTAAATTATATACATACTATATCACAATACCATGACATACATCAATACACATAGAGAACCTACCATCGAGGAGCATTGCATCCCTCAACGATGCAACCTCCAAGAATCGCTCCGTTGTCCCAATTTGCAAGAAGCAAATAGGGACGCTATTACTTTCTACATTATCAAGTTCTGAAACGATCAATATGTATTAAAACAATGAAATACTATGAAAAAACAAACAATAAATTGTTTTCCATATCTCGGAACAACAGAAATAGTGCCCGCTGCGCCTCTTAGTGACGTCTTTGTTCTAAAAGAAAATAAAAATATTATCCTATCGTTGAAAAGTATATGCTACATCGTTTGTAAACGCTTTCAATAAATGCAGACATACTTTCAAACAATCGACGTTCTTCTGTATTTGGTGGGGGTATAGAAGCGGCTGGCAGAGGGGAAGATTCATTGTCTAAAAAGAAAAAAACAACACTGAAAAGAAAAACCTTCTATCTGCCACACATTACTGACGCTGCATCTAAAAATTGTAGAGTTATACCAAAATGCATACGATGAAATACTTACCATGAACATCGTGTCACTCCATTTTCTTGAAACACAAAAATGTGTTCGTCGAAACACTTCACAAGGAAATGAAGCGCAACATGTCTTGTACACGAGTAAATATAGACGTGATATGTGAATTAGCATGCTCGCCTCGATCCGTGCACAACCCCTCACCGATCGAGTAGGCTACATGTCCACACTCACTTCCATAGAAAGACGCTCAAAGACCTTCTAATCTGCATATCCACCTTTGCTGCGCGACCGTCGGCCTAGAAGCTCATAATCATCTGCATATCCCCGCGGCGCGCGACCGCCGACCAAGAAGATCGCGCGGCGGCGCTCAAGGACACATACGTTGATAACGCTTCCCTCACGTCGCGCGGCACCGCTCAAGGTCGCAGATGTTGATAGCGCTTTCCCCGCGCGTCCCGCGCTGGCTGAAGTCAATATCGTTGGGAACAAGTCCACATCAAAGCGATATACATGTCCTAAGATAATATATGTTTTTCAAACACTATACGTTGTCTATCTATTTTTTCATTCTATTTGTTCGATGGTAAAATGTGGAAGGTGATTTCGGTATATGTGAAGAATCACTTTCAGTTTTCATTCGTGTGTTCTTGCAGTTTAAACAAGAAAACGACGTGTATCAACCCGAGATGACGCAAACATACATGTAAGTATTCCATCTTTTTCATAACACATGTTGTAATTTTTAATTATTAGTTTACATTGATATTGTATAGTTTCATGTGTTATTGCATTGTGAAAGACACGTTCAATTTTTAAAAAAATTCATGTTCCTGTTAAGTTTTAATTATAAGTTTACATTGTTATTGCATAGTTTTAATGTGAAATACATTGATGTATATACAGTAGAAGACTAGTAAAAGGGTATAAAACTTCTTTTTTATTTTACACACATGAAAAGAAGGAGGCGGAAATAGTGGAAATATCATCAGACGAGGACACAAAAGTCATCGATTTACGAACCAAGAGAAATGGAGTAGAAGGAATGAAAAGAAGCATGGAGGCAAAGAAAGCGTAAGTAAATGAAGAAAACATCGAGTAGTGTTTTACAAAATCAGTAAAAGCATTATGTAAAAAACTTTGTGTTCGCTTTAGGAAAATAGCTGATTTATATGAAGAGTGTGAATCGGACGAGGAAGATGCACGGAAAGTTGTTGAAATACTCGCTCAGAGGAAGCGAAAAGTGTCAGAAAGTATTCAGCACATGGATGCAAAACAGATGTAAGTCATGTGAATAGACATGTAATAGTAGTATTTAAAAAATGTGTTGCAAATAACATTTTTCTGTTTTATGCTTAGGAAACGATCACATCCCGTTGCTGAGCCTAAGTCAAAACACATGCAGTGATGAACGTGGAACAGGAAGCATTGTAAGTAGTTATGATTTTTCGTTTACTATGATAAAGTGTTAATATAATGAATTTATAACACATGATTTTTATCATCATTCTTTGAAGGAAAAAGAGGATCCTGACATTGAATGAGATCCCGTCGCTGAAAATGAGGCAACCAGGCTACAAATGTATACCGAAAAAGGAGAAGCTAGTGTGAACGAGATATGGAACGAATGTTGTATTGGTAGTGTGAGACTGCGAAAATTTTCTTACCAAACAAGTAATGTGTTGCTGATGTTTCTTTGAAAAATAAAAATGAATACATCCTAGTGTTATTGATTAACAATTTTGTTTAATTTATAGATATGTGGAACTATTTCCTTCACAAAACATTGTGGATACTGAGGAGGACATTGTGTGAGAAGAGAGCAGGAAATTGAAATATTTTTAACATGAGTAAAAAATATGGTTATGTATGATTTTACGTGATGTTTATAGTATATCATATATTATCTATGAAGCGTATGCATGTATTAAAAAAACTAGTATTATATTCTCCTTTTCTGATGCATGTTGCTTACAATCCTGTATGAAGTTTTACAAATAAAATAATCTGAAACTATATATCTTTTATTCTCCTGCTCTCCCATCACTGTAGGGCTAGGATAGGACGTTAAGGAAAAAATCATGAAGCATTCCATTAAAATGATATATATTTAAAAAAATTAATGTTTTTTATGGGGTTTTAGGGCTCGTCAACATCGAGGTATAATTAATGTTACATCATGTATCCGTTTGCTCAGTGGCAGAGGGTTGAAAACATTGAAGTTTAGCGAGTTTTACACCTTGCATAAACCATTCAGAAGCAATGTTTGCACTAGTCTTTTGCGATGGTGAAGTACGTTTTATGCGTTTTCGTTTCATGTTGCCATGTTTCATTCTTTTCTTCGTCTTCTTTCCGCAAAGCGTGCACACATTTTTAGAAAGACGTTGACGTTTGCGCACTACTTTCTCTCTCGTCTTCTTCTTCCGCTGGGAGGATTATGTTCTCGGATGACATGATGTTCTATGCGTGAACACACACTGCCACTGACGCGAAGTAGTGTGGGTTCGTCTAGTTATATTTTCGGACAATGCCTGTCACAGGTGTGTAGTCGAATACAACAGGATGTACAATTAAACAATATGCTGAAGTTTTAGGATGAATGTTATTTATTCTCTCAAAGTCAATGCGCATGTCTACCGTTGTCCCTGTCGTCGGTATATCACACCGTCTACAATCAAAAACGATAAAAGGGTACATTGTTGCGTAGTCCGACGTTGTAATGACTGAAATAGGCTCTCGATCGAAGTAACCTCTTTCAAAATCATTGAACCTGTTAAATGTTTCTGGACAATGCTTAGAATGGGTTGTATCGTTGGACCATGCCATGCGTAGTTCGCTACAAGGAATAAACACATCATTACAAAGAGCTTTGCCGTACGCAGAGTGATCAAATTCAGAAGCATTTTTCGTCAGGTCATTGCGTCTATTCGCTTGTAGAGCAAAGATGACATACAAGGGTGCCTCCTTCACCGAGGACGAATTAAACGACCATGTATATTTTGTAGTCTCAGCCACATTCGAAAGCTCCTGAAGTTCCCCTCGAACGAAGCGAAGTGGTAAAGCTTTTCCTTTTTTGATAAACCCTGTGAGATAGAGCTTTGCCGCCTCCTCGACACGCACATGAGGTATGCGCCATGAGATTTTACTGATGACAACATCTACAGAGGAGGGTGTAGATGTCTCCGATGCTGCAGATGTTTTTGTAAGGAAACAATCGTTACCGTGTCTGGAGCGCACTAAAACAAGTTCTTGAGATACACCGTAAACGATACTTTGATGATCTTCTGCAAATCCCAGCAACAATTTTAATGGTATTCATGCTGTAAAGTGTTTGATATCAAATCTTTCAGTGTATTCTCATTTGCTGACCATCCAGCATATTTATGTGCAATGCGCTCTTCACGTAATAGAAAAAGCGTGTTCTTGATGGTTATTCCAGGATGACGTGAAAAATCAATCACAGTACCATTGATTACATAACGTAATTCCTGGAATAGAAAGGTTCATCCGTTCTTGACGAGATGTGCACCTGTTCACTCTGTGTTTCCGATTTTTTGAGGAGAAGACAACACGTTACAGGTGTGTTTTCTCGAAGAGTTCACCTTTGAGTATTTTCCAGACGAATGGTGATGTCGCTTATATAGTCTGTGTGTAGACGGTGACCCACCGCGTGGTATGGTATTTCTTCAATGTTTGCTCCAGGTGGTTCGTTGATGGAAAATGCATGTAGAATGAGAGCATGTACAATGGTTGTTGATGTATCCGCTTTCTATGTTATTACAAGTGACATACACTTTGTGAAAATCTATTAATTTATCTTCTTCTTCCGACACGAGATATTTACCAGGATCCGTTTTCGGGTAAATCGTATGTCTGAAACCGAGGATAGGTCTGATGCTGTTGGCATCCGTGAAGAAGAGGTTAAACGATGAAGACAATTTACACTGATGCATTGCACTATCGCTGTATAAATCAAAGTAATACTCTTTCGTTGCAAATTGCTCTTGAAATTGTTTTTTCAGAAACGTTTAGAGAAAAACGTTGATATCATCGAGCACACACGTACCAGGCGGGACTTTTTCAGTATAGATGTCAGATATTTTCGCTTTTGATGATGGATCGTTGGGTCTACACTTTTTTGTATCTAAATCACACAATTTCGTGACGGGAGGTGGCTCTTGATTGACAACAGCGTTACTGTCTTTGGAAACGTTCAGCACAGTGATCGTTGTCTGAAATTGAAGCAATGTTGGGTCATAGCTTTCACCAAGCACAATAAGTGGCGTGTAACGTACAGTAAATTCGGGTGCATTGCCGTAGATGATAAGCGTACGACTCATGACGTCTTTCTGCGACACATTCCGTTCTTCCAGTCATGATATAGGAATTAGAGACAGAGGGGTCCACATATTTCTGTATTGTAACAATAATTAAACTGAACAAGGGCTAAAATAAATTGAGCCTCACGTTGGAGCGTCAAATTGTAACATAATTTAATTGAAGCCTCACGTTGGAGCGCTAAATTGTAACATATTTAAAATGACTGATTTCTAGCTGGTATTGGGCGCTCACATACCTAGCCCACTCAGTGATTAGCATCTGCACCGGCTAGGTGCTACAAGGGAAATTTGGAATCGCGGGTTCGGCCCATTTATCTCAATAAAACACACATTTGAAAATTAGTATCACACAGCCTTGATAAAATTAAGTTTTATTTACTACCTATTTACATTTACGATCTACATATAAATATCCCCATGGCATTTTTCCCCAAAATCACACGTATTCATTCATATTCAATTTTTTGTGTTGGTACACTTTTAGTCGCAACCAAATTATATTCATTTTATAATAGAAATTGAGTAAATTTAATTATCGACTGTCTGGTAGCTTAAACATGTGAATTAGTCTTTTCATAGTTTTAGTTTCTTATGACCACGGAGCACAGGCATCTTTTTCATCACCAGGTCATTCGTCACTTGGCCGATATTCTGACGGCTGTCAGAATATTTACCTTTTTAGTTGAAATGGCTGCCTGCCCGTCTCGAAAACGGTATGGCTGTTTCAGACCCTTCGGGGATCCATGACCCAAGAACCACCTTGTAAGCTCTCCGCCACATCGACCAGCTGCAGCCGCGGTGAGGGATCCTAGGACCTACTCACGTCGTCCCGTACCGGTTGCCTCCAAACAGCCGGAACAGTGGAAGGGCCCAATTAAGGCACTTACACCGATTAAGGATTTACGCCCACGACGTCCGAGCTGAACACATCGAGAATTGCTTAGTCAGAAGCCACGAGGCGCTTCGGAGCGGGACCATGCCCAAACGTTCGATGCCTCCGCACCACCAGTAGACATGAAGTGTTTGACTGCCGCAATGTCTAAGTCAAACTCTGTCTCTGGACATCTGTACTCTGCTCCTCTCTCTAAGAAAACTGTCTCCCTGCACTCTGCTCTACTCTCCTCCTTTTTGAAAACTCTAAAATCTCGTCTTTTTATCCCCTTGCCCCCACTCTGTCAACTTCTCGCGAAGCATGTCACGCCCTCCCCCGCGTCACGTGTTTCTGTTTACCAATCACTACATTTTATCAACTCCCGCGCGCTTCCTGGGATAGGTTGAAACGGTCGTGACGTTTGTTTATTTTCGGCGAATAGTATAGTTTGGTTTTCGCATCAACGGTCTTCGCTGCTTCGATCCCATGTGATCACTACGAGCCGAAACCTTCAATTTTTCACGCTTTGTTTCTTTTGTCTGGTACATATCCGCCGACCACCCCGAAGAATCCTAATTTCTGAAAGTTCGTTGCTCTCCGCGGAAGTCCCTAATAACTACTCGTTTTGAGAATCGCCGCCTGTTTGTCCATCATATTTCGTCGCCCATCTGAGCTTGTAGCTTCGCCGCTTATTCATTGATCCTTCTTTAAACGCTTCCGAAACCGCACCCTCAGTGCTATACCGCATTCTCACGCACCTTACAGTCTTTGTAGTGCTGGGTGCCCATCCCTCTTAAGAAATAAGTTTTTTTATTTTGTTCACCTCTTCCCTTAGAACAGCATATAGCGAGGGTGGTGAGAGCCGTCAACTTACGCTGTATTTTTCTACGGTTTAAATTTCATGTATATATTTTTATTAAAAGTAATATTTCATAACAGTATTAAACACTGAATTTCACAGTGTTGTAAACGATGCGACATGCTCGTCCTCTATAGGCGATAAACTCTAGCGATGGTGGTATTCCGAAGGAGTCGAAATAGCATTCATCATCATGATGTACAGTGTATGCTACGAAATACGTGCCGGGTCCCGAACGATCATCCAGATTGATTATACCCGACTCTTGCTTCTTCTTCGTATTATTATTTGGTAGTGTGTCACGCATAAAGATACCTCTAAAAAAGGGAATCCGCAATGCCCGCGCATGACGTATCACTTCTTCGTGTGTCATGCTATGTTGCGGAATGGCATTTAGATTTTTGGACATGACCTCGTCCTCCTCTTTCGTCGCATCTCCTTCCCCCGAAGAGGTTTTCGACCATGTCTCGACTTCCATTGCATGAGTCTATTGATTACACCTTTACATTCTTTCTCGTCTTAAACAATTTAGCATTATTTACAGCGTTCGCAATGACCGAAGCACCGCCGGCCAGTGAACCCAATGCGCTTAAAACGGCGAAGTGAGGGATGAGCGGTAGGATGCCGCCTCGCTTAGCTAGCGGAAGCTCTCTCTTCTTCTTCTTCTTCTTTTTACATCTCTTTCGCTTGACCATCGTGCTTGCTTACTCTGCAACAGACACATGTGAACTTAACACAACGTGTATAGCGTCATCCTATTAATATTGAGTCAATAGAAGTTTAGGAGCACCCTCTAGCGATGCATATTTTCGGTACCAAGCATCGTGTTCTATAATGTATTCAATTTCCAGAAACAATGCATGGAGCAATCTATGATTTCTAGTTTTTGATGTATCGTTACCCTCATTGGGATATGTCGTATTGTATTTGAACCCATAATAGAATCCCTCTTCGATTGAATACAATTTATTTTTCTCGATAGGTGTTACATCTTTTGTTTTGATCTCATTTCCTTCTTGCACTGTCTGTTGCAGCAGAGTATGCAATTCTTGGGAAAACATTTCGTCACACGCCAAAGTCCCGTATAGGTGGGCTTGTAGGCGGCATATCCCGGAGAAATGGACAATCGCTCTTGGGTAGATGAGACGATCAAGTCGTGGAGCTGATGATGGTGAGCATCAATACGCGATGATGTGTGGATAATGCATTGGAAATGTTATCGATGATTTGATTGTTGTCTCTGCCATCTGTTCTTATTCGTGTTTTGTATAAGGCCTTGCACTGTGGCGAAGGTAAAGCGTTTTAGTTCATCTATTCCCTCTTGCGTGATACGCTGAACAAAATCGCGTGTGGTACCATCAGAAACTGATTCCGGTTCGTTCACATTGGTAATACGATGACGTGCATCATCGATGACACCCAGAGCAATGCGTTTAAAAGGGAGACATTCCGTTGCGGTTCTGTCCACATACACATTTGTAGCACAGTCGGTGTCCTCTTCCGGCTCACCCACACACGTGAATCGTTTATTTAAAAAAATAATGTCCTCCTCTACACTTCAAACTCTCTCTCGTGCTGTGACCAAAGATATCCATGATGCATTGAAACACATGATGCATGTCCTCCTCTATTTATTTACTCTCGTGACGCATTCCACCACAGTTGATGAACATGGATATTGTTGAGCAGTCTTCATCGCTCCCCATCCGCAATGTCACATTGCTTTCGGATGGATCGCATCAAAACCGTGAGAGTAGAAACGGTCCTCTCTTACAGAACAGTGTTCGTGCACTCGTGGTGGGTACGTCGGGTTGTGAAAAAACAAATGTTTTCCTGTCATTCTTGACGAGTGAAAACGGTCTTTCAATACATTTATCTCTATACAACGACACGTGATCAACGGCACTATAATTTTTTGCATCTTGTCACGATGTGGTTTGCATATGTGGTTTTGATGTGTTTTCCAGTCACGAGACTGTAATACCATCGTCCGAGGCCATCCCTTATGATGTTTTTGTGTTTGATTATATTGCAGCAAAAGATGAAGACTGTATCAAAGCCTATTTTGCAGCGGGTCGACATAGACATTACGATATTTTATACGTGTCAAACCTACACAAAAATTCCGAAACAACTCATACGTGATAACACGAAAATGATCATTGCGTTTCGATTAGATGATAACAATCTGCATAGATTTACAAGGTGCATGTCGGTACGGATTTTCCCTCTTTTCATGCATTTAATCTGATGTGTTCGGACATGTCGCACTCTCATCCCTATGTATTTCTTGTGATCGATAAATCGTGTAGTCGTATGCAAGATGGACGCTATCGGATTTTATCGTTATTTAATTCCAATGACTATTTAACATCATGACAAGGATGTTGGATGAACCGAACATCATGAGAAAGAAGAGGATACACTATACACATCGTAGGGCTGTGCGAATGTGCTGACGTGGTGTGATTGGTGGTGTGCTCAATAAAGTAATTGACAGACTTCCCTTTGAAGTACATATTCCAGGTGGTTATCAGTTCTATGGACCGAAGACGCAATTGCAACAGCGTTTCGCACGAGATGATTCTGGCATCAATCCACTCGATCAGGCGTGTAGGGAACACGGTATGGCTACGGTACTGCAAGTTGGGCAGTGGAAAATTTCTTTTCCATTCCTATTGTATATTTATTTCATTGTTTAGCTGCTCCGACTGCAGTTATAAATTATGGCCAGTGTAGTTTATTTTTCTTGGTCCTGCACGTGTGCACAACGAAATTCTTAGGCAGCAGAAAGGCGACTCTCTGCTTCCGGTGGCGGTCCTTCACCCCTACCCTTCGAAGCGTGGGATTTGAGTTGGTCAGCATCACTGGGATTTGAATTGGCCAGCACCATGCGTCAGTGGCGTGATGTTCTGACCAGCCAATACATTCAAACGACAATTTCACCATCACCATGCCCTCTTGAGAAGCTTAATGAGACTGGTCCCCCTTCCAGAGAGTTAAAATTTAAACGAACAAAGATCTTTTTGAATCAGACGAAGAAACCGCCAGTGTTAAGGGAACGTAGCACTCCGCAACACGTATCTTGTGTAAGGATACAAAATGATTCTTTGTTGGACCATTCCGTATGCATAAAGAATTATCTTGAATATTTGTGTCCATCAGACACACAATCAATAGTTGTTTTCTTTCTTTTATTATTATATTCTTGGGATGGATGCCGACTCCATCGTTACACTCATATACTGAGTCTTAAAACTATATACGGATGTGTCCATCCGACACTCAGTTCTTGTAGACCCATGTTAATTTATCATGGTTTCTTGTATGATGAATACCGACCGGTTTTGATACCAATTATTATGTGTCCGAAGACACTTTTTTGTGTTTTGTATTAACCTCTTTTATTTTATGGGCAACGAGCGCCAGACCGATAGTTGGAACGGCGAGTTATGGTCATTTCCTTAGATTGTTAAAATGAATGTTATGTAAAGTAGAGTAATGTAGATCAGTTGGTGTACTTTTGGGGCCATGGATTTGTATTTGTTTTCTACTAACCATGTGCTTGAATGTTAAACATGTAATGTAGACAGCATTGTATATTTTATTTGAATGTTGGTTTCATATGAATCCAATTATTAGTTCTTTTATATTAAATCATGTTTATTCTATTGTTGTGTTGTTCATGTCATTGTTGGGAGTAGCAAACAGCGATCCGGGGTTCAGACTCACATTCCGACCGATCCCTCCTTTCACAATTGTGTACTGGTAGATAAAGAAATAATTTATTAGATCGAACCTTTAAATGGTTAATTTGAGTAGAAGTCAATTCCAAGGAGGAGGTGCCGAAAGGTATTCTAAGTAGAAAGGTCATGTATCAAAAGCATAAAGATGGTGAGGAGAGAAAGAAAGCCAATGCGCTTCTTGCATCACGCGCGTGAACACGTGTCACATCCAACAATGCGAGCATAGGTGAACACTCCACTGCATTGGGAGTGAGCGGTGTCATGAAACTCAAATCGATATTAGGAGGGAATCTCAAAGAAACGAGGAAGAGCGTGATACAAAAGAAACATGCGATACGCGATAAAATACAGAAAAAAGGAGGAGGGAAAAATAAAAAATATATGCATCCTCCACCAACAGTTTCCAATTCACCTGCAAAACAACTAGGGCATATAGGGTTCGGCCCGTCTAATAGATCGTAAAAATATACCTCGTCCTTCGAGAAGGAATCACAACACTATGTAAAATTGATCTTAATTATTTATTCATATCCAAATTATACATTATTCTTACTTACTAATTTTTCACACGAAGCACTTTCTCCAATACACCCTTTCAATGTTCCCCCAAAATTTTAATTACCATACATGATGATAGAATACTCTCTTCAAGCAATTATGATACAGGCTAAATAATTGTTCCAGTCTACGATCAATTAAGCTTTGCAATTGAGAATATGATTTTTTTAACAACAATCTTTCACGAACTTGTCAATTAATGTTCTTGATTTCCACAAGAGTCTTAAACCAATAATTCAAACATAAGAGTATGATTCTTCGCGCAGCAAATATAACCAAAATACTGGATGCAACCAGTTAGTAATTACCTTAATTATAATACTTCCCAGGTAGACCATCAGTAGCCAAATGAAGTGATGTCAGACCAGTACACCCCTCCTCAGACCATACCATTCATGATTATCGCCAGGCCTTCGGAATTCTCCCATTCATCAGAGTTAGAGGCAGGCGACCACCCGCGCAACATACCGGAAGCCATGACCATCTCCCTCCGATCTCATTGAGGAAGACACCGCACTTGATGACATTTATTAAAGTTCTTAATCGATGAAGTGTTGCTTGTACGAATTCAAAGGTGCTCGTAGCACGCCGGCTACCGAAACTTTCAACAGATCAGAATTTTAAACTGACCAACAGCGTAGGTTTAAAATTCCAAAGATCCAATTTATTTTGAAAGATCTGGCAAATCTCACCAACACCTCTTTCCACTACAAGCCCCCAAAAATTCCTTTGAATGGTCATTTTCCCACACCACTAGGTTGCCGAATATAGCTCGCTGGCACGAAATATCTAATTGGGTTCAACCCGACTGTTATTTATAAAAGGCCTATCTTGCCCTTGTTCTTAGTTCTACGAAACAAAGTATCACTGTGTCATTCTCGTGGACTCTAGCCAGATGGCTCCCCCAAAATTCATAATTCGCCTTGTGACACATAAACGTCACCCTCAAGGCGGTTAGGGCACGTGCGCAGATCACAACGCGTCCCTTCAAACCGATGAAGTTAACATTAGTATCTTGTCGTCCCTTGAAGAATTGTTTATCATTTTTCCACACATTCGAATTATTGAAGACAGCTAATTTCGCATCTTTTTCACTTTAAAAATTTCTATTCCAATTTCAAACACAGACCTTCGCAATAACTTAAATTTTATTTTGTTTTGAACCTCGACTGAAAATATTTTTCTAACCAATATATTTTTTTCGCGTCATCTCTGAGGGCTTGCCAGACCCCGCCCCCCATTTACATTCCTAAAGCCAGCTTTCCATCCAGATCGTTTCTCGCCGCCAGACATCATCCATTTCCGAATTCTTTAAAATTCCACCAACATGGCTTTCATAATTCTTCTGCGTGTTTCGAACAACGAAAACTAATTATTTGTCATAATATCTACGATAGCAAATCTAAAAAATAAAAAACAATTATTTTTAAAAAACATTGTATTTATTGAGCATACATGTTTTGTTTTTATTTGACAATATGATTTCTTTTTTACATTTTCTTGTTTCGCTTCATCTTTTCCACATGGTTTATTAACGTATCATACTCATTCGCGTCGTCATCCCAATCAGACACATCAGAATCTGGAATGTTTTCCTTCTCAGACACTTGTTTCATAGTCACAGCGTCTTCATCACAATCTATAACTAAAGAGAGAGAAAATGTACATGTC